>JARYHS010008074.1:252073491-252109373 GCA_031002005.1 Vandiemenella viatica
GGGATTTTATTTTTTATTTAAATTCATTTATTAAAAAACAAAAAACAAGTTAATTACAATTTATTTTTCCTCATAGTTTCCTGCTTTGGAAATAAATTTTTCCCAGCGTATACGCAGCTTTTTGATGCCCTCATCATAAAAAGAACAGGGTCGTGTCACCAGCCAGTTCCGCACGAGGTCTTCCACACTCTCGTCATCTTCGAATCGTTGCCCTCCTAGAGCATCTTTAAGAGGTCCGATCAAATGGAAATCGCAGGGCGATAAGTCAGGACGGTGATCAAGTGTAGTCAGTGCATTCCTGTAGCTTAGAGACATTTAGAGATGCACTATGGGGTCGCACATTGTCGTGGAGGAGAATGACCTGTCGAATCGGTTGGTCTCTTCTTTTGCGGCGATATGCAACTCTCGCCTCGTTCAACAGCTCGCAGTAGTAAACAGCATTAATTGTGCGTCGCTCATGCAAAAAATCAATCAGCAAAATGCCTCGCCGATCGAAAAAAAAAAAAACAGTTGAAAGAACCTTGCCAGCTGACAGTCGAGTCTTGGCTTTCACTGGTGCTGCCTCCCCTTTCCTCCGCCACACCTTACTGGCTTCTTTGGATTCTGGAGTGTAGTGGTGAACCCACGTTTCATCGCAGCTGACGATCCGACTCAAAAATGCATCACCTTCTTCCGCAAACCTTGCTGTAAGCCTCTGACAGACTTCCAAACGTCTCAACTTCAGATTTTCGGTCAAAAGGTGAGGGACCCATCCTGAACACACTTTACGGAACTGTAGGTGTTTTGTGATGGTTGCTTGACAGCTCCCATAACTGATTCCGACTTGTTCTGCAATTTCTGATACTCTCGCCCGTCGATCGACGTTAATAATGTCTTTAACCGCACGAATGTTTTCGTCTGTAACGCTGGTCCGGGGACGGCGACCGTGTTGCTGATTTCCCATACTTTCTCGTCCTTCCTTGAACTTTGTAAGCCAGAAAAACACACGCGTCCTTGACAATGTTTGATCACCGAACTGTGCAGTCAATCTCTGGAAAATTTCCGCCACTGTAACTCCTTCAAGAGCAAGAAATTTTATAATAATGCGTTGCGCAGTGGAGGGGTGCACCTGTTGCTCCGACACTGTGAGCGTTACTGACTAAATGGCGGGAAATATCTAACAGCACGCTCTCCCCACTCCTAATGTTCCCGCCTAAGCATAGCAGAAGCGCGGGCCCAGTACTGCCAATTGTTGATGTTCAGGAACAACAATCCCGTTTATATTTGATCCCCCCTCGTACATGATCTCGCAATTGTGGCTGGTAAAAAAGGTACTACGGGCATAGGTTCACCCAAGCGTCCGCCCGTCCTAATTCAAGTTTTTATGCGTTTCCTGCACTCACTTAGGCGAATGCGGGGATGGTACTCAATCTCCGCCTCTTAAACAACAAATTTCATTAAGAAAAAAAATACTCTTTTCATACAGAACATAACGTTTCATAGGAAGATTGCAATACATCTGCTTCGCCATATGACCACTAGGGCAAATTCTACCAACAGTGGTGGAAGACGGGGGACTAAAATTCGTTCACCAAGTCTAATAGAACTACCCTTACGTGGATCAATGCAAACCGTATATAAAAAAGAGGAGAAAAAACGTTACTATTGAAGTATTTTTCCGTCAGCTGAAAAGTTATTTACTGTAACAGATCGTTACGACTTTCAGTTGTTTACTTATCTACAATAGGAGAGAAATGATGTCACACTTGTCAGTTATGTGTACTTACTGACGGACTCTCTCCAGTGCACTTGTCGGGTGGCCGACGGTTCATTTCTGACACTATACGTCCTAGTCAGCTCGGTCTCCAGCGGCACCACCGTGTACTTCACGTCCACACTGCAACACACAAGCAGAGTGAACTGCGTCAATTTTGGCACGTTGGGTAGTACAACGTAATCTGACGAATATTTATGAGACTCAGAAGTGGAAGGAATGGTTTGATTTACTTTTTCCGTATGTCCTAAAGTAATATATCGTATTTCAAAACATTTAAAACAAAAAATAACCAAAGAGAGGAGAGCTTTCTGTGTTACAGTATGGTCTTTGGTGGATATCTCTTGAAGTTAAGAAAGGAGTGCTTATCTCAGATGCAGTATGGTCAGAGTCGTTTATCTGTTCTAATTTCTTATTTCTTCCTTCCTTCTTACATCACGTAGATTGATAAGATACACCGCAGAATTTAAAATACACCATAAGCTTCCAAAATGTGAAATTCCCATTTAAATCTGTTTTTAGTTTTTGGTTGATATGGTAAGAAAGGGACAGAAGATTCAGCCCGAATATTGATTTATTTACGTAGAGAATTCCGTGATCTTGACGGTGCGAGACCCAAAATATTTTTGACTCTTCAGAAAAGTGTTTTTGTGATTAGGGAGAACTGTAAAAAGGGGAGGGGGTGACTGTCTATGCAGCACAGAAATTCGATTACGCCACTGCATTGTATTCGAACGGCGAACATCGGGAGATTCAGATGCAAAAGATCTTTATTCACGATCTAAGCAGCAAAGCCTGTAAGACACACGGATAAAAACAATGATTTCTACCGCTGGGCAGTTGTTTGAATAGTTTTTTGGCATGTCGAGTGGGCATATTTTATTTGTCTGCTTATGTGTGGATGAGATTACGAGTCAGCCCATCTTTCGCAGTCCAGTGGTCTCAATGTTTTATGGGACTAGCACTCGAATTCCCGAAATTTATGCTAAAGCCGGGTTGTTTCCTGTTGGTTGGTAACAGCTCGTCCGCGTGTGGTAGCGGTGAAAGCTGTAGTTGAGGCGAGGCCCAGGACAGGACCGGGTCACGACTAACAGGGGGCAACGTACTGCCGACCGAACGAGGCACCAAGCCACCACAGAATAGGAACTACCCGCTGTGCCCCGCCAAGTAGCCGACAACACATTACGTTAGGAGGAAACTTGGTCCCAATTATATTTTAGATTTTTTTCTCCACTAGTGTATGTAAGGTGATATTTATTAAGGATGAAGGAAGATGATCTGGTGAAGCAGCACTTGGACATAACTTTCCGAAAGACGCCAAAGGTTCCGCCAAGATTTACGTTCCCATCTACAGACGAATCACAATCAAAGACGTCGTATGCCTTTACTTTGTATCTGATTTAAGCATTTCAATGACGTCGTTTAATAACTTTCTATAGGACACACTATAAATATCTATATAAAGTATATAGAAATCAAGTACCATATAAAAATCAAGTAGCTATAATAAAAGTAGAGAACCATGAAAGACATGCATCAGTCAAAAATGGTGTGAAACAAGGTTGTAGTCTATCCCCTTTAATATTCAACTTATATGTAGAAGAAGCAATAAATGATGTAAAAGAAAATTTTCAAGTAGCATAAGTGTTCAAGGAGAAAAAAATTAGGTTGCTACGATCTGCTTACGACATTGTCTTGTTAGCAGAACGGGCAGAATATATTGAGAAGTTACTGAGTATCATGAACAAAATACTGAAGGAAGATTTTGGACTGAATATAAATCAAAGCAAGACAAACGTGATGAAATGTAGCAGAAATGATACCAATCACACAGTAGATTAAATATAAAAATAGGATCGGATGCAATAGGAGAAGTAAGTGAATTCTGCTACTTAGGAAGCAAAATTACAACCGATGGCCGAAGCAAGATTGATGTTAAAATCAGAATAGCACTGGCAAATAGAGCCTTCATGAAAAAGAGAAATCTTTTAGTTTCAAACATTGATCTAGAAATTATAAAGAACTTTTTAAAACTCTTTGTGTGGAGCACAACACTTTATGGTAGCGAAAAATGGACTTTAGGAATACCAGTAGAAAGAAAATTGAAGCATTTGAAATGTGGTGCTACAGAAGAATGCTGAAAATTAAGTCTACAGACAAAGTACGAAATGAACGAGTTTCGGAAATAATGGGTGAGGAAAGAAGTTTGAAGAAGAAGCTTACAGAAAGCAGAAACTGGCTGGAAGATTACATTTTGAGGCATGCTGGATTGGTTAATTTGTTAGTGGAGGGAACAGTCGAAGTTAAGAACTGTAGAGGAAGACAGAGATTAGAATATATGAAGCAGATAATTGAGGACGTGGGTTGTAAGGGATATGTGGAGATGAAGAGGTTAGCACAAGATAGGAAGGGATGGAGGATTGCCTTAAACCAGTCGAAAGACTGATGACAACGAAAAAAAAAAGTTTGAAGTTTTGTTAATTTACTACAGTTTAAGCTACAAACATTATATTCTACTTTATTTTGGACACAATAATATTTCAAATTCATCTACGTCAAACAATCTGTTGAAAGCACTTAATTGTGGCTTTTTGGCTGTTATACCCAATATTATATTTTTATTAAAGAAATAAAACTTTATTGAATAAAGGACTCCAGATATCACGTGAAAAATGATCTAAACTACTTCTTCCAATTTTAGTTGTTCTTGCGGAAAATGAATAAACTCTCAGAAGATCTCAGACTCAATTATCTGCCAATTAAAGTCCAGTCATTTTCCACAATCATTAAGGACAATCTAAACTAGGGTAGGATTATTTACAACTGTCTGAACAGTTAATGCATCATGCAAATGCCTTTGTAATTTTTCTCTTTTCGTGCAACTTATAGTTTTCGAGAGAGAAAGTAGTTTCCATCTCGTGTATCACTTACGTTACTTTAGAAAATAGTTTAAAAAACGCAATCATGCGTCGGTCTTAATATTTGAACACCAATTACAGTATCCGGTATGGAGACGCTTCAAAATGCTTGGCCATACTGCCAGATCGGCAATAGAACGCGATGATACTGCAGACTACGAAATTTTAAGGTTCACAAAATTTATCCATCATAACTCTACACTAACAAATATAAGTATTTTGGAAAATCTTTCAAATTTAAATATCATTTAAACATGAGTATTAATGTATAATAGGGATCGACGAATCTTCAGACAATCTTCGCGTGTTGTTTACAAATTAATACCCTTCGAGGGGAATCAAATATAAATCTGCAAGAAAATTTTCATCCTGGTGTTCGCCTATAACAAATATTTGTTTAGCCACGAAATTCTTTTAATTTTATCCAGTATCACTCTCACAGGGAAGAGAGAGAGGAAACAAACATTTTTCGCATAATTATAGCACTTACTTTTCTATGAATTAATCATAAATATTCCATAAAAGCCTTAGTTATGGTTGTATTAAAGATGCAATGAGTGGTAAGACGAAATGCACACAACGAAAATCGACAGCAAATTTAAATTTCATATGACCAATATTTAACAACTGAAAAAATAATTACAATCATTGAAATATTCTTCTTCGTGACAAAAATCTGGATGCCGTCTTGCTAACCTCGCTCCATTGACGTACTACAAACATTACTTAGATTGCAAAATGAAATTTATCGATGTTGAGAAAATAATAAAATAGCATACGAATTGCAGACATGCACAAAGGTAGGCAAAAATTGCCTTCTGAAAAAATATGTTAAAGCCGAGATCATTTTAAAAATGGAACCGTATTATAAACTATATTAAGATGCAAAAATGTAGGCAATCGCCAAGGATTAAACGAGGAAGAAACAATATGAAGTTCTACTCGTGATACATGGAACATAAGATTTCCGGTACAGACCCTTAAATAAGTCAATAAATAAAAATAAAAAATACTTTTTAAAATGCTTTACAATTGTGGTGGCCTAGTGCTCATGATGAGACTATATTCAGAGTGAGGAGTTATCATGAGACCCACTCACAGTAGTAAAAACGTAGAACAAGAGATTGGCACCAGCGGTTTGGTTGAGTGCTGTAGGAGTTTGAGGATAGTGCATGGTGGGTGAGCTGTAACGCCAGTCCGGCCATACAGATTTGGGGTTTCCCAAATCTCTCCAGGCAAATGCAGGGATGGTATCTTTAAAATGGCCATGGCCTAATTCCTTTCCGTTCCCTTTAACGCCAATAATGAAATCTACGAGGCGTAAAGCCATAAGCCAAAAAAAAAAAGAAGATTTTCTGAGTATTAAATACATTCTGCTCTGAATATATGAAAATAAAAAGTTTCATTTTGAAATGGGAATACATTTATAAGTGAGGAGTAACACAGTGACCATGATGTGAGTTATCAACGATAATAACTTGAAGTTTTGGTCTGTTATAAACTTTCCATATTAACTACCTAGAGTGTAAAACCAATCTTTAAGAACGTAACGTCACAGACGATGTAGACATTAAGTGCTTTAACAATTTATCGCTGAACTGTCCGTGTTTATTCACATTCTATACACGGTCTAATGAAGCTGCTGTTAATGAGCCTCAAAGCATTCTGAAAAACAAGCTTTAAGGTTAATACTAACGCCAAAAATAAAAATTTGTGCAATTGCTATGTGGTAAAGATACACCATGTCATATAATTGCAGCTTTACGTACAAAACCTGTCTTTGTTTTCAATCAACGAAAATACGTTTGAGTAAATTTTTCTCTTTATCAACTCTATTTTATTAAAATACACGTTATTTTAAACTTTCACGAACTCTCTTGAAAAAAAAAAAAAAAAAAACTATTGACAGAATAAGTAAAAAAAAAAAAAATGTGGAAGCGATACAATAAAACCATCTCCTGTTAATTGCAGACTTTTTTTTTTTTATACCTTATGAACATTTCTCTCTGAGACAGTGGCATGCTGCCATACTCCTCCCTAGTCATCCGACTGTTCTCACACCTTTCGTAATAGATACACGGTCGCTGCGGACAATGGACTCTGCTAATTGGTGGATCCCGCGTTTCTGAGAAGCTGCAGCCATTAGCTTCATGTTACTAAATACCTTAACGTTAATACTGATGTTTTTATGTACTTCATTTCTTCTGTAAAGTTAGGGAAGAAAAAGATACTAAAAGTTGACTTGGGGTTTTTATTGATATCCCCTCCCTTTAAACAAGATTTTGCCGGACCCCTCCTCCAGTTGGAGCTCACATAAGTAATGGACATTTGCTTATCTGTGGAGCATCCCATGTACCATCCCTGATCAAAAGTCCCGCGTTCCATTTTAAAATGAAGTGCTACACCGCTGCTGTTGAATTACCTGAAACGTTAATTTCTCTCTCTTTTGACACATTTCTTCTTTAAAGATTTTTTTGTTTTTCTAGAGAGTATTGAAGTTTATGTAGTATTCCTTTATCGTAGAGGAAACAGCTTGTACCAACCACCATATTTAATTCAGCAACAAAGTTTGCAGCTCTAAAATTTAGTGCCATAATTTTGCGCTTGGTTGAATCCAAAAGATTCTAGTACAATATGACATAAAAGTGGTTCCAAAGGACTCTAGTTCAATATTATTCAGGTATACTAAAATATTAATGGGTGGACGTGAGTTTCGAAATAAACAGCGGAATAGTTCGTCGTTAGAGGTCACAGAAAGAACGGTATGAGAATAATATAATTATTGAGTCAGCCTAAACAGAACAAACATCAATTCCTAAAACAAGGATCATGTGGTCAGGCAAAATCAAGGTGGGGTGGAGGACGTTGTAGATCTACACGTGCTTGTGAATTGAAAAGTCCACTGCCTAAGAATGTCGGTTTATAAGTGACCATACTACATTCCTTTCTTTTTAACAACAAATTTTAAATTTCAAACTTTTATATAGGATCTGTTCTTATTTATTCATCATAGACGCAGTGTTAAAAATGAAAGTTGTATAAATAAAATGTTGGAACATGTTCACCTGTGGACTGTTTGTGATTATAATAATTGCTACATATTTTCGTTTCAACAACTGTAGAATTTGTGTCAGATAGATAAGAACAGCACTTAAAAATATTGTTGGGTCTTTTGACATACACACAATTCCTTGGAAATACGGATATCTTGTGGAATACGGAGGGCACTACTGCTTTCTTAATACAGGTAAGAGTTCCCACAAAAAGGTCCTCCGTTTTAGACACGTATTCACGTTAGTATACCGACTTGGTTTCACGTTGCAAGCACCATTTCGATATACGAAAGCACGCTCACTTGTATATAATATTCTCCTGACGCATGAAAAGACGAAGGGTCACGGAGAAACGAGGCCAGCCTTATTCAAACGTTGCCCTTTCACCCGCTCCTCCCGCCTTTTCAGGAATCTGAAATGTGCTTGAGAAGACTGCGAGAAGTTTGATGGAAGACTGCCAAAGTTGCCTCCGAGTTGTGTGGAAGTTTCATGCCAGGCTCCCCACTACACGAACCTCTGTCCAGCCATTGTATGTAAATCGGAAGTTTTATACGATCGACGCTTTGATTCAGAGACAGTGGCTCCCCGCGAATTAGAAAGCAAACATTGTTTGAACTCTAGTTAAATATATATAATATATACTTTCTCATTTAAATGTCAGATGCACTTGTGTCAAGATCTTTATCTTCGATTAAAACATCGAGCATGGAGGGTTAGCATTAACGCTCTGGCCTCGCATTCGGGAGGACGTGGTCTCGAATCCCCGTCCGGACATCTAGATTTGGGTTTTTCATGGCTCCCCAAATCACTGCAGGCGAATGCCGGGATCCTTCCATCAAAAGGCCATCCTTCCCATTCCTTCTCCCCTTCCCAATCCTTTACCGCCTCTAATGACCTCGACGTTGACGAGGCGTAAAGGCATAGAAAAAAGTTCACGTGAAACTATTTTCATAAGTATCATTCCATGGATAATTTCATGTCATGCAATAAAAATGTCGTAAAGAAACTTTTCCTGGAAACTTTTAAAAAATATCTCAACCACAATAGTTTATTTTTAATGGTTTTTGTGTGTGCTTGCGTTCAATTTACATGTACCATTTGAAAGGTAGCTCTGCAAAACTTGAGATGAACTTTATTTAAAAACCATTTTATTTTGATTTTTATTGAAAGAAGATCTTAGTATCTTTTACTTTTTTGTGAATTCAGTTTAACACACAATCTAGTTTCATAGACGGTCGCGATTCCGTAGTCAAATCATCATTTGATTTAACTGATATGAAGCGTGATATGTCACAAAGTGAAATTGTTTTTGCTTACATTTTCTGAGATGAATCGAACTGGTACTGTCCATTCTACAACCGATCGCAATACGATTTTTTATCGAATTAAGTTGGACACGGTATTGCGATGGAAATAACTTTGCTATTTAACATTCATTTCTAGTTGTGATCGCAGAATGAATTTCACCTTATTTTTCGACTTCCTGTTAGCGAATATTCCGATAATAATTTTTTTTCGGAGTAGGGTCTTTATAGCCAACGTCGTGGTCATTAGAGCCGCGAGCGGGATTATGGAACGGGGTAGGGAGGCAAGAAACGAGAATGTAGTTGGCCATGGCGTATCAAAGGAACCGTCTTGTCTTTCACCTGGTACGATTTCGGGAAACCAGGGAAAACTGAAATCTGAATGGTTGATCCCTTGAGCATCCTTCGGATTGGCGGAATTGAATATGAATCGCTCTTATCAGTGGGAAATTAACTCTATTAAGACAACAGATCAAAATTGTATCTGAGAGAGAGAGTCCAATTGTCTGACCGCACGTCCAATCTACACAGCGGCGGCCATTTCATTAATGAACAAATCAACTTAAATGTAAATACAGTGCAGCTCAACAGGTTATAGTGCGTTGAGAAGAACCATAGTTGAACATTATTGTAGATGAGTTTAAGTTATTTTTGTTACATGCTCGTCGACGGTATAATCTTGTAAATGGCATTTAAGGAGTTACTCAGTTCTTAAGCGGATGGAAGGAATCAGCCCAAGTGCAAGGCCGGTATCGATCACTTCTAATTTCAAGCACAGACCAAGTTAGAAGACGCCTAATGCGAGGCTTAAGTGCGTTTGTCATCTCTACAGTTAATAAATTGAAAGTTTCCAAATTAAACATAGTGAGGGATTAAATGTAGGCAGAGATGTCACAATATGATTCTCAACAGCAAGCGCTAACATGCGTTTTCTCTGTGATTGAAACATATTTTTCAATATCGTCATAAACAAATACAAGTACGTTAACAACTGATTGCTGGCGATTGTCATTTGTTCACGTATCGAGAAGACACACATCTACATAGCATATAACAGACTTTGAATTTCCTGACTAAAGTAAATTTTAAATTTCTCAACAAGATTAAAAATGCTTCTACGCTATCGTTCCATATTATATATCTTGTTTGGACACATATGAAAATAGGTGTAACAATTTATATTTTGAGACGAGTTAATAGCTAAAATTATTAAATTAAAGTAAGTTAAGAAGATCTTTAGGTATCGCTATCATCGCAATTATCCACACTATTCTGTCTTAGCTTCTCTGAATATAGTAGTAAAACGTGTTTCTATTCTTCTGTCTGTTATTGATTTTCTACCTTTTTTATTCGGGAGTAGCTGTGTTCAAATCATCGTTCGGTGATCCAGTTTCGGTTTTCCATCGTTCCCCGAAATCACTCCAGGCGAATGCCGGAATGGTTCCTTTATAAGGCCATGGCAGAATTCGTTCCCTTTCCTTGCCTTCGGACTCTTCTTGTCTCTAATGATATCGACGTCAACGTAGCGTAGAGTCCGTAAAGGTGATGTTTCTCAAAATTTGACTGTCAGATTCACTCCGTTCAAAGACGAATTTTAGTAATTTAAAAGTGAAGTTAAACAGCAAAATATAGTAATATCGAAAACACGTACATCAATCAGTTGAAATGTGAACATGCATGGATCGTTGCGATTAGTTTCCCCGGTGCTTTGTCATGTGGAGTCTAACGGGCCACCCTAATGCCGTTTGTTTCCTGTTACGGTATGTTGGACTATCAGTAATCTTCTCATCTCCACTGGCCCGTTTGTACGATGCCATTCAAAACAGCGGATGTGCGATAGAACAAATTCTAAAAATAATATCTCCCGAGCATCACATCAACGTTTTGCAACATGTTTACGTTGGAATAAAGTTTTCGACAGTTCCTCCGGGTTTCACAAACTGATGTCGTATTTAAGGATTGACCACTTGATGCATGTCAGTTTATAATTAACTGACTGGAAACTTGTGTAACACCTAAAATCATTTCTGCACCGTGTGTCCAGAAGTGAAAGCAAGCACAGGAGTAGAGAAGGTGAACGGACGATAGTTCCCCTGATGACTGAGAGCTTCTAAATTTACGCTCGCCCACAGGAAACGGCCATTTCATTTCGTGCCTGTTTCATGTCGTTCAGTTGGCGCGATTTATGGTTCCATATCCAGACTGCGGTGGGTGATATTTTTAACGATTTCACTCGCGGTTAATAACGGCCAGAACAGAGAGGAAGAGGACAATTTGACCGCTCTGGTAGTAAATTGTTTTCTTAAGCAAATGGTTCATCGTGCCAGTAATTATACCACCGTCAATTTTGCACAAACATCATCGTCAAGAATAAACTAGGGATCTTTCTTAAGAATTTTACTCCCCAGAAGATGGTGACAGGGGTTTCGACGACCGAAATGCCATATGTAAACACATTATTCACTAGGCTGATCACAAGAGAACATTACTTTCATCCTCAACGCCCGGAAGAACTTCATTCTTACGTATTTTATTCATGATATCTGAAGTGTGTGATACGAAATACTCCACATTCGCAAGAAGTTCTTGCTTCATATAGAGGTTTTTTTAATTCCTTTTATTCACGAAACTTGTTCCCTCTCGTCTCCCTTTCTCAACTGATAAGTGGTATTTTCAAAATATTCATCACATCCACTAACAAATTTTTGCTTACAAGAAGAGAATGTTAGTGGACATCCAGGATTTTATATAATTATGTCCTTAAAAGCTTTCTTTGAGCAATGATGTCTCATAACCTATTCCTCCCTCAAAGATTTTGTTTGTAAAATCGCTGATTGGTAATTCCGAACAAAGGATTTGGTGAAGTGTAAAGAAGAATTCCATGTTATAAAGCCATCGCTATTAACCTGGATTGTAAATTCATTATTAATATTATATCACTTAACTAAAGAGACTTAAAACGAGCATAAGTTCATTGAAACTTGTGAACCTAATACATTACCAGAAGAAAGGGGTGATAAATGAACAAAAAAACTGGTTGATATGTTCAATGTAACTATGCGGAAGGGATTTCCTATTTACCACGAAGAAACAATCAAAAAACTACGTACTGCTTTCATTAATTTTTGATTTATCTGATATGCTAGAATGTAAAAAGAAAATCCAATTGGTCCAGTATTCCATTTCCTATATATTGTTGAGTAAATTTTCTCGAGCACCTTCGGTAACTGCGCCGAAATCTTTGTCAGCGTGTCCCCAAAACTGAATCAAAGAACGCGAATTGCGACCTCTCGCTACGAATACCGCGTAATATTACCGACTTTTATCATACTGTGACTCCCACACCGCTTTCCCATTTCCTCCTGAAGCACAGAAGATAGAGGGAACCTTTAAGTTGTGGACAGAATATTAACATTCTTCTAGAACGTTGGTCGTGTCAGGTGCTGGTCATTGTCTTCAAGCAGGAATACTGGAACATTTGTTTTGATCTCAGCACTGTTGAGGATACATTTCAATAATTACAGAATACGAAATAATTGAACTTTAAGCGATCTTGTTAAACCACCAAAGCTGTATAAAGAAAGTGTTTTGAAATCATCTCCTTTGAATACAATACATATATCGGACAGTGAAGAAACACAGGTATGTGAAACCAAAAACGGGAAAACAATATGCAGGATTGTGTTACAAAAAAAATTAGTCGTTACAAAGACGGTCGCTATTGTCATTTCAGACTCACACAACTGAAAGTCCTACAATCTCTTACAAAATCTTACTCTTTGACAAGAACTAAAATTGTTTGTTGTACCTAAATCTTTAAGTGACTGAAAGTAACCATTGATTTCAGTAGAACTGTGCGAATAAATATGGAATAGAGTGGAAGTATGCCTATTATTCTTCAGTTCACAGTTCTTACAAAAGTTCGTAACAGTACCAAATTATATCATCGGTGCGGCTGAGATTAATTATCACCTCAAAAACGTTTATTTCACTTTTATTAAGTTAGCTGTTTGTAAATCTGTACAATATCAGCAGACCTATACTACCCAAAATTGAAATAAATATATTTTAATTTAGTTATTATAAATGGTTATGCAGATTTACGATGTGGCTGTAAAATATTTCTTCGTTCTCTGTCTGAAGTTGATTTTTTGAAACCTATAGCTTCAGCCATCTTGTTTTGGCTTCATCACAGGTCAATACGAAACGTTAGGTTTCAAAATATCAAAAATGTAGACGTGTTTCCACCCGGAGAGCCATGGAAAATTAAAATGACTCCAGTTTACCAAAAATTTGAAGAGACGCTCTAGCTTTTTAGTTAAATTCTTTCTTCACTACACGAGTTTTACTGTGATAGCAAAATAGTACCACGGTACTCACTTCTAAAGAGTAAAGTGGTCTCGAAAACATCATGAAAATAAAACTGGAAGTAGAGATTTATTGAACTCTCAGTACTTGCATATTACACTGTACCAAATATAAACTTCCGCTCATAATACTTGTTGCCTAAACGCGGTTCAGAGAAAGAAGTGTTGTTCGCCTTAATGAGCAGCTGAGAACCGGTATGGCTTCGGGTACAGTCTTGTTCAGGCTGCACCGCGCAGCAACATTACAAAGGATCTGCAATTTGCATACAATGCCGAGTTGAAATCTCTTTGAAGCCTCTTATATCTTATGTCTGCCGCAAAATTAATTGCCTTTGTTTGCCAGGAGGGCTCTCGTAGGACAAATGTTTGAAGGTACGCGGGTAGCAAATTCTCCACTCGTACTACTAAGAGGCCGGCAGCGTGGGACATACACCGCGAACGGTCGATAACTTGCACTGGGACACTCCAGTAACCTTAAACAAACTCCCTAAAGCTTAACAACAAGACAATAAAAACCGGGCTTCATTTTTGCAAAATATTACCTTCGACTGAACGTCATTACTTTTCTGAATGGACGCCATTTAACAATTTTATTAGAAAAATTGTTAACAGATAATAACGGCTTTTGAAAACAATCCAATTAAAAACTCAGACGTCCATATCACAACATCCATTGAACTATGGGAACCGTTATGATAGTTGGGCTAAGCTGCTTCACCCATGTCTTGAGATCAACGCCCTTATCATATGAATTTCTATTAATTACTTTGTTGTTGTTGCGGTTTTAGACCACTTCAACAATGAGTTTATTTTGCGCTAAAACAAAAATATTGAACTGAAACAACAGCAAGACCTGCACGAACTAAAACAATTAAAAGTTGACCATAAATGCGTTGGGATTATTCGATAACGAAAGAACAAGACGTCTAATGAAGCAAATTTTCGTCTACCTGATTATAAAGATAACAACTGAGCATATAAATACATTGAACAAGTAACTGAGTACATAAGGGAAGATCATCGGTGAAAAAATTAAGAATTTCTGAGAAGGCTCAAAACTATTTCATATTGATTGCGTTGCCCGGAAGAAACAGATAATAGGATAAAGAAAGCTCTTCCCTTGAAAATGAGTTAACAGTGTGTTACGGAGTGTCAAAGTGATTCCTATTTTAACAAAGCAAGATGCAGGTGTTGAGAACCACTCAACATTAATGCTGGAACAAAAGATTGCAATGAATAGCTGTTTTATCATTAAAACTAAATTTTATTACTAATATTAACAAACTAAATGAAAATATGAAACCACCCACAAGCAAATTAAGTAGTCTGTATGCCCTGCTTACAAAGACCACGAACATAAACAATAACTAGAACCTATTTTATATCAAAACATTGCTGTTTATACACATGAAAAAATAACAAAAATATTTTTACATTTTGCGAATTGTTTGTGAGAAGTAAGGTTTGTTTTGATAGTGTATTAGCATCTTCCATCCAAGTGAGACTCTTCACCAGTACGGAACACAAGATTTCATACAAGTATATTCTCCATACACCTCTGGTAGTTTATTTTTTAGCAATGTGGTAGAGCTCCACTTTGGAAATTTGAGAAAACATTTACTTTCTGGTGTTGTAGTTTCTAGCATTCTTCTTATTTCATTGCATGTTATATAGCGAAAATTAAGAGAGGTAGTAGCACGAATTTCTAATATTCTTATTGAATTTTTGCTGTTGGATAATTAGTAAAATACGCTTTCAAAAAGTAGACTGTTCAGAGAAAAACGTAGCATAGTGAAAAAATTATTCGAAGTAAGAATATCTGGCAAGTTGCGTTTCATAAAATAACTTATAGAGAATGAAATCTATTGCGTAAGCTAACGAAAAAGAAACCTAAGCAGATGCAGAGAAACTATAGCATCCTTTCTTTTATCCTACCGAGGGAAAAAGCTGGATGGCTAATAGTGCATGCATACTAATGTAGCTCTAGATTGTTTTCTGCATGATGTTAATAAAATACTGGAAATCAGTACTCTCTTTTCTTATCAGGCAATGCGAGTAACCTCAAAGGATATAGTGATATCGAACGCAGCTTCTATCAGACAGAGGAAAATACTTTAACTGCCTTTCGTCGTGTACTCTGTTCAGAGTGTTTCTTTAAACGATAATAAAAACATCAGTCTGCGGTGTTTCCAGTACAACGCTTGCAGGATTGTAATACCTATCATCTGGTGCCAGTCTAAATAGCATAAGAGCCATGAAGAATGGTTTGAACAAAACCAGCATTTATATTTTACAAATGAGAAGACTTCCGTGCCTCGTTATTAGTGGTTAATTCATTTCACATCGAACTTTACAAAATCAATATCGAAACAAATAAATTTCTAACTGATATCCAATTCTGACTGCGACCGTTAAATTGTAGTTTTTATTTACTTATTTTTTGCATTGCGCCTCGTCGACGTCGAGGTCATTAGGGACGTGAAAGGACTGGGGGAAAGGAACTGAAGAAAATCAGCAATGGCCTTTTGAAGGCACAATATATTATTTTGTATCAAGACAATATAACGATTTTCCTGCTACCTCAGGGGATAAAATATGGTTCAAGCCACAAGCGAAGTATTTATTTACCTCCCTTACTGTCTTTGCCTTGACAATGGTTCTTATATGATAAATAAACTATAAAATATTAGTAACGCTAATTTCCCCTTAGGAATCCTCCGTTGCGGATCTTTCACACCATTCCAGGAATGATTTTCATTTCCTCTACATCATCAAAACTCCTATGACCATAAAGTAAGGTCACTTAGTTAATGAAAATGCCAAAGAGTATTACATCGGTTGCTACATTCAAAATTCCGCTAAGCACGGAATGTGTCATATTTTTCAAAATTAAAGGTAGGTAGAATCTTAGAGACATCAACATTTAAAACGGGTTACCATAAATAAGTCTTACTTTAAATCCGAGCACAAGTGTCTCAATACTTGAGGCACCGCACATGCGGATTGAAATCTCCAGGATCGAATCTTGGCTGTGGATGCAATTTTTACTGGTACTTAAACAAATATTCACTTGTTTATGTATAAATTGTTTATGTAAAGTACGCTAATATGATCTATGTCTCCGATTACGCCTTAAACCTACTTACTCAGGTAACGTTACAATAGAGGTGGACTGCGTGATAAGTTGAAACTTTGTCACTTGGTTCTTAAGGACCCATGAAATTTATTTGTAGCAACTAAAGTTAGGAAAAAGATACTGACAGAGATATTAACTTGTTATCCACCAGAAGATGAGATGAAAAGGAGACTACGATAGTTTTGATGCTCGCAGAGTAGCCTAGTAGAAGTGACGAAGAACATTTGGTGACCACCTGTAACTTTTCGTGCACCTTTCCTTTTTTCTTGCCACTTGCGGCCTGGCAGGCATGGAAACTGATCCACAAAGGTTCACGTGGCACTACACCTGACGAGTATTCTGATCTGCGCAAGCAACCGCAATTTCTGACCCTCCTTTAGTCGAGCAAACTGTTTACTTTCTCCATAAAACGATAACACAGAAATTTTTTAGACTGGTGCAAAATTTTCATATGTTTACGTTCACCGTAAATTATTCAGAATGCTGATGGCGGGACGTATTTCTCTCTGTCAGAGATTATCGGAAACATAACTACTAACAAACTCACATATATGGAATTTTCTCATCTCCTGTAAGCCAGACTGAATCGATCTAATCAAATTTCTTATTGATACTTTCTCTTCAGATTTTCGACGTAGAAGAAACCTTACTTACATGTGTGTTTGAAAACCTAGTTAACTAATTACAGATCTGTTTAATAAAAGTGTTTGGTTATGATTGAATTGTTGATAATAGTGCATCGATGGTTATGGTTCAATTATTTAAGATGACTTGGAGAAGTAAATGTTACAGAAGCGGGTTTCATACCATACGTACTAGAAACGCTTAACGAAATTTCATTGTACACTTTTCCTAATACCAATAACATCTTTTGGTAGATATGGTGCTAAAAACGTAAAAAATATATATACAAAAAACATCGTATTAAAAAAGATGCTAGAGTACTGAAATATTAAAACCGAAGATAATCTTACATTTAGTTAATAGAATCATTTGGCCTTTTATATTTTACCAGTTGAGCCGTCTACTTTGTCCACGCAAAATTTGAGATTTGCACAATTAAGCCAATGATAAAGTATCAAAAATATTATTGGCTTCTTGCCAAATGTAGACAAATGTAGAGAATGGAATCAAAAAGTCAACCTATTAAAATCTATACCATTTAAAAACACGCCACCAGGTGTAAAATGCTAATGTGGCTATCTATTGGCAACTAATTTCCGTATAAATGATAGTAAGAGAATGATACGTATCTATACAGAAATAAAAACAACCATGTGTAGCTTCATTTAAATTCGTTCTTTAGTTTTTGCTCGTACTATGCCGAGAAAGGAAAAAGTTCCAGAATTTACGATTTCGGCACTGGTATCATCTGGAATTATAGTACTAATAGGAACAGAAAATATCCCTATTAACAAATGATATTATTAAGCTATTACTGCGTGTAATTAAGTTAAAATTCATTATTTAATTTCTGCTTACTGCGTACAGAGGCGGCCGTTTCTTTTTAAATATGGTTTTAGTCTCTGTATTGTCATATACTTCTTATCGAAATAAAATTTATCTTATATATTAACTCATGACATAAGTTTTTGTAAAATTTTGTATTTAGATTTTGTATGACGCTCATACAGACAGAAAAAATTCAAACTTTACTGTTTTGGGCTCCGCATCATCGACACTTATGTTTCTAATCTGGATAAAAAATATCCAACAAGTTATCCCATGGTATAATGTACCTCTATGTGCAGTTTCGTTAAAATCCTACTATCCCACGGGCAGACAAGCACGCAGACAGCTAATCAGACTGAAAGTGATGTACTATAGCAAGTTGAACAGTGACTGCAGTTTTAGGCTGCATAATGTCAGAAATACTTTGGCAGTGAAAAGTCGTATAGATGTGACGTTTTTTCATGTTCTGTAACCGGGTTAATTATGTGCAAGTGTAGAAAAATACATACTTAACAAATTATTCCTTCAAGACTTATTTATCAATTCACAGCGTCAGTAAATATTTTTTATCTTCTGGAAAAGCCAAAATTCAGTGAAAGTCACTATTTCATATTCCCTATACTGTAACATAATTTGTCTTTAAGGTTTTTAAGCATTGTCTTTCACATGAATTGTGAAGGTTAATTCAATAAGAAATGACTAGATAACCTGGGCGAAAATTTCGCGAATGCGGTGAATAGTAAGGTTGCCTAATTTGTTTCAATTGTTTATTTGTATTATAGCTACGAAACAAAAGTCGTCGCCAGTGAAGCAGTTTATTAATATCCCTGTGATATCTGCTGCTGCTATCTAGCGGCTTGGCTCTGAACTGTCTCATACGTGCGACTTTCACGTTTATTACTTTTGTCTTTCAAGGATCAAATTAGAAAAAAATAACAAATCTTTATGATGTCGGCTGAGTAGAGACCTTAATCTTAAATGATACATCATTTATCGATTTCGTTTATGTAATAAGGGAAATAAATAGCTCGTGACAAAAAAATACGTTATGGAAATAATAATACTTTTGCCCTTTAAGGGTCAAACTCCGAAAAAAATTCTTAAAATATGTTTTGACCACAGCGGAGTCCTTAATCTTTAAAATGATCTTCATATATATTAATTCTATAATGTTTTTTTTTTTTATCACAAGCCATTATCTCACTTCTTACTTAACCGAAATCAATGAATAAGGCGTCATTTAACATATTATGGTCTTCACTTTGGTCATATCATATTTTAAGAAAGGAATTTTTCGTAATTCGACCCTTAAGGGGCAAAAACATCATTATTTCTAAATTGCGTTTTTTTTTTTTGTCTCGAGTAATTTATCTTCCATGATAATTAAACAATATTGACAAACGAGGTATCATTTTACAGACTCGGGTCTTCGTAAGGTTTTCGGTTGGTTACACCATATTTGAAGAAAAAGGAATTTTTCAAAATTCGACCCTCAAATGGCAAAGTATTAATATTTCTATAACGTATTTTTCTGTCACGAGCCATTTATCTCCCTTGATATCTAACCGAAATCAATAAATGAGGTATCGATTAAAACATTAAAGTATCCGCTTTGGTCACATCATATTTTAAGAAATAACTTTCTCCAAATTCAACCCATAAGGGTCAAAATATAATCATTTCTATTTTTTTTTTTTTTTTTTTTTTTTTTTTGCCTCGCTTGTTGCCTAACCAAAATCGATAAATGAGGTATCATTTTAAAGATCAAGGTGTCCGCTTTGATCACACAAAAGTATCAATATTATTTTTACAACGTGTTTTTTTTTTTTTTTTTTTTAAATTACGAGCCATTTATCTCGTTCGATACCTAACTGAAATCGATAAATGACGTATCGTTTTTAAAATTAAGGTCTCCAATTAGGTAAAACCATAAATTAAGAAATAATTTTCCGAATTTGAGGCTTAAAGTGGTTTTTTTTTATATAATAAGTAGCTTTTTGGATATTTTTTTCTGTTACGGAAACATTTTTGTTTTGCTATACAATTCGAACATTTTACCCGCACAAAACACATATCACAGAGATGTTGATATGGTGTGTGAATTTTCTTCAGGTTGATTGTATTCTGTTACGGTCAGTGACAGTTTGTCGTACGTACAGTGTGTTTTATTTTTTCCTAACTGTTTCTTAATATGTCTTGATTACCTATTACACTAAACAAATAAATATTTCCCTCAAAAGTGCGGCTCTACTTTTCATTATTTAACAAGAATTCAACCTCTCTATTAATCATATTTTACTAGCGATATTTCCGCACGAGTTGTCTTGTTTATATATTTGTTAGATATCAAATGAGATAAATAGATCGTGACACAAAAACCTATTGTAGAAATGTTGATACTTTTGCCCTTTAAGAGTCGAATCGCGAAAACTTCGTTTCTTAATATATGACGTAATCAAAGTGAAGATGTTTATCTTTAAAATGATATTTCATGTATCTATTTCAGTTAGGAATACAGGAGGTAAATGGTTCGAGGTACAAAAAACAGCATTTTAGAAATATTGATATATTTGCCCATTAAGTGTCGAATTGTGAAAAACTACATTCTTAAAATATGATGTGACCAAAGCGGATATCTTAATTATTAAAATGATACCTCGTTTATCGATTTCGGTTAGGTATGAAGAGAGATAATGGTTTGTGACAAAAAAAAAACACCCTATAGAAATAATATGTATGATAACTACAAAATCAAAACAATAAAAAGGTTGCTATGTGAAAAAAATTGGCGGAAAGGAAGGATACATTATTGGTTACTTCAGTATCAGACTGAAGCTTGAAAGTTAAATACCGCAGAAGGGAAAAATAACTTTTGTGATTAAAAGATGCAGTGTTTATGTGCCAATGAAAACCACAGAAACGGTATGTCAATAAAGATTTAAATACTCGTATGTTAAGGACTGTTAATTCAAACAATATGAGTATTTATTTTACTGACTGAAGGCTTGTGCGATATTTTCGTTTAAAACATGAGTCGCACAGCGTTTGAGTGAACAGTTACAGTGATTGCCTTTTTACGGTTCGTCGAAAACTAGGCCATTAAATTGGCAGATGCGCGCTCAAGCTGAACATGGTCAAGAGGAGACAGGAACTGTCATTCCTCAGTTTTCACCGAGAGAAAGGAAAGTTAGGAAAACTGTGATTTACTGTATTCTTTTCTAACTTTCTGTTTATTAACATGTTATTTCTAACCGAAATTTAATATGAGTATGTCAATTCCTAAAATATCTTACTACATTACAGAGAAACCTATAGTACACCAAATAAATAAATCGTTATAAAGCCTATTTAAGGAACCCTCATTGAATTTCTTTGAATTCAAAGACCCCATAGTACAGAGTTTTCTTCATTGTATTGTCTACTTTGAAATACGACAACTACCATTTCCCAACCGTCTTCCTGCTCATGGATCAATTCCATGTCGTATTATTCCTATATTCATAACGAATTTGGTGAATCAGATTTCTGAGTATAGAACAGAGGGGCATGGACTATTATTATTGACATTAAAGTAAACTAATCATGTTTTACGGATATGACCGAAACAAAAACAAATTTCTCGTTTGTTCTGATGAACAAAGAGAGGGCTTTCGAACAATTACACTTAAAGAGAAAAGTGTAATATGTTATAATCTCACACCAATTGCTCAGTGGCAAATATCAGTTCCCAAATAAGTTGCTCAGTCAAAATTGCATGACAAAGATTATTGACATTGTTGTAGGAGGCACAATTCATATCACAATATATAGTTTTTAACTCTCCCAAGTAAGTTGCTTTTATTTATTATAAAAGTTGTTGGTCGATCAGAATAAGATTAATCAATTCAATCTCATTACAGTATTTCAATACAGCTTCTGTCATTACCGTGTTAAAATAAGATTATATTACAGGTAAATTTATTAGGCAACATCAATTTTGAAGAAGGACAGAAACTTCTTTGATCTACATATCTATATGTTCGAGAAGGGCTTTAAAGACACATTAGCTGATACCCACGACATCGTACGCGTGGACTTAGAATTTAATTGTAGAATCGTTTTAAATTCTTATCTATACTATGTAATAAGTTGTGTTTGTATATGAAATTTATAAACAGATCATACACAAATTAACTGCGAGCGAAACAAAGCCTGAGCAAACGATATAACACTGTAGATACTTACACACGCTATACGTCTGTCTTTCATCGTTAGGTTGGTTTTCAAAATTTTATGACAAACATGTTATTTATCCTAAAAAATGTTTCCCGTGTCCTTCCTTATGATACATAGTATTTCCTAGTCAAATTTCATCAAACTGTCCTTCATGGTTAACGTTGATAGCACTTAGATTGAATATTGAACCGACGAATTAAGCGATGGCTGCAATCAGCAGGTACTTCAAGTTCGTTAGCATCAGTTGTTTATCTTCATTCAACGATTTCAAAACTTCGAATGAAAAGAAAAGGGCATTTTTCCGAAAGTGTATTCTCTAATGTACCTTTCTTTTGACATTACAGTTTCGCAAAATAAGAGATTAATATCTTGTCACCTAAGAAATTGTGTAATTGGATCCTATTGTTTGAACTGGGCGTTTATATTTGTCGGCTGTACGTGGCTCTCCAAGCACCGTTCCCGGATTAGTCACTGCGCAAACAAACTAAGCACACGGTCTTATCTTGGAGATCGTAAAGTGAAAAAAAAATAAGGTAAGAATCCTGATACAGCTATCATAAAAAGTTCACCAGCTGCCAGATTCATCACAATCTTCATGTAACAGTTGGTGGTAAGGTATGGACAGAGTTCAACGACAGGTGCTACTGTCAACGTATGAGCTATATAAGAGAATTAATGAACCTCAATGAAAATAACCATAGTAAGATATCGATCTATTCTTTCTAGCAAAAAATGTTAATTCCTGGATTTTTTCAAAGAAAACAATTGTTCATACGAAACAAAAATATGTATTTCCGCAATTCCATGTGATTTCTTCGTAAAATTATCTTCATGCATGGAAATAAAATAATCAAAACACATTTTAAAAAAGGTAACCATGATATTATTTCATTCAAATTAATGCAACTCCCATAAGACCGTATTTATACATTGAATTTGACTGAAAGCAGTGACATATTTATATTCTTCCTGTCGTTTTGTTCCGTGCTGAAAACACTTCAGCATGTTAGTACTGTCTGACAGACTTAAAGTAATGGAGAAAGTTTTGAAATAGTCAGTATAAATAAATATAAAGATACGCTGAATGCATTCCAAATTTGTATTTTTGTCCGGTTTGAGTAAACATGTTCTTGCCTCAAGGAAGAAGGCGAATTGGATAAAAGTGTCGGAATGCAGTAGGATTTCCATCACTAATCGATGTAACAATATTAAAAGATGTCAAAGTTACAAAATTTGCCATACAGTGAATGTAATGGTCTTAAATACTGTGAGGCAAACAAGGACGTCGGATATATGTTTAAGGACGGATAAAGTAAAAAAGAGTCAAATAGGCCGTGTAAGTTCTGTTCTAACAAGAAAAATTTTAAAGTTTCCTAGTTCTTAGCGTTTTTGCGTATCTACACCATTATTGTGTCAACCAATAGTTTCTTTCTCTGTCCTTATTTATATCAGCTAATTTTTATTCATTAGTAACCTCACAAATCCTTCATCAAGGCTGGAATAGAATTATTTTAGTGGGATGTAAAAGAATTTTTTCCTTAACAAGTAAATAAATAATTGAACAGTCTTAATACGCCATCAGATGATATTTTTCCACAAAAAGAATCGCATTTGATAGGGAACTTCATAAATCGTATAGAAAAAATGTGGTGAAAAGATTTTGTTTGATAATTTTCAAAACTTACCACGATTTTTCAACATTTATCAGTTATATATATAACATTTGAAAAAAATTTCGGAATTTAATAATCACTGGTTGTTGAACTAGACAAACATAATCTGTTTTGCAAACGAACAAAAAATTGTGAATTTTGGTTTACACTCTTTCTACGTCTGTACTGCATCAGGGGGTGCGAAGGTAAGTCGCACTTTGCTGACCTTATTTCTATAGAGATGGCATAAAGTGTAACAGGATTAAAGCTGCCATAAACGGGCATCGTCCCAAAACCTTAAAGTAGGGCAATAATTGGCTCTTTGACCACCCTTTATAAATGTATGACGTTTTATATGCTGGTCTTTGTTGGGTAGCATTGGTAGCATTCTCCACACTGCCGTTTGAAAAGAAGCTAACTGATTTGTAGCACCCAACCAGTACCTACAGCAGTACCTATAGATTTCCTCCAAATTATATTTCATATTTTTTTAGGTCTTTGGGAGTGGCAGCGATAACTCAAAAATCTTGGAGATAAGATCATTCAGGGACATTTCTTTATAGAAGCCACAAAACTATCATGTGATTCTGCTCCATCATTTTTGTTAAATTTTTCCAGTTTGCTGGAATCAGCTTGTACTTTCTATGGAATTCAACATTCTGTGGTCTGAACGCAGCGTTCGTTTAGTATATTATCTGTCGTTTAGTTAGTTCAGAATTCAGATACAACAGCTATCATTGTGTTTCATACTTATCATTAGTCATATCGAATACATCGAAAAGAATGCATTTGGTCGATAGAGCGACATCAAGTATCTTTTGTAATTGAGTTAATATTTTTTTCCATGCTATGCGCTATTACGGCAACTATAAAATGCTATCTTACTGTTGCCTTGAATTTAGGTCAGGAAATGTAGCTGGAATCTGGTGCAAGGAATGCAGTAGCGCTCTGCTATCAGTCATTAATCCATTTATTGCCTAGTAAAAAGGCAAGGTTATAGTTGTGGTGTGTTTCCATTAATTAGTTCAAACAAGTAAATCCTTTATTGAAAGCATATTTTTTCGTTCTTGGGTAAATAATTATTTTGATAGTCTATTCTATAGGAATGTTTATGGAGGCACATACTACCTTTGGGCTGCCTTTCTATCTAGCAGTGGATTGTAATAGTTCAAAAAAATTGCTGTTTGAAGCAGTTTTAGTTGTATGAAGACTAAAAAGCATTCGTAATGACCCGATCTAAACGATTTCGAAGTCCTGCATCAAAGTTTGAATGACAGCCACAACACTGATATAATAATCTAGAAGAGTCCCTTGCATGCAGAAATCTGCAGGGAGCTCAAGCTGCCCAAATTTTTAGATTATCTTGGCGTAGTTATTACTGCTTTCACCTACCGAACGTGGTGGGTGAATGGTAACACTCTAACCTAGCATTCGGGAAGACGCGAGTTCGAATTCCCGTCCGGGCATCCTGATTTGGGTTTTCCATGGTTTACCCAAATCATTCCAGACAAATGCCGGATACTTCCTTCAAAAGGCCATGGCCGAATTCCTCCCCGTTCCTTGCACCACCCTTTCCCGCCTCTAATGACCTCGACGTAAACAAGGCGTAAAGCCATAAAAAGTGCTTCGATCTGCACAAAGTGGGAGATGCGGTGAAAGAGAAAATGTTTGATCTGCTATGTCACCTATCTTTAATCCAACATTACAACTGCACATTCGGCTCCAAATATTTTTAAGATTTTCCCTATTTGCCTGACCTTGTACTCTGCGGTTTCGTTGTCTTCCATGAGATACTACTTGATCGGTGATTTTAAAAGACAGACGAAGTCGTTACAGATGTAAGAGACCTCTTTGACAAACAAGTTCTTCAGAATTTTTTGGTTATGTCGGAAACAGCTTTAAATTCGTTGTACAACCCAGTTGTATGATATTCTATTGATGGTGATACTATTATCGTCACGGTGTCGACTCGTGTAATAATTCGTCTATGCTGTTTAGATAATACCCAAAGTATTCTTCCCTTGGTGAATCTTTATGAGCTAACGGCGGAAGAATGGAGTCAAGGAAACTCTTGTGCGCAAGATTAGCGAATCTGGAAATTCCAGATGTAAGCGATACAGGATCCAAATGTTGTTGTGGCTTTAGGACGCGTTGACAGCGAGGTCATTAGCGTCTTACATGTTTGAGTTGAATGTAACGTATCTGTGCTGTGTATTAAAGTCGTCAAACAAAACTGATTTTGCTAGAAAGGGTTCAATTGAATACCCATTAGGTCGTTGTGATATGGGCATCAGTATATCATCGGCAGCTGTATAGTACAAGCAAATCAGTAAATGCAGCTGTTCATTTCACCAATACCAACACTAGCTGCGGATATCAACATGCAACCTTATTTCTTTATTCTATTCATCTTACGAGGGATTCCAGACTTGTGTTAGGACGATATCAGCCGTAGTTTCTGATCAGTTGTTAATGGATAGATTCAGAGGATTCACTGATACTTCTATTGCTACTATTAAAACGCGTATGCAAAAAATGTCCATGTGAGAACAATTGATGTTATATACTGTGTTACTTGCTGCAAAAGAACGGTCACCGCTAAAATTTTTAAATACCTGTGTTGTAAATTTATGTTTGTATTTCTAAGAATTAATCACAGGTATGGGTCATACTGGACGCATACAAAATAACTTGAGGGAATATAACCGAGATGTGTGTGAATGGTCGTGTGTCGTGAAAGCTGCGACCCAAGGAGAAAGCCTGGAGCCAGGCGGCGCCTAGCAACAAGCCTTCCGGGCAGCACCGCCACTTCCGTGCGCACCACCAGCACACAGGTAGCAGCTTCATCACCTAACACGACGTGATGGTACTCGTGATACTTTGAACCTCACAGGAAATATCAAACTACATTGTATTATTATATGGATCGATACTTTCATCTTATAATTGGTACTCACCTCATTTTAATTATCAACTCAACTAAAGATATCAAATTTACTTCATATTTTATAGAAGGGTGACAGATGGTAGATGCCCAGAATCGTCCGAGTCATAAAAAGAGCGCCGATTTTCAATTATCGAGCACGGTGAGTGAGCGGTAACGCTCTGGTCTTACATTCTGGAGGACAATGGTGCAAATGCTCGTCCAGTCACCTAGATATTATTTTTTCACGATTTCCCTAAATCACTCTAGGTGAATGCCGGGATGGTTCCATCAAAATGTCATGGCTGAATTCCTTCTCTTTCTTTGTTCCGAAACCTCTTCTGCCTTTAATGACCTCGACGCCGTCGAGGCGTAAAGCGTTAAAAAAAAACAGTGCTGCCAATTCTACGGATTTATCCGTAGATATACGGATTTTTATAAAAATTTAGGATTTTGGGATTTTGTTACAAAATATACGGATTTTTTATACTTGATTTTTCCTTATATTGGTGTTCTGTAGAACTTTGAGCGTATAGTGTTAATGTATTACAGAATTGTCAATAATTGTGAATACTTTCCTTGCAACCGCTCGTGTGAATCAACGATTGAAATGAAGCTCATATTTTGATTATAGATCTTAAAATACCGTAATACAAAACTATCGGCGCACCCTTTATGCACGGTGACACGATCGTTACAAAGCAGTGCCTTCCAAGAAGGCCTAACCAATATCAAAGGGGTCGCAGTTTTTAACATTTCTTCTTACAGAAGATATGCTAACTTTAATGTCAACAAAAATGTATGGTCGCTATATATATATATATATATATATATATACAAGTATATATATATATAATGTAGGCACAGCAGCAGCAGTGATGAAGGAATGAAAGTGACTCTGTATAAAACATGTTCAAAGACATTTCTTACTTTCAAAGTATATTATTTTGTATTTCGAATTTTAAAGACCTGGAAATAAAAAGTGTTCTTAGTTTTGACTCTCTTCAATAATTATTGTTTTAGTCTTTCAGTTAGAGTGTCTCCGGATTTTTGTACCGAATCTACGGAAATTTGAGCGACCATCTACGTATATTCAAAGCCAAGTGGCTGGCAGCACTGGTTTTCAATTGTGTGCCATTCATTATTTTGTAGCTAGGCTGGCGACACTAATTTTAATTCTGTGACGTTTGTTTATTTCTATTAGTTGTTATGGAGATCCAGAATACCTAACGAGTTTTGTGTCGAAAATCCTGTTTCGCTGAGCTTGTGGGAAGCTTCGTGTGAGCCTCTGTCGTAACAATGCTTATAATGAAACAACAGTTTGTAGGTTTAATGAGAAATCCGAGCCAAGTTTTTTCTACTGCTAACATTAAAACTACCTAAGCACCCTTGTTTCAGCTGGTCTTATGAGAACATCGCTGTTGTGGAAACTATGCAAACTCTGTTGTCGTGAGTGTAATAAAAATCATTCGGCGTCGTTTCCAGTATTTAACGCATTAAGGGAAGCTTTACGCACGGAATTATTCCACGTACGAGACTGCAACTTTCAATTAACCTAAGAACTGAGACCATTTCAACTGAGATAATTCACTGAACGGATTATATATTAAAAAAAAGAAATAAAAAATCCTTGCCAATGACGGGTCTGCAAAACTTATTAGCTTTTGCTGACAATTCAGTTTTTTACTTGAACAGCTTCGTGAACAAACAAAAATTGTAACTTTTTGTAAATAGAAAACCGTTGAGAAATTACTGAAAGTATATTGCATTCATGAGTATATTTTGGGGTTTTAGAATGATCGGGCATTGCTTATTCAAAAAAGTTATGGTAATGTGACGGCAATGAATAGAGACCGATATCACAACATAGTTAATTATTTTTTGCCGGCTGCTAGGGGATTGGCCAGTTGCACCAGTAATTTACGGGCAGAGTAATCTCTCTCAACGCCGGCAACTGGGCACGAGGTCATGTGACCTGACACCCTGCGCTTGTATCAGTGCGTCCAAAAGCGTTAACTCAATTAAAAGTAATGTTCAGCATCACTCATGTTTTACACTCATATTTTTTCAGGTCAAGTTTATTGTCAAATAACGTTATCGTTGAAAATATGACGACTGTATGGAATGTTCTCGGGTGACTAGCCGAATCAAGAATGCGTTGTCACACGATATTTCGGCGACTAAAACATTGTCGCCATCTTCACCAGAAGAACATTTCATACATTCTCAACGCCGAGAAAGACTTCGTTCTTATATAATATGACGACTGTTAGTCAGCCACTTAGTATTTAACGTAAACCCTGTTTGCGATGGTTTAAAGATATGCTTCACTTGACCACTACTTTTTCGTGCTACAAGTGCTATTCTTTAAATGTTACTTCGTTTTTCAAAGAAATTCGTTTGTAATAACCAAAACATTTTTTTTTTTTAATGTAAAACGATATCTACTTGTCCGTCAGAAACCTTTTGATTTTACTTCCCTTAAGACCAAGTAAACATTACTACACACACTCGAGTAACACCGCTTTCTTTTTTTGTCTTAATAAGCGGACACCGATCATCTGAAGACGATTGATGGCTGTTAAAATAGGCCTACATTCTACCTGTGTGACCCGTTAGAGAGAGTTGACTTCTTTGTTCCCGCAGTGAAGTCGACTATCAAATACCCAGCTCATGAAACTCATACCTTATTCCTGTGCTTTCACCAATGTCGAAGCTGACTAATGCTTGGGAATGAAATATGATAGTTGTTTCTCGTATTCCTGAAACTGTTGACAGTGCGAAGACCGTTTCGACTCCGTTTGCTAGTTGGTAAACTGGGCGTACATGACATGATTTTATCTCCATCCCTAAATTAGTTCTTTTAAGATCACAGAGCCTCATTACTCTGTCTCAAATCATCAACAATTGCAATTTTCAGAAAATGATCTCGAATACAGAATTAGCAAGTTTGAAGGTCTTCCCGTTGAATTATATGAGTTGAATGGATAATATTTGGATTATATTGTCAGCGACACTGAAGCAGGAGCACAACTTGGTGTACCATTCCATTTGCCAGTTGATTCGATTGGCATCCTCGGATCTCTTCTTTACACAAAAACTCATCCCTAAATTCACCTCCTTCCTCTGAACGCAAAGTGTCGAAAAAACCATCTTCTAGAAACATCACCATTCATTTATGAATGGTGGTACGACAATGACAAACTATTTCCGCCATGGAACACCAGTGCACCTCCTAGTATGAAACCTGTGTACGTGGAACCAGCAGGTGCTGTATTGCCCCGTCTCCCTCCTCCCCTCAACCATTTGCCACCTTAAACCACCGTTTCTGTCGAATCGTGACAAATGTACTAGTTGGTATAATTTTAACTAACATATGTTTTATGTTCGTAAAAACATTGCTCTTGAAGCTGCAATTTCGTTACGTTCCCTTAAAAATTTCCGCCCGTCGTTGAACTTCCTAAACTTAAACACAAGCACTTTCACAATGCGCAGAATGGTTCTTGCTGAACCTGAATAGTTGGTTTTATGGCCGATATCAGACAGGATTTTGCTAGCCGTAGGGTATTTCCACTGTGATATTATTTTAGAACATTATTTTTAACTACTTTATTGAAACTGTCCAATATCGTGGATCTGTGTCCCAATGTATATTTCTTCCTAAGCGATCCAAAATTTTCTTTTTCCTTCCGTTTCTACCTGTACCAGCGATACGTTGTACCGACTTCTCAGAAATACCGAAAGCCTTTGCTGGCACTCGTACTTAAACAAAGTAAACATTTTATCGTCATGTAAAAGGTTCCTAAAAACTGAAAATTAATGATGTTACCACAGCGGAGAACGTAGTCTTTAAATTGATACCTTATTTAACGATTTTGATTCCATCGAAGATGGGTCGTCACAAAAAAGGCACTTTTTAGAAATAATATATATGATTTATTTACAGTGGAGTAAAACGTATTGACGCTAGATGGCAGCAGGACCTTCGAGCATATAGATTAATTAAAGAGTAGCTATCCAGTTAAACTGCTGGCTGAAAGCTGTGGTGGTCGTAAAAGAGATTTAGGGCCTGCAAGTGGCGCGCCTGGGTCCTTGGGCAGGAGTAACCCATACCTCTGTCTCTTCGCAGCACGTCACCGAAGCCGATGTCCCAACTGCCAGCACGAAATTTAATACCGGCTCGCCTGGAGAGAGAGGTTCTGGGACATCAAGTATGCAGATTATTTGGGCCGTGCCTATATACACTTGTCTCTCCCCGTGCCTTCGTATATATCAGCGTCGTTAAGTAGCCGGGAAGTGCGCCAGCGGAGTGGAGGGGTGATTTCGAGGTCTGTTTTCTGCACATACCGCCGGCGACGCAGACAAATAATGGTGTTTGTCTCGTGTTTTCGTATTCCTGTGACCTACAAAACAATGGACGTTCAGCTTCCGCAAGCGCACGTCTGCTGATAAATATTTACATTGTACTAAAACGAAAGACGTTTGTCTGAAAACAGCGGCATGGTCACGAACCAGGTATGTGTATGCTGGACTGTGGTACATGTGTCGCAACAGATTATGGGAGTTATCAATACTTTTCTGAAACACTATCAGTAATGTAACAATCGTAATATTGTTTCCAGATTGTAGATTTTACAAGTTGTGTTAAAGCAGCTTTCATCTCGACTAATGTAACACCAAAATGAATGACTTACAACATAAACTCATTGCTCGTCATTAAACTACGGTAGTAGTATTATTTTCTTCAGCTACTGCATCCACGTTACATCGTTCATACCACCTATGCAAAACTTCTCTGTAATCGATAAATGTACATTTATTTTCAGTATTACTCTAGGTATTTTGTTTGCATAATTCGATCGTCCAGCAACGTTATAATTGTCATACACAGTTTTGCGTACACGGCTAGGGCACTGGATACACATTCTTGTTTAGGAAGCAGCAACTACACGAAAAACATACAAACTTTCAGAGAAGCTGCGTTCACAATCTTACAAGTATTATCGGTACCAACTACCATGAAACACATTAAATACGTAAAAACACGAACAAAAAGCTCAAAACTTAATCCGTTTTTCATAGATATAGTGTACCAAAAATTTGTATTTTTACTACACAAAATTAAAATTTTGGTGTAAACGCTAATGTTACCATTTTATCAGTGTCGTTACGTTTTCCAGCTATGTACTTTCATTTCATGCTACCACTACAATAGTATTTCTCTATCAGTTCCCAACTAAGCACCGTGACAAGAAACATGCCAAAAATTGTGGGATAACAAGCTGCACGATGGAAGAAACATAAGTATTAAATGAATGTCGGGGCTTTAATTTGTACTCCCTTGAGTAGTATGAAAGTTTTCTGGTGTTATTATATCTATACGACATAAATTAACAGAATTTGGCTGCGCAATGGTAGTGACCGTTAGACGCAAGGGACATTCCTTTTCGGAAATTGTTCCTGATTTCAACATTCCTCGATCCACAGTTTCAAGAATGGGCGTGGATATGTAATTTTTAACATCACCTCTCGCCATGGACCACGTCTACGTAGACCAGCGGCGTCTACGTCGAGGAGTCAGTGCTGACGGATAGACAACACTGCGTCAAAGAAATCAACACTCAATGTGGGACGTACGACGGACGTGTCCGTGCAGATATTGCGACGCGAAATTTGGCTTTGCTGGGATATGGCAACGCTAATACCTCTGCTAGCAAAACGCTATCGGCTGCAACGCCTCTCCTGGGCTCGTGAACATATAGGACCCCAGACGACTGGAAAAAGGTTGCGTGGTCATATTAGTCACAATTCTATTTGGGGTAAGAGGCGACGGTAGGGTTCAAATGTGGCGCAGAACCTAATTGGCCATAGACCTAGGTGTTCAGAAAGGCACTGTGAAAGCTGTTGGTGTCTCCATCCTGTGTTTCCAGGGCATGGACTGGACCTGCGGCAAAACTGAATCGAAAATTGATTGGAAATGCTTATCTTCAGTTACCTCGAGACTACGATAGATTTTTTACTGAACGAAAATGTATGGACCATGTCACCGGACCAAAATAGTTCAGGATTGATTTGACAAACATTCTGGATAATTCCAGATAAATTCAGTTCATGCACAACAACTACAACAGCAATACTTTCGAAATTATGAACGGCTTTAGAGGAGGCATGGCTGATTGTTTCTTCATGGGATTTTCGACGGCTTGTTGAGTTAATGCCACTTTGGCTTTCTAGGATATGATATTAGGAGGCATTCTATGACTTTTGGCACTTCAGTGTATGCCTTGAGGTCTGAGAGCAATTAATAAATATATTTTACTCTTACGAGTTGCTCTTCTTGCAACAGCTTAAACAATATTATGTTTGACATCTTTTCTAATTTATATTTTATCCGAGAATGATGTAAAAATGTCTGAATTATCATTTTTACATAGTTACGTAGTAGGTATCTCGGATTTTTATAAATGAAATAATTAGTCCAAGATTTTCAGATTTAACTTTGTTTATTTCTAGAAGACATCAGCCTCCAAAGATATTGATTGCACATGTAAACACAAGCTCCAGCGATTACACTCAATACTATTTTCAAAGACAATACTGTTATACACTCTCACGGTACTGAACTACAAGACTCCTTTCATACGTAAAAACTATTTCATAACTCTTCTCTGCCGATCGCTTATGTGAGTTCCATAGAAAATTCCAGAATATTACAAAGGATTCAGACAGATTTTTCTCGAACTCTATTATTCTTAAACAATTACAAATATATTAAAAACAATGAAAATCAATTACAATTATTACGAAACGCACAGAAATGAAAATTAAAGATATTTGCACACAAAATTATCCCCATAAATCAGTTTAAACTGTCGCAAATTGTCTTTTAAACTTCGTAGCTCACCTTACTAGGTACTTGGAACTATAAATATTTAATCAATTTTTCTTGCGTAGTTCTGCCCTTAAACATATTAAATAGTATTTACATAGTTCCTTTTCATAAAACATAGTCTATTTACACCAATTCACAATCAACTGCAAGGAAAACATACAAAATCATATTTACTCAACCTCCAGCATACTACAAATAATTCATTAAATACAATTTCATGTGAAGTCAGGGTTTGAGGGCTGTTGGTAGCTCCGTGGTTTAGGCGCTTGCTGCTCCGGTCCCGGGTTCGAATCCCGGCAGGCGCAGGAATTTTGAGAGTTGTGTTTGATCATATGAGGTCCTAGAGGAAAGCAACTGGCCGTCCTACCTCTGACATAATGGCTTAGTATGCTTCCTTCGGGAGGATCCAACCAACTTTTGGGTTGTGGATTAAGTTAAGTTTTTACAAACGAATTGTAAAAATTCTGTCTAACTTATTACTATGACACGGTATCTTTCTAAATACCCCAAAATTTGTTGAAATTATGCATAAAATAAACTTTTTTCTATAAAGTACGACTAATAGCCATACATGCTGAGACTGAATTACTAAGCTTGGAATCTATAGAAAAGCTGGTACTTGAAGAGCAGAAAACATTCTGCAGTGAAAATTGTTATAGCAAAAATCTTCACTCCCATGACCCTTTTGAAATCAGTCTAACCAAATTGTTATAAAAGTTTACTAAAGAAGTTATTTAAAAAACAGATCTGAAATAATGCACTGAAAGACGCAAAATCAAAACCTGCTCCATATTAATAATGCTTCCACTAAGAACAACTAGAATAATTCAGAGCCTATAACATTAGTTGCCCAAAAAATACTGATGATGCACGACAAATTATGTGAATTAGGTTTTGTCGGTGTAAATGAAAATAGTTTGATCATACACAACGTTTTTTAGGCTGGTGAAGACACATTCTTTTAGTGGTTGGAGGCAAAATAATTGGTTCAATTATCTTAACGAGCCGTGGTGTCGTTTAAAAGTAGCTTGTTTTTGCCAAGGTGTACAAAATTTAATCCTAAAATAACAGGGAAGGCGTTGTTAGCGATTCTTCTTGGCCAACGCAGGTGCGGCGTGAGCGGGAGTCGATCCATTAACCTTGTCGCCGCTGTACACAGAATGGCGCCAACAGGAGCGCGCCACTCATAAATTAACGTTCAGTAAGAAGGTCACTCTTTACGTGGGCAATAACGCCGCAGAAATGGCAACCATTGGCATTCACACGAAGCCAACACGTATTGAGCAGTAGGCTAAAAATTGCAACTTAGACAGTAGGTAGCAGCTCATGTTATTAAATAATTAATCCCTGAACACTCTGACAAAGGAACGGTCCCAGTTTTGTAGTTTTATTTCACTGCATTCATATCTAATGCTTGTATAATATTTTCCAGCTAAATACCACATACTTGCGGATGTTTACTGCTCATCTAAATTCGAACCGTTACACAACGCTATGTCAATTTACATCACAGTTCTTAAGTTTTCAGATATCAAGCGATACACCAGACACAAAATTCGCATACGGGGATTAGTTATTAATGACAAATTTGGTGGCGTATATTGTGACAATAATGCACCAGAAGTAGGAAGCTTAGTGCAAAATAGACAATGCGTATGCTTGGTAGCCTGACAGATTAGCGCCAACGTATAAAACATGAATTAAAGAACACCCGCATGCGATTTCCAGTGCGGCAATCTATAATTAGAATTTACGTGGCTTCCCCCAAATCATTCGAGGCCTATATTTGGATAACCATAGCCTTATAAACGCCGAAAATGAACTTGTTTATTGTCCACATTGGGATGCCGGCTTTAATGCGATTGCCGTCGACGATCCGTAAAGCGCTTCCTTCCCCTCCCCCCCATATGAGCAATGAAAATATTTCCTATGGAAATCAAATGAATGCGCTGTTGCCCGACTAATATAAGAATTTCAAAAGTTAACATTTCCGTTCATCTGCGTGCAGCACAATCAACCGAGGCGGTCTGATGGCTCAATAGTTACGTGTGACTGGAGATCGAAAAGTCACCGTTTGCATCCATGTCTCGGCGGGGATTTTTAATGGTTCTTTATCTAACCTTCACCTCCAACACAGCTTGCTGTGCAATGTGAAGTACGCTATAACGCTTCCGTTGTTCGGATTCTTCATTAAACTGTAGACCCCTAAACCCGGTA
>JARYHS010008074.1:252110373-252191356 GCA_031002005.1 Vandiemenella viatica
AGTCATGGAATAGGAACATGCAATTACTCAAATGGAGGTAGCATCGCGGAAGAAACACATAACTGCGTCATGCAATTTCGGGGCTTTCATCTGTACTTTTGTGAGTAGTGTGAAAGGTTTTCTTAGGCGATTAAGGCCGCACGACATCAATTAACGGCCTTTCAGCGCTGAGTAGTACTTAGGCCTATCGCTAGACGCATGAGACATTCCATTTCGGAAATTGTTGTGAATTCGACATTCCACGATCTACGAAGTCAAGAGTGTCGTGAATACATAATTTCCGCCATTATATCCTGCCGTTGACAAACGCAGTTGCTGACCACATCTACTTAACGGCAGAGACCAGTGACATCTGCGTCGAAATGTCACTGTTGACAGACTGGCCACACTGCGTGAAAGAACAACAATACTCAATGTGGGGCGTACGATAGATGTGTCCGTGCGGACAGTACAGCGAAATTTGGCGTTGATAAGATATGGCAGCAGAATACCTAAGCGAGTGCCTCTGATTTAAAAAAAAAGAAAAGAAAGAAAATCCATCTGCTGCAGCGCCTCTTCTGAGCTCGTGAACATACCGGTTGAACCCTACAGGCCTGAAAATAGGTTGTGTGGTGAGATTAGTTACGACGATTTCAGCTAGCCAGCAAAGCCTTTTGCACCGGCAACACTTTCGCAATTATGGACGGCTAAAGAGAAATCATGGCTGAATAATTCTTCTGGAGACTTGGGTCAATGCCGCGATGGGTTGCTCTGCTTCCCCAGGCATAAGAGAGTTCCACATAATATAAGCAGGTATCCCATGAATTTTGGCACAACAGTATATTACGCCGAGCCGTGATAGCAGCAAATAATTTGTGTGGGACCAGTGTTCATTCTCTTACTTGTTTTTGTAAAATTCGTAAAGTCCAATTTAAATTTCACTCATCCTCCGATTTCCAGACTTAATTTTATACATGAACAGTCGTTAGTAGCCACAATATTCAATTAAAAAATAACATTCGCAGTCAGAATGAGACTCCCACGAACTACTACCAGTGAAGGATTGTTAGGTAATTTTGGGGACACAGTACTTTTATGCTGACTGAAAAGAGGTTTCATTGTTGCTCCACGTACCTTAATACATAAAGCTTTCAAGCAAAGGTACTCAAGGATTACTCCACGTCATTTTGTCAACTTCTGTCATGCTGCTGAACTGTGATAGAATTTGAGAACTTGGTGCTCATGTACAGTACTTATGTAATGATTTCTCCGAAACGTGGAGAGGAAATTCTGAGTGCTTTCAGAAAACTTACATAATAATGAAGTTTCTATCGGCATTAAGAATTTATAAAATTTCTAGGGTAAACAGCCGAGTTGACGAAGTGTTATCACACGATATTTCGGCGACCACATACACTGTCGCCATCTGTCCAGATGGCGACAGTGTATGTAATCGCCAAAATATCGTGTGATAACACTTAGTTAATTCGGCTAGTTAACCGAGCGCATTTTTTAAAATTTAAAAAGCTTATATTAGACTGTTGTTCCTCAGAGGATTGAAAACTAAACAGAAATATAGAAACGCGAACCAAGATTTTCTATTTCGTATGCTCGTGAAAGTTCGGGCAAAACGTAGGCACCTTGCATAGGACGATAATGCGCTATAGGTGCTACAAATTTGAGTCTTCAGTAGAAAATTTTTTCGCCAAAAACATATTATATTACATTCGACCAAGAATATCATGAGTCAGATAATAAATACGTCGTGAAAACACTTTTTTTAAATTTTTCAAAAAGATAATTAATATCCAACACACGAAGATCGATGAATTAGAGACGGATGGAAAATTAGGTAGGTCTAATGCTAGTGATTTTCCTTACGGTTACACTCGAATTCTGGATGAGAAAATGGCTCCATGAAGGTGATTGGCGTAAAAGTAGAATCCTGCGACCGACGTGAAACTCCGAATGACGGTGGACAAAAGAGCCATTTTCAAGATTAACTTCAACTTTTACTTGTGGATTCGGAGTGGTGACGTGATCTTCCACTTGGAACTAGCTCTGGTTGCCAGCTTCCACGAAGAGGGGAGACTAACTGTGATGGTCTAGGACAGCCTTTCCTAACTTTTTTCAACGGCGAACCACTTAGAATTTATCCACAGAATCCTTAATAATAGTGATAATAAAAATAATTAAAAATTGACTATTGTAGAACTGCTTGACTCGCATCTCACATATTGTGGCCAGAGTTCGCGTGTTTCCACGCCTCCATTTATGTTTTCGTAATTATTAATTTTATTTTTATGTTTTCCGCGGATCCCAGGTTGAGAAAACCTTGTCTTCAAACTTCAGTTTGTTGCTGAAATCAGTTTATAGAGCAAAAAGTATTTAAACGAAAAATTAATCTAGTATTACCTGAGTAACAACTGTTTAATCATCAGTGGTGTGATACCCACAACATGTCGCAGATCAGACTTTCATCAACAATAAAATAGCTATAGACTATCAGAGTTATTGCTTTGTGCCTTCTGCGATCCTCAACCTGAAACGACTTTCCCGGAGAAATCCCTGACATTTTAACAGAAATCATTTATCCGAGAATTATCACTATTCTTTTAATTTGAGCCAGTTTTGAATGGCAGTGACTTTAAAACTATCACGCGTTGCGCAGGCATGTCCGAACTAGAAGTTGTCTGAATAAACATATGCAAAGCCCATAAATGTCTCCTGCCAGAAGTTAAATTTCTTGTTTCAATATTATCTTGTAAAAATGATTATTTAAAAAATTTTGTCACGTTTTGTTTTTTCAGATGTACATGACCAATTCTGGGAATTTACTGTATTTTATGAGAATTTCATATATCTTCAACATTAACGTATTAACTGCAAGTTAGTTTTTCTTTATTTAAGGATAAGAATAAATGAGGGATTGTAAGTTTGATAACAGTTACGTGAAAATGAAACTTTCTTACGTCAATCCTGAGAGGGTAATGAAATTAATATTAATAAATATGCAATAATAATAAGAATCCCAAGCAAATTAGCTTCTGTTACAGTGGCGTCAAAATTTGAACCTGAAATGTAGCCTCTATTACAATATTATCCGGTTTCGAAAACTGACATTTTTGCATCTCCAGGCTGATTTGAAATAATACAGGCCAAGGCCGAATTCCTTCCCGTTCCTTGTCCGCAGTCCCATCCCGCCTTTAATGACCTCGACATCAGTGAGGAGTAAAGCAATAAGGGAAAAATTTGAAATAATACAGACAATGCTTTGTATGTTGTGTGGGACGGGAAACTGATGATGTTTCGTGAGGGACGCATCGCAGGTAATGCTTTGTTTTAGCGCCCTGTGGCTCCAACGTCTTAGTACAGTTTTTGATGTGATGAAGTGTGAAGTGTTCCCAATTTCTCAAGAATAATAACAAGAGTATCACGTTTTGCAGGAAATTACACAAAGGGTTCAAAACTAACCTCCTTCAGTGCAGAACCTACTTCGGCGGTGCAAAGATAGAGGCACATGGTCAGATACTTGTTGTTGTGTGCTCAGTATTTCAGTCGCTTCGTGGGTTAGTGCCATAAGGCACTCTTACTCTGATGTCACAAGAGAATAATAAACAATACAATGATTCATAACTTCCCAAAAAACTAGTCGCGAGGTGAAATATTTAGTTATTGCGGATACGGTGCTCTATATCAATCCATCGAAATGGATGTTTGCGTATAGGTGGTGTTGGAGTTTCGTTGTCTTGCATCCACATCATCTGATGAACCCGTATTGGCACCACATGCAGTAACAAAGGAAAAACATCTAATGAAAATCTGCAATTGGATGAAAGCAATGGTCCAAGGAGGGAAGTAGCGCATGCGCAAGGCCGCTATTAGGCGCAACTCGTCCATCCGCCTTACACAGGTGTATACTTATTTGCGTTCCTACCAGGATAACAACGAACTTAGACGCCCCAGAAACACGCAAACCGTAGTTACGGGCATGGATTTTCTCCTCAAACACGATCATTTTATCGTCCCGCACAAGATACTAAAGCATTGTTTGCTTTTTATTGAATCATCCTGAGTAAACTAATAATAATTCAGAGCTAAACTTGATTCAAAGATGATACACGAACCTATCAAAAAAAGAGAGAAGTACAGAAATTACTTTGAATCCCATCACCTTTAAAACTAAACACTGTAGTTCTTCTAATTACCAGAGTTATCGGATATGGTGACTTTGAGATGTCAGTCTTAGTATGCCTTCGGCGTGAAGTTACGAAAAAAAACCGTAAGGTTACGATAATAACAGTAGATTCTTGCTACTCTTTCTCGATACCGCTATTATATGTGATGTTACCTTTTTGGAGGCAGCGTGTTGGGCGCCATGATGGGTGGCAACTGAAGAGTAGAACTTCCGGCGCTGTCTCCCTCGACCTGCAATGAAGGACGAGGCGTGTTTTTAAATTTAGCATCATAAACTAGTCCCTAACATAGAATACAGAATCTTCCATACAGTCCATCTAGCATTTCTTATTCACACAATTATTAATCTTGTGTGATCATAACAACCTGGCGACAGAGTATCTTGACGCCACCGCAGTCCCCCTTTATCCTGGCCGCGTAACCCAATCCGGCAGTTCTACCGTGTATGCAGTTTAATGTGGAGTCCGAACCACGGAAGCATTCTGGAATACTTCACATTATACAGCAGCCTGTTCCAAAGGGGTTAAGGGTATTTCGAACCGGAGACCCTTTCGTTCTTCCAGTCAGACGCCTTAACCACTGAGCCACCAGATTGATCTCTTTTCCACTAATTTTTTGATGCAGCGGACTTCAACTTCAAAATATCGGTTATATGGGGGAAAAGTAATGTTTTAGTCACAACACTGGATTTGAGTCTGGCTCTATCGCTATACCTTAACATTCGTTTGTCTTTACTAAACTTGGTCCGGTTTACAATGACTTCACTCATTTAAAATCTCGCCAGATGGAGATGTCAAAAGCACTTGGGCGTCATAAGTTGTCTCAGTAAAATAGGTTGGCATCTAAAAGATATTCACGAAGAAGTTGTTTCTGTGTTCGAGAACACTGTGAAATGGTCTCATTAATTTTATGCAGACAGGGACCTAGAGTGGTAATTGAGTGGTAGCTGCTGGTACCCGGAAATGACACTGCCGACAATTACACACATACATAATGTGTGCAAATAATATGTAGTGAATATTTTCTCAAGCAAAAATTTCTTGAATGAATACTAACCGTTTTATCGTTACTTTCCAACTTGCTTCTTATTACATAGGTAATGCCTTAAGTTATGGCAACCATGTCATTTTTCCGAGCAAGTGGCAACACTAGACATTACGTATATAGTTGGAGGAAATTGCTTCCCAATGCCATCCCCTGATGGGGTCACTTTATGGCAGCAGTTAGCAGAGACAAAACAAAAATGTCGTAAATAAAAATCATAGTTTTGCAGCGAGTCGAGCGGTAAGTTCGTCTCGACAAGAAGTTTTATTTTTACTGAAAATCTTCATGGTGGCAATAGATTTTATAAACATTACTAACTTACTGCTAGTAAAAATGATTTAGGAATTTCTGTTGGAAATGAAAGGTTTTCTGAAAAGTGAACGACAGTTTATTTAATAGTTGAAGAGCCGATGAAAACGCAATAAACGAATAACGCATAAAATACTGGTAAATCTCTTAACAAAATGGATTAATAACTGATTGAAGTCAATATTTTTTTTTAGATAATTCTACCCAGAATAGATTCCGTTCCTAGCCAAGAGAGACGGAATTCAAATGAAACGAGCCGGTATCCAAATCTTCCATGCAGATCAAGACATTAACTTTGTCGTCGCCGTCTAGTACTCTGTTGAAGTGTGCTTGTTAACCTTCAAGCAACAGTGCTCGCAAAATAGAATATTACAGGATGCGTCCCATCGCAGGCGACTACCCTTCAACATATTCTCGCTGGGAAAGAACTCCAGTATTCACTTTTACTTCTAAAATACCTTAAATATAGGAAATTCCCTAGAGTTTTATTGCAGTACAATTTATTGTATCAACAAGAAACACAAAAAACATCTAACAGCCTTTACAGTAGTTCTTTGCCAGCGAAGGGGTAGGCGTTGACTACCATCCTCGTTTGCTGCTCGGTAATGTGATCATTTTCTGCACTGTTGTCAAAGAGGAGTGCATAATCAGGGCTCCACGAACATATCGTTGCTGCTGGAAGCAGTGCCTGAGGCTTGTTAGAAGTTTTGAACCATTGTTCTTGGTATTAATCTCATTCAAACCGTTATCGCAGTTCGGGAGCTATATAGAAAATGGGAAATATCGGCTGGATTAGTTAAATTCCTAACTATAATGTTTCAACCATTGTGTTAACGATTTCTGATGTGTTCGATGAAGCCAATTCTTAATTTCTAGGGAACTGCCTTGGCATTCAGCAAGCTACGTAGTACGTAGATGAAATGTCAACAGGAAACCGCAATGGGAACAATCAGTAGCACTATACGAACATCTGTTAACAACCCATCTTATAAGGGCTGCTGCTTTTGATTTCCCCAGTCACCAGTGAAGGATTATAATCCAGATCCTAACAAGACACAGCAATTCGAAAGATTTGTTAAACAAGAGGCGCTGGATTACATACCCAGAGTGTAACTGCCGTACAGCCACACAGATTATGCAACACATCATCTATCGTTGGCCTCTACAAACATTCAGTGACTCTTTAACTGACATGCAGCAAGCTTCTTCTAAAACAACGTTGAATCTGAACGCATAATCACAGGAACTAATTTACACCAGTGTGTATGTACGTAAATAAAAAAAAATACATTGCTTATACTCCTGTACATCATATGATAAATTAACAAATAATGATGTCTGATAACTATCCGTAAAAAAAAAAATAATAATAATATGCTAATACATTGACAAACTCAACTTCTGCTTTAAAACTACGTGTAATGAAAATATAAATGGCAATTTTGATTGGTAATATGCTTACCTAGTCTCACTTATGAATGACAAAAAGCAATACTAGGTGGTGACAATTTTCTTAGAGAAAGGTTTGCTGAGAGGTCGTCATGGCACTTACCAATGCCTGAGAGCTGGTGACGTGAGACCGTCGCACAGCTCCCTTCTCTGACAGGCGCTTCTTTTCAGGTTTCAATTTCCTCTCTGGTTCAGGCTTTGTTTCCTGCAACATGACAACATTGGAGTCACAGCTAGCAATGAGAGTTGCATTCGACATAGCTGCTGTTTTTGATTATTACTTGGAATTAAGGACAAGTCAACACATAATGCATGTTCTTTTAACAAATAATATCAACAACAGTAAAGACTTCATTTCTGATTTTTGTAATTAGGGATGTACGCCACATCGATGAAGAGTTCATGGAGTCAGTAAAAAATTGTGTGTATTGAAACCGGCCGTAGTCTTTACCAGGCGAAAGCCGGGATGCTTCCCTCAAAAGGCCTTTGCCAAATTCCTTCCCGTTCCTTGCCCTAGTCCATTCCCACCCCTAATGACCTCGACGTCGACAAGGCGTAGAGCCATAAGCAAAACAAAACTTAATATTTACGAAGGAACAATCCTATCCCTAGCTAGGAGGTATCCTGGTAAAGGGAAATAAGGGAAATATGGAGGGTTGGTAAGCCAATACTCACTCCGTGCTCGGTATCTCATTTATCGACTGTGAGAGGAGAGCGTATTCTGCTGCCAACCTGTACCTGTCACTCTTGTTAGTAACATCTGCCCCTTTATATCAGTTGGAAGTTGACTTTGCTGTTTATTGATTTTTGGAACTCTTGTTGCTTAACAGGTTGAGCCCAGTCCGGGCATCCAGATTTGGGTTTTACATGGTTTCCCAAATCACTCCAGGCAAATTACGGGATGCTTCCTTAAAAAGGCAATGGCCGAATTCCTTCCCATTCCTTGCCCCCATCCATCCCCGTCTCTAAAGACCTCGCTGTTGAGAGACGTAAAGCAGTTAAAAAAAAAAGTCAGGTTGAGATATTTAATTTTGTGGACTTTAGTTTGTAATTTAGTTTAAAAGTGATTTCGGCATGTTGTAACTTAAGCCTGTTACGTCATATTGAGGTATGTTACGAATAATTTCTATACATAACGTTCTGGTCGTTTTTATAGAAGTCCTGAGTTGCCGCTTTGAATCTGTCTAATATTTTGGGCATGTTAGCAAGGATATGGATGTATTCTGTTGGGAATTTATATGGTAAGCGCAGCGCTCTTTTAATTGCTCTTTTTTTGTAGAGTCTGTAACTTTTTCCTGTGCATTGTAACCGCATGTACCCATGCGTGGCAGGCGTATTCTATTATGGGACCCACCAATGCCTTACAAATTTGTATCCCACATTGTGCTGGTAGTGTTGAATTTTTATTTAAGACGGGATATAATGCACCGAGTTTTTTTTTTTTTCAGCTTTGAACTTGACATATTTTACGTGTTGTCCCCAAGGGAGTCCTTGATCTAAAGTGACGCCTAGGTAACTAACGGTTTTCCTCTAAGGGATGGGATTGTTAAACAATTCTATATTGAATGGTCTCGGAGTGCCTCTTTTATTACATGTGACTTGTCGGCATTTATCTTCACACACCACTTCGTAGCCCATTTTTCAAGTTGTTCTAATGCTGATTGGAGTCGCCTTATTATCAACTGCAGACTCCAAGACGACGTAAAGTACGCCGTATCATCAGCATATAATGCCTTAAAAACAAAGTGTGATCTGGGAATGTCACTGGTGAAGATTAAGTACAAAAGTGGGCCCAGAACCAAACCTTGCGGTACCCCTGCGCGAACTCTTCTTCTTGTCGACCGTAATTACCCTATTGTGGCTTAGGTAGCTAAATATTAGTTCGATGCATCGTTTAGGGATACCTGTTGCCTTCATTTTTATAAGCAGATCCTCATGCCAGCCAGTATCATATGCTTTTGCAACATCTAATAAGACCATCCCTCAATATCTACGGCGGTTGAATGCGTCGGTTGCAGCTTCTACGGTCATAACCAGTTGGTGAGTTGTTGAGTGGTCGGCGCGGAATCCGAATTGTTCAGCTGGAAAGATATTCAGGCGTTGAATGTGGACCATAAGTCGTCTTAGTAGTTGTCTCTCGAATGTCAGAGACACTGCTGGTAGCAGAAACACTGGCTTATAAGTTTGCAAAAATTTTGGGTCCTTCTCTGGTTTCGGGAGTGCCACTATTTCTGCTTCTTTCCAAGCTGACGGAAATCTCCGGTGTCTGACGATGGAGTTAAATACCTGGGCTAGCTGCTGGACTGCTGCCTCTGGAAGTTGTCTGAGAACGGTATTATTAATTTTGTCATATCCCGTTGCTTTGTTTTGATGTAGCCTTTTTAGAGCGTTTGTGATTTCATTTACGTCGATCTCCTCGATCTGCTTCTTCTGTTGCTTCGAGGTATTGTCGCAACTCTTCGAACGTTGGTTATGTGGTCATCATCATCATAGGATGCCACTACCTGGCGGAAGGTATCCTCGTAGACATCAGCAAGGGCATTAGCTTCGTCCTCCGCTGTGTAGGCAAGGCCTTGTTGTCCGTGATGCACTGGAATGCGGGACCTCTTTGTGAACTTTTTGGTGTGATTTCAGGCAGTAACTTCCTCAATTTCTAGCTGCGCTACTCGGACGTCTCACTGCTCTCTGTGTTTCAAGCTTGGCTTTTACTCTTCTCTCGAGGGTATTCAACAGCTTCTTATATGTGCGGTCACGGGTACTCTGCCAGTTCTTCCTGACCTGGTTCTTGTCCCTGATAAGAGCCAGGAGCTCAGGGGAAAGTTGTCTACCACGACCTTTCTTCCTCTGCGGGGCTGCCTTCTCTGCCGCTACGAGTGTTGCCTCAGCCCATTTTGCAACTGTTTCATTTAGATCGTTTCAATTTGATCAGTCATAACTAGTTGCAGTTCTTCACGAAACTTATTCCAGTCTGCTAGTAGTCCTTAGCGTTGTAGTTTTCCCTTGCAGCGTCAATATCCCAGTCAGCTATGACGGGGTTATGATCAGAAGATAGTTTAGCCACTGACTGTAGAGTTGGAAATGTTGTAATGTTTCTTGTTGTGAATATGTCTAGGATGTCTGCTCTACATCTCTCTGCTGCAAGGAAGTGGACTGGTTTCTCTGGGCCCCACGCTGCTAGTTCATGCGCTTCCCATCCCAATATATTGCCGCTAGCATTCGTTGTACGGCTGTGCCATTCTCGGTGCTTGGCATTTAGATCTCCTGCTAGTATGAATCTGTCGGTGATATTGCTCAGTGCTTCTATATCTGCTACTGTCAAAGTTTGTCCTGGTGGATAGTATTCCGTGATCATCCTAACTGGACCCTCTGTTCTGTTGACTATAATGCTGATAGCTCTTACGCTAACAAAGTTGGGCAGCGCTGTAGTATGGTAGTTAATAGAAGATTTTATGTAAATGGCGACCACTCCATGTGCTGTGGCTCTGTCGCGACGATATAGTGAGAAGTTTGGGACAGTAACTGTAACGCCTGGCTGAAAATGTGTCTCGCTAACTAAACAAATATCAGTTTCTCGGAGAGGAGGAATTCTTGGAACTCTGTGCGTTGTATGAAAATGCCGTTGGCATTCGAGGTACAATTTCTTAAACTCTCTATGGATCTAATTGCCATTTTGCTGCGTTTGTCCTATGGTGGTTTGCTCCGCTTTCAGAGCCATGATTATATTGACTGGCAGTTGAGTTGCTAAAGTGGCAAGTTCCTGTACCAATTCTGTCAGTTGGACTAGGACGTCGTGTATATCTTCCATTGTACGATCTGTCACGACTGTGCTGTGCATTCCAGTAGTAGTTTCTTTATTTGAAGTGGAATTTTCTCTTGTGATGTTTTCTTCCGTCAGCTCTCTTGTGGTCACTACAGGATCCAACGGTCTTTACTCCGGGGGTTGTAGTGGTAGTTTTTCCGAATTTACTCCAAAATACGAGCGAGCAACAGAGTTTTGAGTTAATTTTATTAATAACTGTTTATCCGGTTTGCCTCCTTTTTGTCTCTTTGAACTTTGGGCAACCTCTGTAGGAGGCAACGTGGGGGCCTCAGCAGTTTGCACAAGTTGGTTATCCTTCTCCTTTCACAAAAGACCAATCTTTTGATGTATGTTCGCCGCTACATCTGTCGCATACTACTGGCAGCCAACAGTGTATGCTAACATGTACGTATGTCTGGCACCTAAACATTGAGGAGATCCCCGGTCGCTTCTTTTCTTCTCCACGCTAATGTTCATGTGGAGAAGACACTCGAGATCTACAATCGTTCTATTGTCCTTCATTGAAATAATGAACAAGGGGATGAGCCTTTGTCCCAATCCTCTTCTTGGATCTGCCGGTGCTTAAAGCTGTGTAATCGATTCCGGCATTAAGCCAGCGTCTTTCAAGGCAGCTTCTACTTCATTGGTCGGTAATAATATTGGAAGACCGCGTATCACCCATTTGACGATCTTCTCTGTGACCAAGGGAAAGGAGTAATAGGCAATGCCCTCCTTCTCAAGGCTATTTAGTACTTTTTGTGGTCTAACCTTGATTTGAACACCTTCGCATATAGGTTTCAGGTCGGAGATTGCTTCTTCGCAAGTTGTTTCAAGCTTCTGGCTTATCGCCGATATGTTCCCCGATACTCGAGGGACAATGGGCGGAATACGTCTACTGAACCGTTTATTGGTTGATTTTCTCCCTGTTGCTCTTCTAGTATGTCAAACTGGCTCCATATTTGGGTTTGCGAATGAGCTTCTGCTAGTCGCAAGGGACGAGCTGATTTCTTTGGTCATCTCCAACTTTCCCCATTTACGTCTTCTTACGCTGAGGCGTTTGATTGGTCGCGTGGGTGTTTATTATCCTTCGAGGTGGATGTGCTTGCTTGTTGTTGGATTTTTCTATTACTGGATGTCATCCCATCCTGGTCTTTGCGAGCTGCCATACAAACTGCTTGGCAGTTCATTGTTGCTCTTCGGCCTGTTGAGCGTTGTGAACTCGTTAATCCAGCCTGAGGACGACGCTCAACAGGCCGTGTGGTGGTGTTTGTTGGGTGGAGTTCCTTCACCCCTACAGCTCTTGTATCCTGAACCGTTTTATTCTCTTGATCGAGGTGGAATTCTGAGAGGCAATTTCAGCTGCATTAGTACTAATCTTTGGTTGGAGATGGGCTGGCTGCTTGTTGTTAGAGGCTGCTTCATCCTCCACTTCAGGATGCTTGTTTCGCCACCAATTGGCACGCTAGGTGCTGAATTATCTCCTCCGATTCTTGTGTCTTCATCTGGTTGAGGAACAGCTGCATTTGCAGGTGGTGAAATAATTCTAGCAGTAATTTTGCTAGTATGTGCGACAGTCCTTTCTGAGATCTGTTCTAAAGTGGTTACCTTCCATACTTACCGTTATCTCATTTTTTATATTGTGTATCATCTGTAATCAATCCATTCACTCTATCCAGTTGTGAAATTAAACTTTTTAGCATGGAGCCTCGAACCACCACACATCCATTGCATAGACGAAAATTATCTTGTTGCAATTTTTTTCCTTTCATTCTGGACCTTTAGGATGACGTTGCTTTGAATACTTCAACCATCGAAACCGTTGAAGTTATATCAGATGGTAGATGGAACCCACTCGACTCTTCGTCACCAATGAAACATGGCTACTTGACTGTGAAATTAGTGTAAGAATTTCATCTTCATGTGCAGTTACAGTTCTACGGTAATTTTAAATGATCGTTTATCTACCAAATACTTTACCCTGACTCTTTGTGTGGCCTCAGCTCCGCTATGAGATATCTTTTTTTTATCTGCTTAACGTCTCTCTAACAGCGAGGTCTTTGGAGAAGGGAAAGGATGAGGGGCAAGGAATGGGAAGGAATTCGGCCATGGGCTTTTGAAGGAAGCATCCCGGCATTTGCCTGGAGTGATTTGGGAAACCATGGAAAACCCAAATCTGGATGCCCGGACGGGGATTCGAACCGCCGTCCTCCCGAATGCGAGGCCAGAACGCTAGCCGTTACACCACCACGCTCGGTCTATGAGATATCGTTGTTGTAATATGTCGAACTGTTGTAGGCTCAGTCTGTCACAGCTCTTACGGAAGTGTTAGTTGAAAAATTGAGAAAATTTGGGTCCATATTAACATCTGAAATGTGTGATTTTTTATTATTATTATTTTCTCTTCGGTATAGTTCCAAGTTATCTTGTTCCTCCAAGCACACTAAACATTTCAGACTTCAATAGTGAAAACCAAATAAATAAGCTAAAAGACAATACATGAAGGCACTTATGCAGGAAAACTTATACACCCATCCTTTTAACACAATGGTTAATGCACCTGCTAGAAAGGTGGCACATTAACATGTCAGAAGGCTCAGTTTGACACTTCAACATGGTCTGTCACGCCTCCAAAAGTTCAGACTGAATAGATGCTTCCAACAGAATTCAACAATAAAGCAAGGTGCAAATTGAGACGCGTATAGCGCGAATGAGGTGGCGCAGAACAGTGCGCTCATTTGTAAACTACAGAATAAAATAGAATGGTGCATATTGGGAACATGACGCTAAGTGGCACGAATCGCGTTTGCTCATAGTCGCGTGGTGCTGTGGTTTAGACACAGTTTCTCGCACCAAGCGTGTGAACGGGTCGTATTGTTTGTTACTCTCTAATTTTTTTCCTTTTTAAAAAGAAATGTAGATAGAGGCAGTGTGCGGCTACACAGAGCTTTATGATACAAAACATGCAAATTACGCGAAGGCAAAACAGGAGAATCGGATTTGGGGTATTATTGCAAATAATTTGAATTTGAAAGAAGATAAATAACTTACTACCTACATTTCCATGAGTAGTCATTTCACAATTTTTCATTAATTCATATCGTACCCATTAAGAAAAGGGTGTTTCTAATTAGTACATCAAAAAGTAACTTTCTTTCTAATGTGTATAATATAATACTTGCACAAATTAAAAGTGGTCAATACTTCCCAATCGTAACGAATAGATGTTGCCAGGGAACTGTTCCCCAACAGTTGGAAATATTCACTGACGTTTTTCTTCACTTTGAAAGCAGCTGATAAAGTCCTCGCCCTGCTCGCTCGTAAATGTTATAAATGAGTTTCGGTATCATTTAAGGGAGTAGTTTAAATCGCGATACACGACGTTACAACTTGACTTCACTAAAATGGCGATCATAGAAGCAACATAAAGTAACTAAAATCCGCGAGCCTTTTGCTGCAACAAGAAGTTTGTTGTCGTTCTGATCCAGGCCGAATTTCAACCTACCAACAATATTTGTTAATATTTCCGTTACAAAATTAGAACTACAATCACAATCGTAGTGATACAATCACCACGTTGCTTGTTAGTGACATCATGTATCGTTATAAGAACTTGACCCTCATTTAAATCTTCTGCTACCTCTACTACGTGTAGTAAGTAGTTGTGCAAAACGCAAATAAACTTTCACAACATCTCTCAACGTATCCATTTTATGTTTTGGTGGTTTCCTGAACAAACGAAACAGTGAAGGTAGTATACCGAAGGAGCATTCCATGATATGTAGAGCTAAAGAAAGCCGGGCGTTGAAAACTTGGTGTTCACAATTTCCAGTAGACGTCTTCTTTAATATTTTTCATTAGATTTTCTCATATAGTAAAAGCCTCGTCTCACACAAAAACGTACAGCTTCGGCTCGGCAGTCGTAGGTATACGTTCAGGAGTCGGAAGTAATAACGTGTGTTTCATTATTCTCACCCCCCAACGCATTAGTAGCAAATACGTTTCCATCGCTGAATCTTTCCATAGATCCAATATCAACGGTGATAAATTTGTAACCCGCGTCCACTGCTTTTCCTTTCCGGCAAAATATACTTATTAGAAGACTTAAATGTCTTATACAGCAAGGTATAAAGCAAAACTTCGACTTCTGCATCATCTGATTCTGAATAATAACAAATGTTAATAATAACAACAAATGTTTTCTTCGCATGTTTCTTAGTTTTGCATGCGCCTAGTATGCGCACCACATTGAAACTGCGTCTCAGTATGCGTGTCGCACGTGCGCGTCATGCCACTCGAGTCACGTCACCTCGCATGTGCTATACGCGTCTCTATTTACATCTTGCCTGACAGGTGCAAAGTCATTTTCGACAGTCATCTCAACAGATAGGAGATTATAGCTGAGATTTAACTTTTACGACGAGGAAAACAAATTTTAGACATTTCGAATGAAATTTGGTACAAGGCCTGGGTTGCAGAGAACCATAATCTCCTGTGGTGCTGAGGCGTAGGCCAGCAACTGCAGTGGCAATACCCGGGCCTCACCTCAGACTGCGATTGTTAAGATGAAGTTTTCTGCAGTAGCTGATGTAAGAGTGTAGACTATTGAGATAACTTGTTACATCAGCCTTGTCAAAAACAAATTCTAATATCCTCTTCAGTCTCGAGGTATCATATATGATACTTCCAGGAATTATTTTTTTCTCGGGTCACTGCACAGCTGAACGTTTTCTGGCCTATCGTATCATCTATAATATACATTGCGCTTCTCACAGCTCATATGTTCGATCTTCTGCTTTTGGCAGCCCTGATTGGAAACTTGGGATCCTGCAGCTGCACAACATGGCTCGTCGAAATAAAGGTAAAGACATATATTTTTTCCGTGAAATAAAGTAACATGAAGCAGTAAAGTTGTGTGTTTAATTTTCCTGCTTGACTCCCGAGGTATCATATATATACCACCTATAAAAAAAATTAATTATTGTTTCAAAAAAAAATTATGGTCATTTATTGTTAACTAGCATTAACACAAAGTAAATAACACAATAGAAGTTCCCTTGCACTTTTATTATGAGCTCGGGACTGAAGAGGATATGATATGTTAAAGCTAGAATTGGCGGAAAAAGGAATTAGAATCAATTACAGAAGACTTAACAACTTTTGACTAATGACATTAATGAACTCCAAACCTTGGTTACCGACCTCATCTCCGAGTGTAAAGCAGTTGGCCTAAGAACGAATCTTTAAAAAACAAAAATTATGTCTGACAAATGGGTTCTAGAGGGAAATTAACAGCTATACAATAAATCTTTAGAAAATGCCAGTGAGTACATTTATCTGGGGCAGCTTTTAAACATGAGAAATGATATAATTCTTGGAATTTTCCGTCGCATCAAGCTGGAATGGCAAGCTTTTGGGAGACATTCTATTATCTTCAAATCTAATATGCCCACAAATCTAAAGAAAATATTTTACGACCAGTGAATTCTTCCTGTGCTGACAAAAAGTAAACCAAGGACTGCCCAAAGAGCTATGGAAAGGTAAAAGCCAGGTTTAAGTAGAAAAGAGCAACCGAAAATGGATCAGTTATGAAGGTCACAGGCATCTTAGAGAAGACAGCATCCTTGAAGTGGTAATAGGCCGGCCATATTGCGCGGAGAAAAGATCAAAGGTAAACAACAATATTGTTAGCGTGGAGCCCAATAGATCACCACAGACCGAGAAGAAGCCCACCAGACCGATGGGTTGTGGGAGTTAACTGGCAGAGGATCGCCCAAGATCCTTCGACCTGGATACGACTGCTCAAGTTCTACCTGAACTCATGACTTAAAGAGACCACATCAGTTAATGACTGAATTGGCTTATAATGATAATGTTGTTAGGGTGGATGGGCGCATTGTGGCCGTAATTGTTACAATAAGGGAAACAATCACAAGCAAGACTCAGAAGTCTTAATACTAACGATTTTTAAATGTGTTTTTAAGCCGACGTAATAAGTGGGTAATTAATTATGTTGTGGTCACTATCACATTTGATGACTTCTTGCTTTAATGTTACGCCTTACCTTGATGGCATCTGCAGAGGAATCTCGGGCTCTCCGTGATCCTTCCACTTCACGCAGCACGGATTCGACCATGTCTGGACCCCATTCGGTAGACACAACATGCTTCTTGTATAGCTGCTCTGACGAACTAGATTTTGCCTCACTTTGTTCCTGAAGACAAATAAAAACACTATTTTAACTAACCAACATTATACTGTTAAAAAAAAAAAAAAAAAAAAACCCTCAAGATTCAACTGAGATGTTTTTGTCTCTTTTCCTCAAAAATGTCTCGTTTGTTCTAAATGAGCTGTCGGCATTAATATTAAGTTCTGCTGGGTAAATATTGTATGCTGAATGTTTACGGTTAAAACAAACTAGTTACTTGCAAACAAACAAAAACAAAAAAAAGTTTCTGGAAATGGCCAAAAAAAGGGAACCCCATCAGTTCATCCGCATGACATGATCTAATAATCCCGCCGAGACAAAACGTATTCAATGACCGCAAAAAAGATTCTTAATCAAATAAAAGAAATAGTATCTCCCATTACAAACTAAGAAACTTTATTTATTAATGTATTCATCTTTTTTGCATACCTTTTCGAGAGTGGAATCGTTGGATACGAATTAAAAAATAATATTTCAATTTTCTTGGCACATTTTTATTTAATTGTGTTTTTCGTACTGTTAGTTGTTAGAAATTCGCTCCTCCACCCTGTTAATTTTGCAACTAAATGCCTTGAAAATATGAAAACATTGAAGATCATGGTACTTCATGAGAGCGTTAATCGAAATTTGTTTGGGTAAGACAAGTTGATACGTTATTTAGGTTTTCACATTATTATTTAGAGTAAAAATTTTAAATTCAGATTAATTTGAGACCTTTGAAAGAAGAACATATTTTTCCTCTTATTGAAACTGTCCCCTCCGTAAATTCATACGCAGTTTCAGCACATGCCATGATCACATATTTTCTTGGCAATTTATTAATCTTATATGTAGACATGTGTGTCCCCATATTTCACTTTGCAGCAACATCTCCCTTCCGCATACTACTGGTGTTTGTGTGTGTTAGTAGCCTCGAGTCTCCAATGGTGTAATATGGTGGTTTCTTGTTGGTAGCTGTGGGGGTGTGGAAGATATGATGGTTGAAATTGGTCGACCTAGGGCATTTCCATATTTCGACCACCAAGGTGTTCTAAAAGATCTTTGGAATCTTCTAGAATGTACTCGAATATTCTTGAATGTGCTGAAATGTTCTAGAACGTTCTTGAATAATGTTCTAGAATACCACACATTTTTCAGCTTTTTCGGCTATTAATAAATATAAATAATTTATATGCAACATGTTTAGAGAGTGAATCGATTTTGGCGGGACTTTTACTGCCGGGTTGCTGTTTTGGAGTAACATTGGCTACTTTTTTATCCTGGAAATATTTAAGGTTGCGTGAAAAAACATAAAAACCTTCAAAATTCTTGACAAACACGAACGAAGTAAAATAACAAAACTATTGGATCAATAGTTGTATGTAATTGATCGTGATCTAATTAATATTGTTATTTCTGAAGTCATAGAAGGTGTTTTTGGCGTTCTTTTGAACTGAATTGTAATTAATTATTGGCAGCTATATTCGTGAATCTAATAGACACTCGAACATGTATTTTTCTACATAATTACAAACTAGCTGTTACCCGCGACTTCGTAGGCGTGGACTTAGATTTCATTGCCAATAGTGGAGATAGAAAGCTGTTAGTAACGTAAGATTTGTCCCAAACAACACCGAGTGTCATAATGGGACAGGAAAGCCATCACTATATCACTCTACCGTCTAACCTGTCTCATGAAGAGAATCAATTTCCAACATATTTAAAAACAGAGAAACAAACTGAGGTGTGGGGATGTGTGAAAAGGGGGGGGGTTAACTGAGGGCAGCTTTATTTCAGCTTGGTCTTTAGCTGCTCGTGCTCTTCAAGAGCTACACCTTAGGCCAGGTTTACGCCCGCAAGGCATGTCAAAAAAAAAAAAAATACAAAATAAACTGGCGCAAGAAACTTTTAGGAACACACAAAATAATAGTACAGTGCAGAGCAAATCGACAGTTATTCTAAATAATAAATTTTGTCTCTAAAAAAAATATTAACTAATAATACACTAACAGACTGCGAGAGAAGCACAGCTTGAGCAACCGACTTAACATTACAGACTAACACACGCATCCGTCTGACTATCACCATTCGATAAGTTCACAAAATTTCGTTAGTAAAACTGTTATCCATACAGAAAAAGAAATGTCCTGTGTCCTTCCTACAGATATAAAGTATTTGCTTTTCAAATTCCATCAATATCGGTATAGCCATTTAGTCGTCAAAACGTAACAAAAAGACAAAGACTTGATTCTGCATTTATAATATTATTAGTGCAGATCAAACTCATACTTACTGCAAGAGAAAAAACGCCTGAGGGATCAATTTAGCGTAAAAAAGTGTAGGCGTACGGCATTGTTAGACCGGCTACGATTTGTCAAGCATTGCACTCCTAAATATATGGTATCTACAGTTTACGATGGAATCCGAACAATTGACCGTCCAGGCGTGTGTCATACGATCAAACACAATTTTTAAAAATCTTTTCTTCCACCGGGAATTGAACCGGAGACCACGCTCCAAACATCAGTAAACCACTGAGTTACCAAAACGCTATACTGGAAAGTACTACAGAGACGTACACATCCTATGCGTCTGTCTATCACCGTTCAATAATTTTTCAAAATTATATGACAATATGTATTACGTATTTATACAAAAAAAAAGTATCCTATGTCCAACCAAATGCCAAAAAGCATCTCCTTGTCAAATTTCGTCACGATAGGATTAGCCGTTTATCCTAAAAAACGTAAAAACAGACAGACGGACAGAGTTACTTTCGCATTTATAATATTGGTATAGAAGAAGATTACGTAAGAGTCACTTGCAAATAAACGAGCTATAAGTTATTAATTGATAAACTTGGTTCTAATCCATCACTCTAAGGTTAAGAACATACAGTCTGTCGTAACAGTTACGTTTCGAATTCACTGACTTTGACATGTATTTCGAAGCTGATGCCCAACATATTCGAAAAATTTCAGCGAATTAACGAAAGTGAAATAGTTTGTATTTAATCAGGTTAGTACTTAAAATGAATTTGTTTCCTGTCCCATCCAAATAATTTCAGAAATCAACAAGAACACTTTGGGGACAGCAAAAATCAACTGGTGGTCAACCGCAGGATTTAATAAGCAAATTACGCCAGCTATAAAAAACCAAAAGAGAAACCTAGGAAACTAAGTATCTTTATATTCCGTTGATTTTGCATTAGTCAACTGGAATGTTCGTCGAAACCACACTTGATCAGGGAGGTACAACGGGACAAGGTTCGAGTCCTTTACACCGCATTCCGGCCCTCCTGATTGTGGTTTATAGGCGGTTTTCCGCAGTCATATACCCTAATCATAGGACGCTTACCAATATCGGCCTCAAATTACACATTTCACAAACAAAAATAGATATATCATGCAAATCCTAAGTTACACGAATCGCTGAAATATGGTAACACTTAATCTCCCCCATTACACTGAAAATATCTGGTTCTAACTATCCATTGGAAACATTGACAAATTCTAAATTACAGGCTATGATGAGAATCAGTCATTTGCCTGATCCGATAGTCAATTACCAAATACTAATAATAATAATAATTTTCAAATATTGTTTGTATGATGGTTGATCTAGGCCAGGTGTTTTTATTTTTCAACATTTAATCTGAATTTGATTGCCAAAAATATCATTCACGCTGGGATATCCCGTTTTAGAGCAATAAGGGTTGCTAGAAGTATTTTGCATGTACTGGGGCTATCGATGACTTGGCTAATTTAACCACCAACTTAAGTAACAAAGCATAATCTGTGTCTGCTAGCTGAAGTGTTGATTTGTAAGTGTCAACACATTTTGTTTATATTTTTCAAAGTACCATTAGGCAGCCTCTTGTTCACAACGCCGTCCTTATCAGTTTTACAACTGTCAGATGACATCACATGTGGTCTTACGTCGTGTAGTTGGAAAAGTACATGCTTTCCTCGCAGTTTGTTTACATATTTCAAAGTACCTATACCACGCGGACAGACACGTACTATGTTTGCGGACATGCCGGACAAGTACCGTTACAAAATGACCGCACTTTATCCTCTGGCAAGCTCTATCAAGTACCGTGACATCAAAGATTCTACATTTAGCCCGCTAAGCAGTAGCTTTAGTTTGCCGCTACGCTTCCTGAAAACATCGCCATACGCACTTTGCTTACAGCGAAGAACTTCTCTTTGAGTGGCGTAAAGATCCTTAAGTGTTCACGTCATCGGAATTTAAAATTTTTTTCACCGACGAAAACATGGAAAATTCTCCCGCTTTTCCACGGCGTGTAGACTTTGAGATGGATTCGGTACAAATTGATAGTGTAGGTATTGTAAAGCAATTAAAGCTACTGAAGTGGGGATAAAGCGCCGGGTCCCGATTGTATACCAGTAAGAGTATTTTCAGAATACGCGGAAGAAATAGAACCATTTATATCAGATAAATCTTTAGAAGAGAGAAAAGTACCTTGTGACTGGAAAAGTAACCCAGGTGATTTCTTTTTTCAAGAAAGGAGATGGGAGAGATCCTAGAAATTATTGACCCCCTTCTCTAACATCTGCTTGCAGTAGAAACCCTGGAGCATGTCATATGCTATAACTTCATGACGTTTCTGGATGAAAAAGAGTTACTTATACGGTACCAAGACGGATTTCGGAAGTACAGATCGTGTGAAACACAATTGGCCCTATTTTCGCATGACGTTATGAAAGTTTTCGATACAGGTTCACAAGTTGAAGCAATTTTCTTGGATTTTCAGAAAGCTATTGAATCTGTACCACAAAACAGACTTTTAGCGAAGATTCGAGCATACCGTATATGGATCATATTTGTGAATGGATGCTGTAACAAGACTTTTGAAGCCATATTTAGGAACTTTAAGAAGTATTATTTAATTAGGATAAGAATAGGATTAAGTAATTCCAATTAGTTAGCGAGAGTAGCCGGAAATTAATTAGAAGGACGGATGGGAACGTTACAATGAGCGATTTTCTAACTGGTCGGTCGCAGTATGTCGTTGTTGACAGGAAAGTCTCTTCTAAGCTAGATGTTACTTCCGGCATTCCTCTAGGAAGTGTAATAGGTCCACTTCTTTTCCTAATTTGTATAAAGGATCTCGGTGACAACGTTAATTGCATTTTGCAATTTTTGCTGATGATGCACTTATCTATAGGAAAGTAAGGTGTTCTGACGATTGCATAGAAATTCAGCGCGATCTGGATGTTATTTCGGAATGGCGCCATAAATGGCAGCCTACACTTAACTGCAAAAAAGTGCAAGGCAATGCAAATAAGTAACAAAAAGAATCCATTTGTTCACGAGTCCAAAGTTAACAATTCAGTTGTTGACACGGTTGATTTCCTGAAGTATCTGGGCGTAATAGTACAAAATAACATGAAATGGGACTTGCTGGGACTTGCACATAACTTCCGTCGCAGGCAAAGCTAATTCTTGATTATGATTCATAGGTCGCATTTTGGGAAATTTTAATGCTCATTACAAAGGAAATATCGTACAAAACACTAGTGGCGTCAGCATTTGAATTACTGTTGTGGAGTTTGGGATCCGTATCACAAGGGATTGATTGACACGTTAAAGTAAATACAGAGGGGAAGCCGCTCGATTCGTGACTGCTAGTTACAGTCCTTACGAAAACGTCACAGAATTGATACATAAATTGGGCTGGGATTGAGACAGACGACGTCGCCTTCGGCTGAATTTATTGGAGAATATGCGGAATTCCTTGATTTACGAATGCAATAAAATACTTCTTCCGCCAACCTATTTCGGTCGCAATTACAGGAAGGATAAGATTAGAGAAATAAGATGCCATACTGATGCTTTTATGAATTCTTTCTTTCCTCGTTCTGTTCCGGATTGTAATACACAAAATTAACATTGGTGCTTAGCACTCTCTGCCATCCTCAATATTTGTGAATTGCAGAGTATATATTATGTAGATGTAGATCGGAACTGGACATTGAACGCCGTAAACACTGTAAAGGTTTCTAAGGCAGTCACTGAAAATTAGCCCGAAAGGAATGAGTCCTGCAATACAGTCAGTTATTCATATTTTAATCGTCACTGAATGAGAAGTGTAAACTATGTTAATTAATAATTACGAAATCAACGCTAGAGAACTTCTTTGCAGCTGAAATTATTTGAGGCAAAACACAGAAACAATCACCTAAAATTCACAGTAAGTTATGCATAACTGCTAGTTTTACGTGATCTGTGTATTAAACCTTTACTGGTAGCAGTAAAAGCAGTTTAGGCAAATAAATCTGGATATTTAATATGCAACTATAAAGGTGCGGAACAGATTTTAATTTTGAGCTCCGGCGCCATGGTGTAGCAGTATTATGAGAGTTCTTGCGTTGGCAGTGTTAAATACAAGTACGCTTCAGGCTTCACCAAAAAATAATAGCATAGGAGCAGTATTCACTTAAAATTCGGTGGATTACCAGTTCTGTTGAAATCGCGCCAAATTAATAGCAATGTAGTGGTCACCATGCCACCCTCGCAAAGCACAGAGACTTTATATAACCTCTTCACTTTCATATACAAGTGTCACACTTGTACTAAAAGTACGTCGGCTCAGCTTCACATTTAAAATTGACTGATGACGAAAACTTCGTTTCCAGCCTTGACTTTTCATTCTCTCAGAACAGGCTGCTAAGTCATTCAATCATGGTTCGCACTGTACTTCGCGTAGCCTCTTCCCCCCAGCCACCAGCGCCAATCAGTCCACTAACGGAAACCTCTTCAGCGTTATTGGTCGTACATGGGAACAAAGTAAACAATAATTTAGATTGTTTATTATTAACCTATCACTCTATAAGCAGTCCAATTCATTCATACATTCTGTATCAGTACTTCCATTAGCACCTCAATTCTTCTTCCACTCCTACTTTCAATGAATTGACTCCCGCTTTAAAGAAAGCTTCATAGTTTCGAGTTTGCGACAAAATCCCAAATCCTCGCCCTCCAATTCAATCCTCAGGTCTCGCTATAGTCTAAGAAGTACTAACTTATTACAATTTTTGTCAATGTCTCGTGCGAGTCATCTTTGTGTTGCCTCCATTCAAACACGGTACTCCATATGTCAGAACATGACTTGTCTGGTCCCTGAGCCTCTCTATTTTGTGCACGGTCACGCCGACGTTAAGCCTTACACCTGCTATTCGAGGTCACTGAATGCCCCACTCCCCTCCCTTCCCCCTCCCCCCCCTCCGACACACAGTCCTCAACTCCTGACAACTGATAGGCATACGAATAATGTTATTAATCTGCATTTTACCACTTACTTCAGTCAAAGAATATGGGTCACTTGAGTACCTCCATGCTTCGGATTCCACGTTAAACTGTAGGTCCCCTGTACTCCGGTAGGATTGCCGGGTTAGGTTAAGGCGGCTACGACAGGGGCATAATGTGCAGCCAACAGAAACCCTGTCACCAGGTCATTATGACCACAACATTTACTTCAGATTGCTATTATTATCAGAAAATTACACGCGCTTCCATATTGTTTTAATAAAATGTAAACTTTTTTTGTCTCCGAATAAGGTATCCCTCAAGTTTTAAGAAAGAACCTGTCACATTATTATGCTTGTTGCGATATGAATTAAATGGATTTTATAGACGGAATGAAGATTATATCGTTTGCAATTTATTTCCTTTTGATTCCTCTGTCTAAAATCCTCTCTTACCAAACCGACCATGTCTGTAATAATTAATTTTGTTCCTAAAGAAATGCAGGTTCTTTTCTATTCAAGTTCTATTAAATTTTCTATCCGCAAATATTATGTTCGAACTTCTCATTATGCAACTATTATTCTATCCAAACTTAATCCGCTGCTACGTTAATCTGTGTTACTTGCCAGCTCTACCAACAATTCTCTTCAGTTCTTATTTTTTTCCAGGGATCCTATATTTTTAAACATATCTTTATTGAACCTGCTATTCTTTTCCCCTTAAACTTTTGATTTACTAACATTAAGGCCTTTAATTGTCTAATATACATGTTTTTTAATAAGCTGCTATGTAACAAACCTAAACTTTTGGTTGTAAAACCCCCTATCAAAATATGTTCAGCTAGTTTTAAGTGATTCAAGATTATAGTTAGAAAAGTTAAATGTCTAGAATTGTTTTTAATTTCCTGTTCCGCCACCAGAAGAGTTAGCATGTTGAGAAGCGCCTTAGATTTGAAGTCAGACGGCAAGATTGCAAACTTCGATAAACCCGCCGAAATCTGTCCAATAGTTTTTGCTACATGCTGCAAACAAGCAACAAAGTACACCAACAGCAGAAAAAGTTATCAGTCATTGGGGACTACCGAAAGAAGTGAAAACTTAAAACTATGAATATCATACTTATAGCTACAGATATACTAAATAGCATTAATTCCGTGTAAACTTAATGACGGGGTGACAGGGTTTCTACTGGCTGCGCTTTTGTCCCTTTTTTAGCCGCGTTAACCTAACCCGGTAGTGCTACCAGGTACAAGGGACCTATAGTTGATAGTGGAATCCGAACAATGGAAACATTTTGGCGTACTTCACACTATACAGAAAGCTATGCTAGAAGTGAAGGTCGGTTTAATGGTTTTGTAAAATATCCGCCGAGACAGAGATTCGAGCCGAAGACCTATCATTCGCCAGCCAGAAATCTAAACCACTGAGCCACCAGACCGGAACAGATAACTATTAACATTAGCATGACGGTAATGTGAACTCATAAACTTTTACTCATTTAAAAATCGCCCAACGCGCCTAAAGAAGTTTTCACTTCAAAAACAAAAAACCAATCATGTATTCAAACACAACTCATAAACATAACTACGCGGGATTTGAACCTGAGACCCGGAAAGAAAACTTTCGGAAGTAAGCGCCTTAACCAATGAGCTACCATACCCCCTTGTTTTGAAATATATGTGTGCTAACTACTATCAAAATCGGATAAAAATTGTGGGGTTGTATGAACAACGGTGACAGAAATTAAGGCGAGGGGGGGGAAAGGAGGAGTGGGTCTAGACTTCTGTAAATCAAACGTCAATAGTGTTTTCCTATTTGTTTTAAAGTATACATATGCAAGATTTCATCAATGCGTGTTTGTATAAATATTTTGCGAAAAAGCGTCCTGCGCGCATATTATACGCGCAGGAGGGATGAGCTGACGCGCACAACAAGTAGCTTTTTGCGAATCCATAGATTTTCCCCCGTCCAAACTTCGCGTGACGTGACTATAGAGGTTTTCAGTTCATAAACCTTAAAAAAGTAATTTTGGTTTCAGGGAAATCGTCCTAAATTTTTTTCGGAAATATCTATTTATGGAAACAGCGACGATGCAGTTTGATAACATTACAGATTACATCTCTAATAATCGAAGTTTCATTTAGCTCATAACTTAGGCTTCACTTGGAGATATTTGTTTTAAGAAAATATTTTCTTACAAACTATGTGATATTTTAGAGCTTGTGTCCTGTTATTCACTGCAGGTTTAGTGTAAATACAAGTAAGACGAAAGGTGACCGCTTTAATTGTACTTACTGCTGTGGTTTCTGACGATTTCAAGATTTCTAAAGTAGGTGTTTCCTCTGTTATCTCCTCGGGTGGTGATGCTACTTTAACAGGCACAGATCGCGTAAACCAGGCTTCCATTGGAGATGGCTCAGGCTCCTTGTCAGGAGCCCACAACGGATCATCTGGCACCTCACCCGGATCGTGTTTCAAGAAGTACCACTGGAAATTCAAAGATTAGGCTTCGCTTCAGAGATGTATTACGGTAACAGTGTTAGATCTAAGGTTCGTAACAATAAGGACAGCTTTTCACCTTTAAAATTACTTATTTGCATACAGTTTCGCTTGTAAAGTATTCAGAACTTCTTTTCATTTTATTTCTAGAGTAATTCACAAATTTATCTTTGTTAAAATAACTAATGTGGATTATTTTTTGGATTTTATCAGTCAAGACCATCGAGATGGCTAAAGGCGCGATATCGCGAAGCGCGATGAATTCTAAATTTTTGTAAATAAGTTGAATCACATGAACGTCAAGCAACGTAGTCTAATTGACAAGAACATTTTTCATACTGAGCTGCTTGTATTACAAGAATGGCATAATACTTAAGGCGTCCAGAGATCCATCCCTCTGTCTCTGATACTGTTCTCTTCAACAGCTATCCACCTTAGGCTAGGAATTTAACGGAGCTCCGCATCCGAAAGTGCGGAACTTTTGCATGAAATCCCGCTTCCGCAATTTTTAATGCGGATGTATAACGTTGGATTTGTTTACATTGTAATATATATTATTCTTTTCTCTCTATACGAGATTCGGACCATCCTGCAATAAAAGTAAATGAACTGAACAGTGTTGTTACCTAATCGACGAACTTACAAGCTTCAACTTACATGTAAAGTAGAGCGGCCTATTCACGGTCCAACTTATATGACATCCATGCAGAACTACCGTTGGCTGCGTTCATCCATTAGCGCCAGTAGAACGGATCCCGCAAAATGTTCCAAGCTATCCTTTCCACTCGTATTTTCTCGCGGCACACCAGTGTCGTTATTGTACAGTCGTATGATGTTTCCTCCAGTCACGATCCAAAGCCATAGCTTGCTGGACGGCAGGGACCGTGTTGGTTGTCTGTGATTCCAACAACATCCAACATGTCCTACATATAGTCCTGCAACCCCTTTCACGGCTCAACAAGAGTCCTTTATCGGAAAAAATCGGAGTATCGTAGGTACTACAAGTTGAACTGTGAATGGGCCGCTAGAGCGTTGGAAGGAGGGTGTTGGGTACGGTAATGTTCGTTGGTGTGGCCTTGTGCTTGACGCTTGAAATAGTCGAGCTGCAAACTCCGAAAAGTTCATATGGCAGAGATTGTTTTGTTTAGGCGTTCGTAGGTATGTAAATAATTTAATTCATTTATGAAATCATCCCACGTTTTTTGTTGTTGAAAGATGAGGCTAAAAGTACATTATGGCAGTATTATATGGAAACAGACTTTGATAATGAAAAAATGTAGAATTTGGGATAAAAATATACTTATTTTAAGTTTATTTTCGATGAAATACTAAAATCTGCGAATATCAAGCTCTGAACATCCGCATCTGCATCCGTATCCGCAAAGATGACCTGCCTAAGACCATACATCGAGCAGCCCTAGTTAATCAGTAGTGGTCGATACAGTCTTCACATCCCTTTTTATGGCTGACTTGCAGGACTTACAAACAGTGCGCCTTAAATCAAGGAAGCCACCCAGAGTTCTGGTAGGCTTTATCCCAGTGAGGAATCGGAGCCAACTCAATGCTTTAAGCACAGGTCAATAGTCGGTGCCAAGCAACATGAACCGAGGGTCCTGCTGTGGAGGATAGGCTTACCAGATGTTTATTGAGTCATCAGATGCCGCAATCAAGTGGATAGATTCACTTTATATTACTTTAAATAATTTTTCCTATCATTATATTTTTTATTATTATTATTATTATTACTGTTTTATAACGTCAAGATACAGATCATTTTCGACGTCAAATTGTGGCATATGAGAAATGATAATAACCCTTTATTTAATTTTGTGTTTTCTTAGTTAAGGTTTTTGTATGGTTCAGGATTAATTAGCAATTTATACTTAAAACAGTGAGCCCTGATTAACTAGCTGACTGGGAATATTTTTTCCTTTTCGATCGCAAGTGTTACTCCCGTCGCCACAACCGATTAGGGCTCTAATAAGATTAGAAATTAAAATACGATCAACACCAACTGTATTTTTTAAGAACTCACATTTAATGAAATAATGAAATTAGACTGCAATGTAGTCAATAGGTTAAAAGAGTTCGTTTTAATACAACTAGGAATTATGCATATTTAGAATCTAAAGTAACAGTTTTTGTTGTGTATTGAACGCAAAACATCGGTAATATCTGTACGGGACCTTATTTGGTGTTAACTGATGCCTGTAGAAGGCGACGACCATTAGGTGTGGTAACTCTACATCCCCAGATGGCGTGTTTACTATTCAAGCTTCCCATTAGTATAGTGGGAGACGTCGTAGTGAATAATGTATTGAAGTCTTGCTATTCGTTTCGATGGCGGTTTGTACGCGGCTATGATGGTTAGGTATTACCCGTTCCGCGTAGAAAGCTTGATAGCGCAAGCTTCTAAGTTTGACAATGTTGGCAGAAAGATGGGATGGTGGGAGATGTTCCTTTTGATAAATAATGCAACTCCGTCGGAGGCGGTAGCAGCAATATGATCTTCCCTATAGATAGAATATCCTGGCATGGTGAAGCGTTCTTGCGGAAGTATATGTGTTTCAGAAATGCAAGCAATGTCTATATTGTGTCTGGACAGAAACTCAAGAAGACCTTGTCGCTTAGATTTAATTCCGTTGGCATTCCAGTTTAAGAATTTGAGAGAAGAAAAGGCTGGGGGTACACTATTAGTCATTATGCAGTAGCTCCATGACGAAGTTATATGATTTAAAGCGAGGAAAAAGTGGTTGGATAATGTGAAGAAAGGAGTGCAAGAGAGAGTCAGCAGTCCTTCCAGTGTTGCAGAAGAGGAAGTGCTAGGGGGGTTAGTGGATTCTTTGCGGCGAATTTTTGGGAGGCCATTGAGGGTTGGTTGCGGTAACTGCCTGGCATTGCAGGAAAATTGCGTTCGTCAAGGATTGGTGCCTGAGATGTTTGTGAAGGCGGATGGGGCAGTGGATAATGGGCTGTTCATAGGTAGCATGGTAGATTGTTTGCTTCTTTTAATGATGAGGTAATAGGCACAGCCTCGGTAATTAGCAGAGTGCTTACCGCCACAGTTGACACATTGTGGGTCGTTTTGTTTAGAATATATATGGGCAACCCCCGGCCCCCGGGCTGGATCCGGCCCTCCACCAACTTCAGTCCGGCCCGCGAGAGATTCTGAAATTTCAAATAACGCTTGAAACTCAAGTTTCCCATTAATTTTCATTTGATATTTCTATCTGTTTTTGTTAATTTTCTTTTTGTAAATTTGATTATGCTATTGTAATTTTAGTAAATAAAAAAATGTGTGAATTTTTATCGCCTTTTTATTCACTACTATCTACTTCTTTCTGACCTACGGCCCGCGACCTGGTTAAGTCCGGCCCGCGACTTGGTTAAGTCCGGCCCGCGATCTGATTAAGTCCCGAAATTACGCCCTCAGCTACGCAAAGGTTGCCCATTTTGAGCATTCGGAGTAGTGGTGGTTTTCCGGACATTTTACACATCTGCGGGGAAGATGACAGAAATTTTTTGTATGTCCGAAATGTTGACATTAAATACATTGTGGTATTGTGGGAGATTTTCTACGGTATTTTACAGAGATGATAGCATGGATGAGACTAGTTAATTGGAAGATTTCTTGTGCTTACTGGTCGTCGTCTAATTCAACGACGCATAGGGGCATTGGCATTTTATTTTTATAAAGAAGTCTTGTCTCTTTTGTAGCTGGTAACTGTCGAGCTTGAAACTCTGCTAGAATTTCAGCATCAGTTAATGAAAATGGGACGTTGCGCAGGACTACCTCTAGTTTCTTGTTTTGAGGGTCTTTGAAGTTGTGGTAGTGGAGCTGGGCTTCGTCTAGGAATTTCGTGACAGCGCGGTAGTCAGTGGAAGAACTAGTATTAATTTTGATCATCGATCCACGTTGTTGGGTCGTGAAGTCATCCTTCGCTAAGGTGGACAGATCTTTCAGAATTTGCTGGTAATTGTTAACATCATGTAGAAAGATTGGGGGGATCACTACTTTGACTGCTACGTCAGATACGGCATCAGTGGCCTCACATTGATTTCCCATGGAGTCTAACAGCAAGAACTTGTTATACATAGCCATAAGGTTAACTTGGTATTTACGATTAACAGAGAGGCAACCGCCGCGAGCAGCAGTAGTCGACTTTCTTGTGTGTTAAATCTAAAGTGTGTTAGTTAGACTTTGTTTTTATTTTTGAATTTTCTGTGTTGGCAGTGAGTCAGCAGTCGAGCAACCGCCGCCGTGAGCAGCAGTCGTCGACTTTCTTGTGTGTTTAATCTAAAGTGTGTAGATAGACTTTGTTTTTATCTTTGAATTTTCTGTGTAGGCAGTGAGTCAGCAGTCGAGCAACCGCCGCCGTGAGCAGCAGTCGTCGACTTTCTTGTGTGTTAATCTAAAGTGTGGTAGATAGACTTTGTTTTTATCTTTGAATTTTCTGTGTAGGCAGTGAGTCAGCAGTCGAGCAACCGCCGCCGTGAGCAGCAGTCGTCGACTTTCTTGTGTGTTAATCTAAAGTGTGTTAGTTAGACTTTGTTTTTATTTTGAAATTTCTGAGAGTCAGCAGTAGTCAGTTGAGCCACTTTTGTGTGTGATTTGTATTTTACTGGTTTTGTGTTATCTTTGAATATTTCCTTTTTAGGTAGTGATCCAGTGAGTTGAGCCTCTGCGTCCGTAGCAGCAGTAGCCGAATTGTTGTGTGATCTGAAATTTCCTGGTTTCGTGTTATCTTAAATATTTCCTGTTTAGGTAGTGATCCATTTAGTGAGCTGTAGCAGCTGTCTGATTTTTCTGATTAATTTGTTTGTGACTCTGTGTTTGGTTGTTTGTGGGACATGGTTTGCGCAATGTGTTACAGTAGGCGTCAGGCTCTCGAAGAGATTCGTACTACGATGGCATCTCTTCAGGCACAGGTGTGGAGCATGTTAGATGACGAACGGCAGTGCGTCGAAGAATTACCGGAGGCTACTGATGTAGAACCGGCAGGTGAGGATTGTCAGGTATCTGTTGCAGGGAACGACTGGCACCGGGTGGATAGGAGAAAGGCATCAAAATTCCAAAATAACCGACGGGAGAATGATATCTTGCCCCTAAGTAATGCGTTTTCAGTTTTGCAGGAGGTTGAAGATCTTAGTGCGAATGGCCAGAAGCACAGCAGGGAAGATTTACTCGCAGACACCGAGTGATGCCAGGAAAGGATTACTTATCATTGGAAGCTCCAACGTCCGACGTCTAGAGAAACCCCTACGAGACCTAGCTGAGAAGAATAGTGCAGACCCTCGTACTAACGTTCATTCTGTGTGTCTTCCAGGAGCAACCGTGCCACGAGTCATGGAGGCTATACCAAAAGCGATTAGAGAATCGAACTGCCGTCAGTTGAGGGTAGCTGCGCACGGTCGGAACTAACGACTCGTGTCATGTTTCTGTTTCAGATATAGTGAATCGATGGACAAGTTGGGCCACAAGGCATATGAATCAGCGCGTGAGAATTCGGTAAAGTTGCAGTTTTCCATCTGTAGTGTCGTGCCGCGCATCGATTGTGGGGAAGCCGTATGGTGGAAGATTTATAATTTGAATTGTAGTCTACAGGAGCTGTGTCGCAGAAACAACTGGGGCTTCGTCGATCTTCGACCGATGATAGCTGCCAGCTGGGACGCATTTGACAGGTCGGGGCGTTCATTACACACCGAGAATGGCGATCAAGGTGGCTGCTAAAATATGGAACCGTCTTGATGTGAATTATTTTTTAGGAACACCGTGAGGCCCGAGGATCCCTCAGTTCAACGAAGAAGACGCGTCGTTAATCTAGATCTTGGTTCTGGAAGTGACGGCGTGAATAAATCGAAATTTACAGCTCCAAATACTTCATCCGTTTCCTTTCGGAGTGAAAATAGTAAAAATACGAATTTAGACTCTACATATACAGATATTAAACCGCTAAGGATAATGGTCCTTAATTGTCGGAGTATTAGAGGGAAAGTAGCCGATTTCCACGCTGCCGTTGCGACTAACGATGTTGATATAATACTAGGAACCGAGAGCTGGCTGACGCCAGAGGTAGAATCTAGCGAAGTATTTGCTCCTCAATTCAATGTTTTTCGGAAAGACAGAACTACCTCAATGGGCGGAGGTGTGTTCGTGGCCGTTAATAAAACCATCAATTGCTCCGTAGTAAATGAAACGGAAAATTGTTGCGAGTTAATATGGGTGAAGGTAAAGATTGGCAAAAGCTTAAAGTTCATAATAGGATCATTTTACCGACCTCCGGACTCTGGATTAGATAACGCGGAATATTTTAGACAGTCACTTAATAGTATTTCTCAGAAATTTCAGGAACATACATTGATCATTGGAGGTGATTTTAATATACCCTCTGTTAACTGGGACACATTTACGTTCAGGTCAGGCGGAAGAGATAGGTTAATAACCGAAACGTTCCTGGAATCATTCGCGGAAATTCTCTTGAACAGATGGTCGAAGAGCCAACGCGGAGCGTCAAAGATTCCTCGTCCATTTTGGATCTTTTTCTTACTAACAATCCGGATATTGTAGATAAAGTTTGTATAGATGACGGTATAAGTGATCACAAGGCGATTGTGGTAACTTTAAAATCTAGGCTGAATTTGAAGCATGATAAAGACAAACTCGTATATTGTTTCGATAAGGCAAATGATGCGTTTATGGTCGATCATTTGGCGAAAAATTTTGAAACGTACACGCTTAATACAAATGTTGAGGAACTTTGGTTTAATTTGAAAGAAATAATATGGACCGGCTTAAATCAATTTGTTCCCAAGAAGTTTATTAAGGTTAGTAAGAACTTCCCGTGGTTCAATAGGGAAGTGAAACGTTTGCTCAGGAAGCAAAGGCGTTTACATGCGACGGTAAAGAAATCGGGGGACTCATCTGATCGCGCTAAATTAGTCCACTTGCGAGCGGATGTGCGTAAGGCAATGCGTGATGCGTTTAAAGAATTCCAAGCCAGAAATTTATCCGAAGATCTGATTACTAATCCAAAAAAGTTCTGGTCATATGTCAAATTAATAAGAGGCTCTCGAAAGGTCATGCCGTCTTTGATTAATGAAAATGGGGAATTATCAGAAACTGGCGTCGAGAAAGCAGAAATTTTGAATAATGTATTTAAAAAAGCTTTCACGTCAGAAAACTGGGAGGAGATTCCGATATTTAACAATCGAACCAACAAAATTATGAATGATCTCGTTCTCGATGTCGAGGGAATAACTAAATTGCTTATGAATGTAAATCCCAACAAGGCCCCAGGACCAGACGGTATTCCTACAAGATTCTACTCTAGGTACGCAAAGGAAATTGCGCCGTATTTGATGAAATTATATACCGCCTCCTTGGATCAAGGAAAAATACCAGCCGAATGGAAGACCGCCATCGTAAGTCCAGTGTTCAAAAGTGGGAATGTTAATGATCCTCAAAATTATAGGCCGATCTCGTTAACCTCAATATTTTGCAGGATTTTAGAACACATCATCTATTCAAATGTCATGCGGTTTTTGGATGAAGATGAGCTTTTAAACCCAAATCAACATGGATTCAGAAAAGGCCGATGCTGCGAAACACAACTTGCCCTCTTAATTCACGACTTGAGCCGTATTATAGATAAGCAATCTCAGGTTGATTTAGTTTTATTAGACTTCAAAAAAGCTTTCGACACTGTGCCTCACACTAGGTTACTCAGGAAACTTCGCGGTTACGGTATATCTAGACAAATATGTGATTGGGTTGCAGACTTTTTGAAGGACAGAACACAGTGTGTAGTTCTCGACTGTGAGCGTTCATCACTTGCCGAAGTGAAGTCCGGGGTTCCCCAAGGAAGCGTGATAGGGCCTCTGTTGTTTCTCATATACATTAATGATTTGTGCGACATAATAAGGGGAATGAAAAGATTATTTGCCGATGATGCTATTATTTATCGTGAAATCACAACCCAGGACGACTGCGCTTTGTTACAAGACGATATTATGAAAATAATTGCGTGGTGTAAAGATTGGCAGTTGGAGTTAAACGCTAAAAAGTGCCAAGTCATGCGTGTAAGTAAAAAGGTGACACCATTTAGCTTTGAATATACAATTAATGGCACTGTCCTTAGAACGGTAGATTCCGCTAAATACCTAGGGGTAACAATTCGTAATAATTTGTCGTGGAATGAGCATATCGAGAATGTAATTGGGAAAGCAAATCGTATGCTTCGATTTCTAGGTCGTAATTTAAAACAATGCACTCCGGAAGTTAAATCGATTGCGTACAAGTCACTAGTGAGGCCTCACCTGGAATATTGTTGCTCTGTATGGGGTCCTCATCAAAAGGGATTAATGGAGGCATTAGAGATGGTCCAAAGAAGAGCCGCCCGATTCGTGACAGGTATATATAGTTGGAGGGAAAGCGTAAGTGCCATGTTGAAGGAGTTAGGTTGGGAAGACCTGGAGCACCGAAGGCGTTGCTCTCGACGGAAGCTAATTGAAAAATTCTCGACTGACGTATTTCGGAATGACAGCAAACAAATATTGTTACCAGCAACATTCATTTCTCGGAATGACCACGAAAATAAGATAAGAGAAATCAGGGCCAGAACCGATTCATTTCTGTACTCATTTTTTCCACGAGCGATTAGGGAATGGAATAGAATAGATTTACCGGGCGAGTAAACACAAAATCGGACAGGAGTAGCTTCCGATAAAGCACTCCGGCCATCCTGATCTGGGTTTTCCATGGTTTCCCTAGATCGCTCCAGGCGAATGCTGGGATGGTTCCTCACAATAGCCCATGGGCGCCTCCTGCCATATCCCGTATATCCCTTCCAACCCATTACCTTTCCTGACAGGTGCAATGCACCCTCCGCCAAACACTTTTAGTGAATCGCGGAGTAATTGTAATAGTAATAGTAGGCATAAACAATATGCTTTTTGCGGGGTTGTCGGAATTCGAGATGATTGGGATCGGAGTCAATGGGAGCAGCTGTTTGTTTGGCGTTTACCTTGGAAAATGAAGCTGAAGGAGGACTGGTGGTTTCCATCGGGATGTCTGATGTATTTGGCATGGTGAATTTTGCCCAGCATGCAGAAGCTGCCGCTGGAGAAATAGTTGATTGAAGCGTAGGTTGTTGTGAAGGTGGCTCTTGTATTTCGTTGACGTTGTGAACAAGATTCAGTGCAAAGCGAATTAATTGTCCTGTATCAGTCTCCTCGAGAACCATGAGCGATGAGAACTTGAAAGATGAAGATTTCATATGCGGTTTTGATTAACACTCCAGAGTATAGAAACGACTTTAACTGTAGCGATGCACGTAAGTAAACACTTGCTAGCACAGGCTAGCTGGTAGGGTAGAGCGCTGCAGGAGTACACATGACCGTAGCGACCAGCGAACTGATGACAGGCAAAGACTGAAGTCCAGGAAAATTTTCCTAAGAAAGTCTCAGGAACTTACAACGACAGATGAGAAAGCTAGGTTACAACTATGGGAAGCTATGGCTCCCCTTCCGCATGGCTGAGGAAGACTGTCCGAATCTTTGTCACCTGGCTACGACAATGGATGGTTGATGATGAAGTCTTTGAATAGGCTAAGATCAGGAGTGGGCAGATGCAAAGTCAACTTAGCAAGATGGGGCTGCGCTGAAGGGACGATGAGGCAGGAGCAGTACAAACAAGTATTAGAAACTCGGCTGCTGCCACAGCTGGAACAATGATTCCCTGGTGATGAACAGTTGGTTTATATGCATGATTCTGCACCCTGCCAGGAGTATTCTGGCCGAGAAAAACATTGTTATGTTGCCTTGGCGGTAATTCACCAGACATAAACCCTATAGAAAATCAGGGGGAGCTAACCAAACGAGCAATTGCCAAAGAAATGATCACCACTAAGCGTCAGCTGATAGAAACTCTTATTAGAGAATGGCATCATAACGCAGAACTCCGACATGCGAAAGCTTGCATAGCTAGTATGCCCCGACGCTTAGAGGCTGTAATTGCAGCAAAAGGTGGCATAACCAAATACTAATTTTATCTTGACATTACGTTTATGTCCAAAGATAATGTTTTTACATAAATAAAAACTTGAATATTGCATTTTTTTAATGTATCGTTTTATTTCGTCAATTAAATAAACTTTTAAAATGAATACATAATACAATAAACACCATTAATTTAATGAAAAAGTCAGTTAAATCAGAGAAAAAAAAATGTGTTCTGTCCCTAATAATTTGGCCACCTTCTGTGGATTGTACAAGGTAAATATAGAAGCAGAATTATAGGTGGATTTAAGAAAGAGCTCTCAATCTGCAGGGTAAAATTGGTCGTACAGTAAATAGCAGGATATAAGAGTATAACATTTAATAATGGCCACAATTTACTAAAAGATCATAAATGGCAGATTAATTCATGATAAGCTTAGACTAGTAGAGATAAATGTGACCGTAGCTTCATGTAAAATGACACACTTTTATTATTACCACAAGTATTTAAAGAAAAGAAAGAACTTGAAAGATAAAATGATTCCGGCGTCTTATATGTTACGAGAAAAATTTGTAACAGAAGACAGTTCTATCAAGAATAGTTTAGTTGATTTTAACGGAAGCCAGTAAACTGTTAACTTCAACAGTAAAAAGTCAAAATTTTAATTGAGACCCTCAGTACTGCTACTTCCTATTAGCTACTAACATTGGAAACAGAAATTCCTTTAGCATTAATGGCTCACGCTGTGATGCGTAGTTTGATTGGTAGAGCCTCTGAATACTAATTGAATGATGGTGAATTCATATCTGGAAATGGTCGAGGAATTTCTGTGAAATTTAACATTTGGAATATGTTTCCAGGCTAGTGCAGTTTTCAAATAAAGCTTCAGAAGTAAGGCGGCCAAGGCGTGATGCTCACCACATTATCTCTATTGTAGTTTCGAGGTTATAGAAAATGCAGAACTACACGTCAGCTATGCCATCCTAGGTAACTTGACACTGATCAACTTTACCTGTTGTTAGCGTTGATACTTACATCAATAATTTTAATCCACGCTAGATATGCGCAATGAACCGTAAAGTCGATGGCTTGATTTTTCAGGTAGTTATCATAACACGTTTCTAGTGCCCCGTCAAGAATTGTCTCGCGTGTCTGAAGCACCATGATATCACGTTCTTCGTCTTCCATGATCTTTTTCCTAAAATGAGAAAATATGCGCCATTAATTTTATTTAGCTAAATAATCGCTCATAATGCAAGAAAACAACAGAATAATCAAATTCTCTTAACTTTTGTAAGCCTAGACCAGGAAAGGGAAGTATAGTGACGTCATATAATGTATTTTTATTACAAAGGAAAACAAGATAGGCAAATTTCTTACTTACTTCTCCATACAGAGAATTCTATAATCATGCAAAATTCGTTTTGCTTGATTGCGATTGTTTTTTCTGGTCTCTTAAAACCATTTTATTAATCTCTGCTTTATGACGTCAAATTGTATGCAACCATTCTTTTCATTTAAAATAGTCATCAGCTTTAGATTTATGAGAGAGCGTATATATGCCTGTCATAATGGCGAATCTTCTACTCACTGCTATATGTAATGTGGTACAGTCGAGTGTAACCATACGATCCCCCTAGGGTAAAGGAACTGCTTGTCGGAAATTGTTGATGGTGTAAAGACATAAGTCTACCACAGAAAAGGACTACAGTAGAACTCCAATTATCAGAACTCCGATTATCCGAATAGCCGATTATACGAATAGTCGATTATCCGAATAGCCGATTATCCGAATAGCCGATTATCCGAATCGCTTTTTTTAATTAAGACGGAAACGTACTACGAAAAAGCTTCCCCTCTTTTACAAAAACCAACCCAAAATTCGGATGACTGCAGCATTGTTTATCGAGTGGTACGGCGAAATTTTCATCCCTGAAGTGCAAAAGCACCAAAAATCTCTTGGAAAAGAAGGCATTTTCAACATACATACATTAATTAATTAAAATAGACCCTTTTTTCCGAAAAAAATCTGACTATCCGAATTTTTGACTATCCGAATGGGGTCCGGTCTCAATTGATTCGGATAATTGGAGTTCTACTGTATTAACAATGCGAGTTTTCTATTAGCATAAGGGAACAGTCACATAACTCATTCACTTTGACGACTGTTTAAGGACTGGAGTTTTCCTCCAAGATAAGCATCCGAAATGGCCAGCTAGAACCACTTGAAATTATTTGGAAGTTAAATCGGACTAATTAGGAAACAAATAAAAAGCAGTAAAGAACGGGGAATCACTACCTAAATGCTATGGGTTCCAGCTCACAAAGGTATAAAATACAATGAACGGGTGGATACTTTAGCAAAACAGGCCATCCTTAACGGATTTAAAGATGATATGAACCTCGCGACGTCAGATATAATTCACACAATCAAAAAACGAGCCAATGAAAAATGGCAAGAAGAATGGAGAACATCTCTAACCACCAAAGCTTCGCACTATGGAAGCATCCAACCAACTATTCCACCTCAACCTTGGTTTTATAAATGGATCACAAGCAGACGACTAACAACAATAATTTCCAGGTTGCGGTTCAACCACGGAAGATTCCCCAGCCACTTCTATCGACTAGGTCTGAGAGAATCTCCTATCTGTGACTGTTCAGATCAGACTATAAGAGACACCAACCACATTATATTTTCCTGTAGAAAATTTAAACGGTTCCAGGATACCATGATCAAGGAATTAGTCAACATAGGAATCCCTCTCCTACCAACCTAATCCTACTCCTAGTTAGCGATGACAAAGCAGTGTACAACAGCTTTATGAGATTCCTAAAAAATGGAAATATAGAAATTCTAAGACCTCATCATCGTAAAATAAAAATGTCAATAAGCATAAAATGAATTGTATAAATGACTACAACGATTCTGTTTTATTCCTTAAAGATTACTACGAGTAGATAAGTATGACTTAAAATTGTCATCAGTATAATAAAAACTGTAAGTAGCCTAAGTATAACTATAATTAGCATAAGCAAGATTGTAAATAGTATAATCAAACCTGTAAATAACTAAGCATAATGAATTATCTTACAATTCACGGCTGTATGGTCATATAACCGAACGTGAACAAAAGAAAATAATAATTTAGACCCATGACTACCAATGTCGGTATAGCCTCATGTATACCTGCAAAATGACTTCAAAACGAATTGTATCAATTGCTACAGCGATTCGGCTTTATACCTGAAAGACTTTAGTTACGATTAGATAAGTTCTATTTAAAATTGTAACCAATATAATCAAAATTGTAAGTAGCATAAGTATAACGATAATTAACAGATGCAATATAGTAATGACTATAATCAAACATGTTATTAGTTAACCATAATGAATCATGTTATAAGTGATGTCTGTATGGTTACATAACCGAATGTCAATAAATAAATAAATTAAAAAAAAAAGTCGGACTAGAAATAGCGCTGCCTATTCACCTTCTATGTCTAGCGACGAACGATCGTGATGGAATAAGACGTTCTACCTCCACGAATCGCAGTATACAGCAAGACGAAAATCTTTACCTTTTGCTGTGTATAAAAGATTTAATTCCTTAAACAATCTCTTTTACTAGCAAATACTATAAATAAGATGCAAATCATTGACAGGAACATATAACTTTCAGGTGCAGCATTGTAAGATTGTATTCATCTGATGTTTTCTGTCATCTGATGTAAGAAAGTTACTGTAGTTGAAAAGAATTGGAGAATTAATATTGCATCTGCTAAGGATAACTGACCATTTTATGTTGAAGATTTCAAGCTGGTTTACTTCTGTCCGAGAGGTCGGAACGTCAGTTTCATCATCGTTTCTTCCAACCATGTTGCTGTTCCTCTTCCCCTTCGTTTTCGGCATTCTTAAAACTTCCTGGTGTGGGAAACAAAACATAATAAATTATTTTTAAATATTCTCACATCTAACATAACTGTATTATTAAGTCTTTTTACAGTAAACGGAATAAATTAAAGCACTAATAAATTTTCAAGATATATTATTACTTTGTTAACTGCATTATCAGAATCCATCAATTACAAATAATGTACTCGTACATTGTCTTCTCGAAACGAATCCTATATCTTTAGATGAGCAATTCTTGTATATAAATATATATTTGCAATCGCAGAAACGGCTCTAACGATTTCGACGAAATTTCATAGTTTAGATAACGTTTTTTTTTTAAGATTACCTAAATAGTTGTCTTCCTGCAAAAACCCAATTTTACAAAATACGATCAATTTTTGCTCGTGGTATCTCTAAAACAGTTCTAACGCCATCTCGTAGTCTATTCAGGTACCAGGAAGCCTACTAATATTTTCTCTTTTATTTCAAGGAACTCATATACAGGGTGTCCACCATGAACCTGACACATTATAAATTGCTGTATATTTCATACTGCTTAGGGTAAAAAGAAAATAATGCATGCAAGGTCAAGTGTAACTCACCAAGTTTTATTAAAAAAACCACTACGCCTCTACATGAAATCCTCTCGTTGCACTAAGAACATCTAGCCCGAATTCAAGTTCCTGCAGGTAGCATCTCGGGCGTAGCGGAGGTGACAGCATCTCGTATACGGCCGTGAAGCTTTCGAAGATCACGAATTTTGCGGCCTGTATACACTTTGTCCTTCAAATATTCCCACAAGAAGAAGTCTGGAGGGGTAATACCCGGTGATCGGGGGAGCCAACCCTTTTTTTTTTTAACAAAGAAAAAAGGGCCGATGATCAAATTGTGTGTCAATCCGCACCACACATTTAATTTCGGGCTGTCACGAATGTGTTCCACAATGCAGTGTGGGTTTTGTGATCCCCAAATACGTGCATTGTGTGTGTTGACTTTGCTCATCAGAGAAAGCAATGAGAGTTAAAAATGTTGAGTCCTTTATCAATGTGATGTAACATGTCTATAGCAAATACCTGTCTCGTATCACCGTCATCTGTTTTCAGTTCAGTGAAGCAACTGCAATTTGTATGCATGAAACCGAAGAGAGTGATGCAGTACCTTATGTACAGTACAGTGGACTTCGGCATCTGCAGTTCTCGTGCCGCTACCATTAAATTACTACATATTTAATTGTAAAACATTTCAAAAGTAAATATTTTTGAAAAAATATTGGCTTTGTCAGAAGTCATTTTTTCAATCTTCTTTACTTAACATAACTTCTCTGAAAACAATATTAGCAGTTGTAATGTGATCATCGTTGATTTTATGATTGTAAGTAGTATATCGAACATAAAAATAAATATTAATGAATCTACATAATCTTGAAAAAGCCATATACAGGGTATATGTGTCTATACGAAGAAACAGGTTCATGATAAATATTATCCTGCGTTTTGAAGCGTCTGACCTTGTTCTTTTTTCAATGTTCAAATTATTTTCTTATCATTTAGAAAGGCAGGGTTAATGCGAGGTAATACCAGAAGATCTCGGAAATTGCTATAGTGATTTGGATGAAATTTCATATGTAGATTTGCTTTTCAAGTTTGTAATACGATTTTATACAAAAAATCAACTCTTGGATTTGTTATCTCGGAAACGGCTCTAACCTCATCTCTTGGGATTCAGGTACGAATAAGCCTACTGATTTTAGTTAAACTTCTCTTTGCAGTGAACTGTGCACTTAAAAATGCCTATGAAGCCTTGAAAAAACCTTTAACTTTTATCAAACTTCACTCAAAATCTTGCATATTGAACAGAAATCGAGAAATGCCGAGTGAAAATCGGTCACCCAGGTACTTCATAACTGGTTGAAGTACCGTGCTCTGAATACTGCTGTGTTTTCTCCAACGTTAATACGAAACACAAATCTCTAAACGTTGGAAACTTTCCTTTATCATTTTTTTAGAATAAAAATGGAAAAACCATTAATTTCGATTTCTAACGGAATAATTTCTGTACTTCTAATGCCGTGCCAGATTACGACAAAATGTCTCAATGACTGCTTACAACAGTGGAAGAATGACTAATGAAGATGAGGGTATTTGGGAGAAATTAAATTCATTATTTTTATTAATTTAATTGCGATGGAGCTAACGCTCCAGTGTGATCGACCGTTTTGGGCTTAGTCGATTAGTTGACAGGATGGTTGAGTGGTGGGCCGCCCTTCCTATCATGGCACTGCGTGTGATCGCTCGTATGGGCCTAGGGCTTAGTCAATTGCCTTAATCATCTACTTACCCCCAACTTATATTATTTTTTTAATTTTTCTTTTATAGTTGCAGTGTTAAATTCCTCTCTCAACCACATTTCAGATTTACAAAATTTAATGTTAGCTTCCTTAAGCGTTTTTGGTAAATTATTCATAACTTCACATGGTAATTATTCTAATGAACGATTGTGTTGATGGTTTACTATCAGAAGTTAGGTTGTTTGCAGATAACATAATGCTACTCAATAGGATCAAAACCGTAGAGGACTGTGAACAGCTGCAGGATGATCTGGACAGGATATCTAATTGGATTGGTAAACATGGGTTGAAGATAAATGCAAAGAAGAATCTTACTAGATACACAGATAAAAAAAAACTATAGGTTGATGATGTTTACAAGGTAGCGAAGGAATTGCTTGTTGAAGATTTGAAATGTAAATATCTTGATATAACATTTTATAACAAACTCAACTGGGTAGAACACATTGGACAGGTAGTATGAAAAGTTTTCAAAATCCTTCACTTGTTGGAGAGAGTGATGAGGGGATATAACCAGAGAAATGAAGGAATTGGGTTACAAATTTTGGTTTGACCATTGCTTGAATATATATGGTGATGTAGTATGGGAACCACATTTTGAGTATCAAATACAGGAGTTGGAGCTCTGCTAGATTACCGCAGAACACAATCAGTAACCGATAAAAGAACTGGAATGGGATTCATTGGGAGGCAGGAGGAGAGTGAAGAAAGTCATGGTAGTGAACGAGACGTTTATTGGTGATGATGCGTGGCAAGATATTGGTGGAAGAATTAAGAGAGGTGCATGGAAGGGAAAAGATGACCATGACCACAAAATTACATTCAATTTCAGGCATAAGGGTGTCGGACGATTTTCTTTTGTAGGTAAGAGGGTCACGAATTGGAATAGGTTACCAAGAGAAATAATGAATAATTTTCCAAAAACGCTAAAAGAATTTAAAGTTTGCCCTCTACAAATTTCAGGTTTGAGACGTATAGCACAGCTAATTCCATTCTGAAAGGCTTAGTGGCAGAAAAAATGTTGGTAATTGCCTCCAAAATTGCGTAAGTCTCTGATATCTCCTTTAACGAAATGGAATGGTAGATTATGAGCATTCCGCTGGCTGCATACATCAACTTAGAGAACTAAGGACAAACAGAGGAACTGAAAGTGGTTACTGCAATTGACTATCTGAGGTAAGGAAAATATGGTCACTTGAAGCGTCAAAGAAGCGACTCATTTTAAGAACTATAAACCTGAAACACTATAATAATGTAAACGGGGGGGAGGAAGTATACAAGATACTAATAAAACGTATTTAGAAAGGGGTAATTAGAAGATTATGGAATTTCCAACGGAGCTTGCGCTCCATCCCAATTAATCTTTTAATTGAATTCAAAGCTTGACGAGTGAGCGGTAACGCTTTAGCCTTGATTTCGGAAGGATGCGGGTTCGAATACTCGTCATGGGTTTCCCATGGTTTCCCCAAATCACTCCATGCGAATTCCGGGATGCTTCCTTAAAAAGGCCATGGCTTGAATTACCTTACATTTCGTTGCTCCCAGTCCTTTCCCGCCTCTAATGACTTCGGCGAGGTCTAAAGCAAAATAAAGATAAAAGCAAAGTACAGTACATCTAAAACATCTCGGCCCAACAACGTATAAAAAATAATTTTCATATCTCAACTTCATTTTTCTTAAAGTCAGTGTGTTCATAGTTCATCCCAGTGGTATTCCAATGTCATTATCTCATAGCCAAAATCTGTTATTTGGTGCTGCATTGTCTTGAAATAAAATTAATTTCTTATTCTGCAACCTAGGTCTTCTGTCATGCATTATTATTGCGGTAATCTAAAACGTTGGACCCTTATTACTAGGGTTTCCCTGACTTATTTTTGAGCTGTAATACTAAATTAAACACTGATTGAATGTTTCTGATTGTTTTTAAATGTATTTTATATAGCACATAAATTCCATTTTGCTAGTTTTAGGTCATATTGCGATAGTATTTATGATTATATTTTGAGGAAAAATTGGTAGAGCACTAATTGTCACTGAATTGGTCAGAATTCACCGTTCAAGAATTAAAGTTATAAGTTATTGTCATTCTTTAAACGTTAATGTTACGCCCGCCTTTTAATCTCGACAATGCAGCAGCAGCATGCCTGTGTACGGCCGCATCAATCGTCTCACTGTCGCAATACTTATTTTTGTTAAAATTAAAATTTTATCTAAAGAAACTAGATATCGTAAATGACGAATGATATATCATCACTAAATATAAATTAAAAATAAATATACAACATTAACTTTAATTTATAATGATCCTTAAATCTGCAGTGGATCAGTGAGTACCACTATACTGAAAACAAAATTTTCCGAAAGTGCGAAGTTGCCGGAGTAAAGTAATTTAGAGAGGAGTATTTTGTACAAAAGAAAGAGTTCGTATCTATAAATTATATGGAATTAAAGTGACTTTGACAAAGCGATTTAAAATTTAATTTCCTGATGGTGCAGTGAGTGCAAGGAAGCAAATTATGTTGTCTGCGTGAAAGCAACACTACTAGAAAAAACATAGATGTATAATTTAGCATATTTTGATGTATAGTAAATTTAAATGTTTGGTCATATTTTGTCATTTTTAGGTCAATTTTATCCGTTTTTAAAGTAATATTCGCATGCATATTTCTCTGCTTTTTTGGGAATAAAGATCGGAATCCTATTTATTACCGACTTTTATTTTTTAGACTGTAAAATGACCTACTTCTCTTGCTGTTGGAACCAACTTTGCCCGTTATGATTTTTAGATTAAACACCTTCGGTTTATAACTATTTTGTTTATTTCCATACGGGTTCCGCACTTACGGTGGACGGTATCATCGGTGGAGACGGTAGTAGGGATTAAGTCTTGGTGAGGAGTAGCACTTCTCTCTACACAATAAATAAGACAGATTATTTACTGTGGTTCAATATTACTTTTTATTTATTACTACTTCACTACTGCATCCTATAATGTTAAGCAATGAGCTTGTATGATTTCTGCGACTGATTTTAGTATCCGCTGTACTATTTTTGTATATTTATGCAGTAGTAACAATTTACTGTCTCTGTATTCTACTGCACTTATTGTATCTGTGATATAGTGTGTTAAAAATTTATCAGTTGATTGTGACAGTTATTCTGATGAAATTATGTGTATATGTTAAGCTCAACGCTTCTGGTTTTTTGTAAACGAACATAATATAATACGTTATTCGTCTTATGGAACACAAACAGCCAGAACGTGTCGTGGCTAGCTCAAAATTGCAACAACGCGAAATTCGCTTCTGGTCCAGGTCGCATTCTCCATACACGACGACTCACATATTATATTTTTTATTTTATTTATTTATTTATTTTTGAGCTTTGTAACGCGACGGGTAAGAAAAATCATATATATTAGATGCAGCCTGGACCGATTAGTCTTGAACACAGATAGTGGGATACTTATAAGACACAACGTTTTGTGGCCATTTCCAAGAAACCAGAAAGCGTTATGGTCTTTTATTTTATCTCAATGAGAGTTTTCGGTCTTTGAGCCTAACATATATATTACCTATGTGTGTCGACATTATTCTATAGTGTTTTGAACAGTTTTGTTGATTAAATTGGAGAATTCGTTAAGTATTTTTTCTCCCAATATCATGGATTTTTGTACATGCTTACGGTCTTGAAAAGTAAACTGTTGCGTGGGGTTGTCTTTTTCAGTATCTTTATGTCTATCTGTTTGCAGATGGGTTGATAGGTATGGTATATTAAAGTGTTAGGCAAATGTTGGTTCACGTATATTGCTTGAGGTTGTTAACAAGTCAATTCACATATTCCGGATTGCTGATACTATTCACTCTCATAATTGAATCGGCGTTTTTTGAAAGGGTATTAATCAATATTTTTTCACATTTGTCTTATCTGTATTTCCCCCCCCCCCTTTGAGGATAGAGTTATCTTTTGAAAAGGCATAGTGGAACATGTTAAGGTAACATATTTCAAACGAAAATACCATACAAAGCTAAACAAAAATTTCTAATAAGGCTTCTGAATTGGTTTTTTGTTAGATTCCGTTTAAATTTGGTCACATACGCCCTTTCAAAAGACACTATTCAGTTGTAATTTAAGTGATTCTACAATGTGCTATTTGTCCTGAATGTGATATGTATTCCTTGTTTATTGAATACGTTGCTTATATTTTTTTTAACTGCTTTACGTCTCTTAACAGCGAGGTCTTTAGAGACGGGAAAGGATGGGGGAAAGGATGCGCACACTCCTTGTACAAGTGGGGCAAGCAACCATCCCCCTTATGCGAATGTGGAGAGATTCAGACCATTGGTCATATTATTGAAGAATGTCCGACAAGATCTTACAGTGGTGATCCTGTGGACTTCCTGCTGGCAACTCAGGAATCGATAAACTATGTTAATAAACTAGATATCTATGTATATCTTTAAACGAGCAATTCTTGTATATATATATAGGCCTATATAAATATCGGATCTCAGAAACGGCTATGACGATTTGGATGAAATTTGATATTTAGATAACGTTTTGACTTTTAAGCTTACCTAAATAGTTGTCTTCCCTATAAAAAAAAAAAAAGCGTGTTTAGAAAATACGAACAATTTTTTCATTCGGTATCTCGAAAACGGGGCTAACGCCATCTCGTAGACAATTGAGGTACCAGAAAGCCTACAAATAGCTTCTCTTGTATTCTGGCTGACGCGTGGGAATATTAGCACTGCAAGTTTAATTGTAAAACATTTAAAAAGGAAGATAATTAAAAATTTATCATTGGTTTTGTCAGAGGAGTCACTTTACAAAAACTTCTTTGAAAATAATATTACCAGTACCAGTTATAAAGTAATCATCGTTTACTTTTTGACCGTAAAAAATGGTTGTTAGTTTGTCATTAAATACTACTACGCGAGGGATGAGCATAGTTTTATCGGAGTGAATGAATATAGCACTGATGATGTTCTATCATTACCGTGACGTCACAATCTGATGATGAATTCTTATAGAACTCGACGAAACATACCAAAAATAAAGAATAAATGTTCTTGATATCTCACTTGGTTTTCGAGACATAGCAAGTCAAAAATCTGTTATAGGTATAGTTCCTTGTGCTTTTGGCGACGTTTCTTCTGGTCCAGGCCGTATTTCAACAACCACTAGAAACAAAATAAAACATTGAAAGTACATTTCCACCGTATAGACATAGTGGTTTTCGTGGATTTTTTTTCTGGTCCAAGCAGGATCTAATCCTAACCTCTTCACTTGAGATATCAGAAAAATAAATTCTTTATTTTCGATTTGTCTCGACGAGTTTCATACGAATTCATCATCAAACTTGGGTATGGCAAAATTTATCTTCTGGTCCAGGTCGCATTTCAATCAACCACGTCAATTTTGAGATACGATATCTCGAGAACTAAGCGAGATATATAAATCAAAAAAATATTTTTTTACTTTCAATTGTTCTCGTCGAGTTACAGAAGGTTGCAGAGTTACAGAGGGTTATCGTAGAATCCTCTGAATTAGTCCTACCACAAATCTCGCACCATTAATGAATCCCTGACTGGCATTAAGATTTCTATTTAACATAATAATAGCATTTTCATTGAAAGCAATTTATGAGGCGGTCTCGCAAATGGATCTAGCGATTTGATAAAATTTCGTATGTAGATAACGTTTTGCTTTTCAAGTTTCTAACACGATGTTTTTTTAAAAAAGGAGTATTTTTGTATTTGGTTTCTCGAAAACGGCTCTAACCTCATTACGTAGAAGGTTCAGGTACCAGTAAGCCTACTGATCTTAGTTAACCTTTTCTTTGGTTAACTGTGCACCTCAAAACACCTATGAAGCCTTCAAGCCTTTTACTTTAATCAAACTTTACTCGAAATCTTGGATATTGAACAGAAATCGAAAGATGCCGAGCGAAGATCGGTCACCCAGGTACTATGTATTTATTTTTGCAGTGTATATATTTTATTCATTGTTCTTATAAGTGTCTAAATTGCCATACGATAAATAAATGGTTGTTTAGTGTGCCCACTGTATCTTCTGTGACATAATATCTTTTGGTTAGTGGGGGATTCTATCATTACTGTGGCGCCAAAATCTGATGATGAATTCTTGTAGAAATCGACGAAACAAATTGAAAGTAAAGAATAAAGTTTTTTGATATCTCGCTTAGTTCTCGAGATATCGTATCTCAAACTTGACGTATTTAGGTTCAAATACGCCCTGGACCAGAAGAAAAATTTCGGTATGGCCAAATTTTATGTTGAATTCGTACGTAACTCGACGAGATAAATGGAAAATAAAAATTAAAGTTTTTTGATATCTCACTTAGTTTTCGAGATATTGTAACTCAAAAGTGAGGAGGTTAAGGTGAGATCAGGCCTGGACCAGAAAATTGTTTTCACCAAAACCACTATATCTACACGCTGGAAATGCACTAAAGGTGTTTTATTTTCTTCCTAGTGATTATTGATAGGTTGAAATACGGCCTGGACCAGAAGAAAAAACACCAAAACCAGAAGGAACTATACTTATGACTGATTTTTAACATGCTATATCTCGAAAACCAAGCGAGATATCAAAAAATTTTATTCTTTATTTTCGATTTGTTTCGTCGATTTCTACAAGAATTCATCATCAGATTTTGGCGCCACGGTAATGATAGAACTGCCGGTTACTGGTATCGGAAATGAGATTTAATTTATTTATCTAATAGAAAGTGCTGTCTGGTTGTGATTTAACGGGAAGTTGGATGTCTTGGGTATTATGGTGTCAGTGTGTGGTTGTAGTCTAAGATTTGAGGACATTAGGATTAACAGCCTATGGAAATTCACATTCGACCACTCTGCCAATTCAACACATCCAACTTCATCATGGAACAAGTCTCCATTACCTACGTTATTCTACGGCCATTACTATTGCCTCAATTTTAAAAAGTGCGCCTGTTTCTGTCAGTAGGAACAGCCAGTCATCGATTAACACTCACGTGTTAAGTTATCCACCAACAAAGCTCGCTGTACCCGTAACAATACTCCAGATCGGAAACCCTGCCCCATATTTTGATTCCTAGATTCTGGCCATGCACTCGGACGGCAACCAGTTAAAAATATTTACTAAGATCATGAAACATTATGATCAGTTCTCCAACTGTGCTTGCACGTATACCTCTATTGGAAAGGTAGCTAGGAATGTTCAAAAATTGTACTGTTGAACACAGCATGCAGCGCGTCGTAAATTACCAGACGGCTTCTATTCATGCAAGTTTGTGAGGTTAGTAAGTTCTTTAATTAGTGGCGATTCGTGTGCAATGATTGCTCTTAGAGTTTTTCAGCTTATCTTATATCGTATTACATCAGCGTCGGATAGTAAAATATTTTACCTTACCAGCTATTTTAAACCTGATGATTGTATGATGACAGAAGTAAATATTTGTATGTGTGTAAAATAAGAAATAAAACTCAAAGTAAACAAGTTATTAAAAACTATAGAACATTGACGACAATACTACCTTACCTTTTTAAATCACGAACAACTACAAACCCAGTATTTATCATTGAAAGAAACAATATTCACCATTTATCTCTAACAAACGTTTGTATATCTTTGGTAGCCTAATATTATATTTACCATAATAGTATGTAAGACCACTGAGGTATAGTTTCAAAAGAGACTTAGGGCAAAGAATAAATATTGATTAAATGACTCCTCAATTAATATTTGTAGAGCTCTTTACAAAATGCAATAAAACTTTCAAGAACATATCAGTTTTTAGATGAAAGCAATGTCATCAACTGTTTGTACACAAGAGGGAAATAGGTACTTGTATAACAGATAATGTGATTATTTGTGAATAATCGTCTACCTAAAACGTGGTACCTACTATGTTCACAAAGACTCCATGGAATTTAAGCTACCGGTTACCAGAATCATCATCATATGAGAAGAAACATAAAGGGGCTGCTGCAGATAAAATTACTACAAATGTTTTAAAGATAGCAGGATGTGACTTTTTATCTTATCTTATTTAAATTAAGTCTGGGTACTAGCTGCTCAACAGAGGAATGGAAAAATGCGATAGTAACACCGGTCCATAAAGGAGGGGTGACACAGTAAGCGGAAAAAAATAAGTGGGTAGGGAAATTGCTACCGGGGCGTGCGCTTCATAGTAAATTAATTTAAATTAATAAGGTAAAAAATTTCAGGCCAATCAGTTTGAGATCAATAGTTGATACGTTAATGGAGAGATTGATATGCAATTACATCAGAAAAGTCTGCGAGAAACGTAAGAGGTTTTCAAGTCGATAACGTAGCTTTAGGCAAGGATATTCAAGGGAATCTCAGTAAGTAGGCTATATGCAAGATATTTTGGATAAAATGGAAAAGGGAGGCTAAATTGATATTGTAGCACTAGAGCTTTCAAAGGATTTTGAGAGATTGGCCGATAATCTGGTGGTAAATAAGGTAACAATTATTGGAGTGTAGGACAAGTGATTTGCTGGGTAGAAGAATTCTTAAATGATAGAAAGAAAAAAGTTAAAGTAGGAAAAGCATTATCGAACGAAGTGGAAGTGAATATGGGAGTGTCACAGGGTACTGGGACCATTGCTATTCGGTATTCTAATGAATGATTGTTTTGATTGTTTACTATCATAGTTAGTTTGTTTGCAGAGGTCATAACTCCACATAACAGGATCTAAATGGTAGAAGACTCTGAACTGCTGCAGGGTGATCTAGACTGGATATCTAACTTGGTAGGTCAACATGGGATGTAGATAAATCCAAAGAAGAGTCAGCTTATTAGGTATGCTGATAAAAACAGCAAGATTGTTTATGATTATAAGGTGGGGAAAAAATTACTTGTTGAAGACTTGATAGACATCGGGCAGGTAGCAGGAAAAGGTTTTAAAATTCTTTACTGATTGGAGAGAGTGATGAGGGGAGATCAAGGGAATTGGGTTACAAAACTTTGGTCTCGCCATTGCTGGAATATGGTAGCGTAGTATGGGACCTACATTTTGGGTATCAAACACAGGAGTTGGAGGGTTTGCAAAGAAGGGCAGCTAGATTTGTGTTTGGAAATTACCGTAAAGCGCAAACAGTAACTAATGTGATGAAGGAGCTGAGTTGGGAGACAGGAGGAGAGTGAAGAGTCATTGGAGTGCATAAGAATTAGGAGAGGTGCATGGAAGGGAAAAGATGACCATGACTACAAACTGGCACTCGATTTCAGGTATAAGAGTGTTGGATGATTTCCTTTCGTAGGTAAGGGGGTCAGGGATTGGAATAAATTACCAAGAGAAATGATGAGTAATTTACCAAAAAACGCTAAAAGAATTTAAAGTTTAAATTAGAATACGGCAAATGTGGGTGGGAAAAGGAAAGGGGAATGTGGGTGTGTAGGGAAATTGCCATCGGAGCAAGCACTCCAACGCAATTAAATTAAATTAAACATCCATGAAATAAAAGCTCAATGAATTTTGATCTTACTGCTAAAACATGAGTACTAATGTTGTAGTATCGTTACACTTTCTCCCTTACAATTATGACAAATGATTAGTTTGAAAATAAAAAAATGTGAATTTGTCATAGGAAGACATATCCCCTCCAAAGAGTAGATAACAAATGTTCACATGTTACAGTACATAATACGCCATTTCAGAAATTAAATGGTTTCTACTATATATATACGAGGTGTAGGTAGGTGCAGGATAGGGGGAAGATGGGTGTGTAGGGAAATTGCCACCGGAGTCTGTGCTCCATTGCAATTAAATTAAATTAAAAATTAACGGGAATTTCGAAATAAAAAAATTCACGGTTTTCTGTCGGTTAATTGATTTATTTAATTCTTTTAACGACGTTTTGGCAACTGCCAAAGTTACCGAAACGTCGTTAAAAGAATTCAATACGCCAGGAAAAACTAAAATGTCATACAGGGAATTTTGAAATTTCGCGGGTCATATTAGTAGTACAATTGGCACGATTTTTTCGTTGTTGTGGTAGCAAATATATGTTAAAAGTATTCACATATTTTGAGCTATATTGGATATATTAGTCTCTTGTCAGCTGTTAAAAGGATAACGTGTTTTTATACGGTCGGCGATTTTTAATTTGTATAAATCATGGATAAGAGAATTTACATTAAATTTTGTTATAAAAACGGAATTAAGAACAACAAATGCTAGATATTGCTTTTGATGAATCTACTTTGAGTGAAATAAGAGTTTACGAATGGTATAATCGTTTTCAAGATGGCCGTGAGGACGTTGAAGATGACGAACGAGCGTACGGGTCGTCCTAGCACATCAATAAGAGATGAAAACGTGGAAAAAGAGAAAGAAATTATTATGAACGATCGTCGGGGTTGCTGATGATTTTGGCATATCAAATGTATCATGCCTTGGAATTTTTTCATCTGTTTTGGATATGAAACGTGTTGCAGCATAATTTTTTACAAAAGTGTTGAATTGCGAACAAAAACAGCGGCGAATCGAAGTTACTCAGGAATCGCTAAATGATGTCAACAACGACGCAGAACTATTTAAACGTGTTATAACATGTGATGAAACATGGGTCTGTGGGTATGATGTCGAAACTAAGGCTTAATCGTCGCAGTGGAGGCATTCTGGATCATTAATACTGAGAAAAGCTCAACAAATTTGGTCAAAAGTGAAGGGTATGCTCACCGTGTTCTTCGATTTTAATGGCATAGTGCACCATGAGTTCTTGCCACAGGGTGAAACGATCAGTAACGAATACTACCTTCTAGTTCAACGCGTGAAACAGTCCCGGATTTGCGATAAAACAATTAATGATTTTTACATTACGATAATGCACCTGCTCACACATTGTTGTTTGTTCGTGAATTTTTGGCAAAAAACAACACTGTAATTTAAATAAAATTTAATTGCAATGGAGCGCACGCTGCAATGGAAATTTCCCTACACACCCATCGTGCCCCTTTTCTGCACCCACCTACATTTGCCCTCTACAAATTTCAACTTTAAATTCTTTCAACTTTTTGGTAAATTATTCATCGTTCCTCCGGGTAACTTATGCCAATCCCTGCCACCCTTACCTAAAAAAAAAGAGAATCTTCCTACACCCTTGTGCCTGAAATCGAGTGCCAGCTTGTGGTCATGGTAATCTTTTCCTTTCCATGCATTACATTTATTTCTTGCACCAATATCTTTGCATGCCTCATCACCAACATAATCCTTGCACTCCCATGACCCTCTTCACCCTCCTCCTGGATCCAATGCCAGCTCTTTTATCATTTCTGTTACTGATTGCTCTAATAATGCCCCGACCTCCATGTTCGCCACACATGGCTCCGTGTGACTTTTTTCTGTTCCCAGAAATAAAGAGAACCTCGAAAGGCCGTCGTTTCACAAGCATAGATGGGATTAAAAGTTCTTCGCTGAAAGAGTTCGAAGATATCCCAAAGATCTAGTTCCAGAATTGTTTTGGGGATTGGAAGAAGCGCTGTCATGAGTGTATGATATATAATGGGGACTATTTTGAAGGGAATAACATCGATGTAGACGAATAAACAAAATTCTTCCTAAAAAGTGAAAATTCCCTTTATTTTTTGAACACATTTCGTGTGATGTATGATCATCCTACACTATGTACACAAAGATATACCCAAATGCTACAAAAAAGAAATTGAAAACGCGAGAAGAAAAAACTGTTAATACTACCAAGATTGAAGGCTTTGACCCCTCGTGCGAGTCCTCCCCTACATTACAAACTGAAAACAATATGAATAATAAGTAAATTTGCCGTTAATGCCCGCTCTGTGGCGAGAATCGCCGGGAGGACGATGCCTTAGCCGTCAGCCGAATTCACGTACATGCAACATATTCAGCTATTGGAAACACGAACTTCACTTTCGACTATAACACATATTACTACCTTTACTGTTGCCGTCTTGCTTCGCATTTCAATGAAAAAAATTGTAAGAGCATTTACCAAAAAAAGAAAAATCATCAAACGGAAAGAAACAAAACAGTAACAAATTGAGCATGTATACTTGCGAATCTGGGTATGGCTTTGGAGTAGAATACGAGGTGTTCTGGTGTGCCAACCTCCTATACATTCGCACAGTACCCTTCCCCAGGTTGAAAACTTCTCCTCAAACTTTTTAATTTCCGTATCTCACTGAACAAAACTAATACCCTTTTCGTCCTTCTCCTCCATCTAGCGTGTACTACATCACCTTTTTTCTTATTTATATTTCTTCGTTCATACAGCAGTCGTAGACCTTTCTCTCTTCTTCTTCTCTTCTTGTACTTTATATTTTTATCGATACCTATAGTCTTATTTCCGACTTGAAAAATAACATTTCTCTCTCGTAATTAGCTCATTACACGTTTATTGACTTTCTTTCCTTACATACGACTATTCTTCTTCATCTCTTCTGTCACCATCTTCTTTAATTTCCTAGTTGTGTTACACCGTGGCTGTGCTGGTATCGGCGAATAACGTAACGTCAACGTAACCATTGGCTACGCCCCGAGCGCCGCGCATATCACATGTCTTTCCAACATTATTGGTCCAATTTGTGATAGCCAAACGTTTGCCTAAAATGTTTAGTTTACCATTTATTTCCATTTTTTCTTGTTATGTTTTTACTTTTGCTTTTCTACATATAACTGTATTGGTTTCTGTTAACACAAGTCAGGGCCGAGTTAGGAATTTCGGGCCCGGGGTAAAAAGAGCGACCTTTTTTTTTAAGCTCTAAAAACTGTCCGGGCTACAATGGGCGGATTCTTGGTTCCGAGGCTGGCCCGGGTACATTTGACCCGATTACCCCCCCTAACGCTGGCCCTGACACAAAGTCTTTCCACACCATCCTCAGTTATCTCTTCCTCATACACTTCCCACTATATTATCACTGATTTTCATTTTGGCTATCCTGCTGAATTTCATCTGCTCTTTTTCGAGTCTTTCTGTTCTCATTCCCTTTTACTAATCGAATTTTTCACAAATCATTTCAAGTCTTGATCCGTGATTCTCAACAATTACTTTCCCTACAATTTCAGTTTCTTAGTGCTCCAAGTCCATTCTGATTTCAACCAACTGTGATTCATTATCTGTAAAGCTTTCTTGTATCCTCGCAAAAAGCAGATAACTTTTTTATCTTTAGACTCAGTACATAAAATTAGACTTTCATTAATATGTTTAGCCTGTTTTAGTGTTTACTTTAAGATTTTTAAAGTTGGTTTTCAAATCCTCTCGGATGGAATATACATTTCCAAACGCCTGATTTGAGGTCAGTTCTTATATTTTCTGTATTTGTTTTAAGATCACTTCTTAACTTTTCAAGATTGGGATTAATATTTTTAATTTTAGAAGTTCTTAAACTTCTAAAAATCCAGCAGTAACAGGTCAATGAACCCGACATCCCCTTTCGTGTTTACGTACTCCGTAAAAAAAAAAAAAAAAAAAAAGAGAGAGAGAGTCACAAGTATAAATGAAATTACAATCCCAGAAAAGAAGATGAAAGAACTGTTACGTACACGAGGCTAGTGGACCACAGCAGCTGGTCTAAGAATGCCTCTAACCAATGTTTTAATGTTTATGCATAAGCCCTGGTGATTTTGACTGCTTGGAAACTAATCGTTGGCTTTTCAGGTACTTCTGCGGAAATACAACAGTTCCCTCAAATTACTCGCATTGTTCACTCATAGACCGACCACGGAGCAAAGAAAAGAGAGGATATCACGTTAGGAACCTTCTCGATACAACGAAATGAAGCCGAGAGGAGAGCGGTGGGGTGGGGAGGTCATGATATTGTTAGGGCGAAGAAACACAGGGAATTTATATGGAACGGAATAATTCCATCGTTTTTAACCTTCGCATTACTACAAATGAAGTCTTATGGGTCACATTTACAAATAGAAGATAGGACTTACGTATGCCGAAATAGAACCTTTTTATCTCCCAATAGCCGCAAAAAAAAAAAAAAAAAAAAAAAAAAAAAAAAAAGAACACTGAGTGTCATATTGCTATATTGAAACATTGAATAAATCCCTAGTACTCCTAAGGACTGATAAAAATTTACATGTTCTAGATATTTAATTCTAAATGTATGATCTGATGGGAACTTAACTTGTGTGATTGTTCTGGCCTCGCATTCGAGAGGATGTGGGTTCGAATCCCGGTGCGGCCACCCAGATTTGGGTTTTAGATGGTTTCCCAAAATCTCTAACAACGTGATCAATAAATTACTAATAACAAATAAATAATTTGTTCCTAATTCTATAAAAAAGAATATTCTGCTACAGGCTACATTTCAACCTAATAACCATTTGACTTAATATATGCGCTAAAAAGTTAAACGATGCAAACGCAACTAAACACATGAAACGTATTGCGAATTACATTTTGGATGACAGCAAAATGGACTTCATTACGATTCCTAGTTCACATAACACAAATTATCACAATTAATTTCATCATAAACTTTCAATATAAATTACATCTGGACTAAAGCATGTAGAATAATGTATTCGCTGCATCGCGATGTAAACTTGATCCACACATGAAAAATAGTAAGATACAATGGTTTTCTCCATCAACAAATTTTTGATAACACCGTCTACCTATTGAGAGCTGTGAATAAACGTGTTTAACAGCCATTGTAAATCTATAATGATAGGCGCTACTTTCGCATCACAAACACTTCAAGAACAATAATTACGACGTGACTTACCTATGGAATGTTATTCCAGGTTGTTTCTTATTTGTTATGTTTGTGCAACCATAGGCAACACAAGTTGGCATTATAAAACACTTTGAAATATCAGAACATGAAATATTCACTGCAGGGAAGGTACTGAAAACAGACCAATGTTTTGAATCTGCTAATATGGCTGCCGCGCATGTGCAGTCGGCTCCAGAGTTTACAGACAGCTTCACGGTTTTAGCGACACCTTTTCTCCTCTTTTTCTACCTCCATGAGACCGATCACCCAGGTGTGAAGGGGATAAGCAGGACCCATTACGAACAGATTTCACCCTCGCAACCGCTTAATATTAACTGTAACATAATTCATTATCTGTATGGCATAAGTATCGCAGAGCTTGTATTCAAATATTACAAACGGAGTAGATTACATGAGTCTCCGATCTCCTATCGTTAGTCACAATCTTTCCTAATTTATTTGAGTCCACAAAATATTTTTTTATTACAGCACAGTAACCTAATAAATCTCTTTACATAAACCTGTCTTGTTATATCAAAAAGAAGGAAAATATACTCTTTATAATAAAGAGATTTGGTCAGAAGATGCTCAGGTGCATAATCTATATATACAAATATGAATGTATGTATGTATGTTTGTTTGTTTGTTTGTTCTTCATACAAATCAACAGTATTCATCCGATCTCGATGAAACTTTGCACACTTATCCTTTGAAATAAGGAGAAAAATACTGTCTACATTTGATTGAAAAATTATCTGTATAAGTAATACGTGTTGTCTTATAATTTCGAAAAATAACTGAACGGCAATAGACAGACGCGCTGGATATGGAGGTCTCTGTACTGTTTCTCCGTGTAGCGGTCAGGTAGCTTAGTGGAAAGACCTCGATGTTAAAAAGAGACGTAAAGCAGTTAAAAAAAAAAATCAAAGTATTAAATCTTTTCTTGGTTTTGGTACTATTCGAAAGTTTGTTGAAAATTTTAATACTGAGAACAAACCGTTAGCAAATTTGCTGAAAAAAGGAACAAAATTTAAACTGTCATCTGATTGCGACTGAACAATTAATGTGTTTAAAGATGTTCTTGTAAGATATCCAAATTTTTTCTTTCCCGGTTGTTCTAAACGTTTTGTGCTATCTACAAATCTACATAATGTATCAGTTGATGAAGTTTTATCATAAGTGATAGATAGGAAAGAGATACCAATCACTTAAGTATTCCATCAATTAAATAAAGCAGAGATTCACTATGATGTCACCTGGGACGTATTTTTAAATTTTGCGCCCTGGACGAATATGATCGGCAGTTATAGCATCCGATTTCAAAATTAAAAAAAAAAAAAATTGTGAGCTGACAAATGAAAACTTACACTTTTCTTCTATAGTTAGTTATCACCTTTAGAATTAGATATTACAAAGTTCGTAAATGAGGAAGAACATGTGTTTCATGTTTTTAAATGCCTATTTAATATTTACAAAATATTTGTGAGATTTCATTACTCCAAAACTTCAAAACCATAACGAAATTTAGAAATTAAACTTTTGAGAGAAGTAATGAAATAAGGAAAAAATAAATTATTTTTCTGAACATATCATTTTACAATAATTGTTTGCGATCTGCCAAACTGTTGGCGAAGTCATTTACAGCATCATTGCTCAATGATTTCGTCAAATCGACCCCTATTTTAAGAATAGATAAATTATTTGAACGTTCTTCACTTATGCGAGAGTACATATCAGTTTTAATTCGTCGTTTCACGAAGAATGAGTAATCTGTATCCCAGTTCCTCACTGCTGCGCGTAGAGCGTGTGCTCCATTGCAATTAAATTAAATATCAATGTACGGTAACATCTCTACCAGCTCTGACCAAAATCGCTAATTGTTGCCATATTTTTGGTTTCTCACTTCCCGATTTTATATATTATTTAAAAAGCACACATTCATCTTGCAGACCGACCACAAGGTCTTCCGGATAAAACCTTTGTCGTTCATTAGCACTGCTTTTTTTTCTCTTTTTCATCAAGTCTTAAGAGGAGTAAAAAGTTGTTATTAATACTAGATGTCCCATTCGAAAATTTCACGAATACGATGAATAGTAAGGTTTGTGGTTTGAAATAGGACGAAAAAAGAACCGCCTTATTTATATAATTGTTTATTTGCTTAATATAATATGTACGTAACAAAAGTCGACGCCAGTGATGCTGTTTATTAGAATAACTGTGATATGTGCTGCTACCTAGCGGCTTGGCACTGAACTGTGTCATACGCGTGACTTTCACAGTTATTACTTTTGTCCTTCAAAAGGTCAAATTCGTTCCTAATTTATAATGTTGCCTGAGTGGAGACCTTAATTTTTAAATTATACCTCATTTATCGATTTCGATTAGATATCAAGGGAGGTAAATGGCTCGTGACACAAAAATGCGTTGTGGAAATATTGATACATTTGCCCTTTAAGGATCGAATTACGAAAAATTTATTTCTTATTATATGATGTCACCAAAGCGGAGATCTTAATATTTAGAATTATACTTCATTTATCGATTTCAGATAGGAATACAGGAAGATAAATGGTCTGTGGTATAAAACAAAGCTTTTTTGGAAATATTGATTTCTTGCATTTTAAGGGTCAAATGTTAAAAAATTACTTTCGTAAAATTTAACGTGACCAAAGCGGTTACCTTAATTTTTAAAATGATACCTCATTTATCGATTTCGGTTAAGTATGATTTCTGAAAAGAAAAAACACCTTGTATAAATAATATATATGATTGTCATAAGCTGTCTTTTGCCTTCATATGGCACTTAAAAACTTATCGCAAATTAGAAGAAATGCGTGCTCTCGAAAATGTTTACTTTATTGGAATAACACTGTTTCCTCGCCAGATTCGTCACGACTAAGTTTTCTTTTGATGGATCATTGTTTGAAAGTATTAAATTCATTAACGCGAGATTTGTTTTTGCCTCTTCATATATTTCGAAATAATTCATTTTCTTTTCAATAAATGAAATTAATGATTCGTAGAGGCCTTCCGAACGACTTCAAGGTCAACATTTACGCCTTGTAGACTTTCCGATATTAAATTAAATTGCTTGTAAATAGAGCCCCACAATTCCGACAATTTGCTATAGCATTCCTGTCTTCTCAATTCAAACCAAAGGTTTCTATGTCGAATCGTTTTTATTTTTTATCTTATGTTTTCAAGAGCTGCTATAATTTGATTCCAGTCCTTGTTCAAACTAGTGCAGGCACCATCTCGAGCTGACCATAAAGTATTCGATATTCTTTTTAGATAAACATTGTCTGGATTAGTCCGGAATTCGTGTAGCAATTTTGATCGTTGTGTTGATACTGTGAAGAAAACGAACAAATTTTGCAACAATCCACAAAACTGAGTAACCTATTGGCAACACTGAGCGGCTGACGATCTGATAAAATTTAAAGAACTAGACGACCCATGCGAAAATTTCGTGAATAAAATGCGATGAATAGTGAGGTTGAATATAATGTCACCAAGTTCAGTCATTACTTTTCATACTCCTACTTTATTTATCGATTTTGGTTAGAAATCCAGGGAGATAAATGGCTCGAAACACAAAAAACGTATTTTAGAAATATTGACATTTTTGCGCTTTATGGGTCGAATTACGAAAAATTCCTTTCTTAGAATATAATGTTACCACGGCGGAAACCTTAGTCTTTAATACGATATGTCATTTATCTACATCGGTTAGATACCAAGGGAGATAAATCGCCCGTGACACAAAAATCGGTAATAGAAAAATTTATACTTTTTTCCTTTAAGGGTTGAATTCCAAAAACATTCTTTCTTAAAATATTATTTCACAAAGCTGATACATTACTCCTTATAATTCTACTTCATTTATCGATTTTGGTTAGATATCCTGGGAGATAAATGGCTTGAGATACAAAAAACGCATTTTAGAAAAATTGACATTTTTGCCTTTTAAGGGTCGAATTACGAAAAATTCCTTTCTTAAAATATAATGTTACCACGGCGCAGACCTTATTCTTTAATATGATACCTCATTTATCTGTATCGGTTAGATATTAAGGGAGATATATCGCTCGTGACACAAAAATGTGTTATAGAAAAATTTATACTTTTTCCCTTGAAGGGTTAAATTTAAAAAACATTCTTTCTTAAAATATGATGTCACAGAGCTGAGACAATACTCCTCATAATCCTATCTCATTTATTCTTTTTGGTTAGATATCCTGGGAAATAAATGGCTCAAGATACAAAAAACCAATTTTAGAAAAATTGACATTTTTTCCCTTTAGGGTCGAATTACGAAAAATTCCTTTCTTAAAATATAATGTTACCACGGCGGAGACCTTAATATTTAATATGATAGCTCATTTATCTATATCAGTTAGATATTAAGGGAGACAAATGGCTCGTGACACAAAAACGAATTGCAAAAATATTGATACTTTTGCCCTTTAAGGGTTGAATTCCGAAAAATTTCTGTCTTAATATATGACGTCACTAAAGCGGACATCTTAATCTTTAAAATGATACTTCATTAAACGATCTCAGATAGGTATCCATGGAGATATTTGACTGACAACACAGAAAACAGCATTTTAGAAATATTGACATTTTCGCCCTTTAAGGGCCGAATTCCGAAAACTTCATTTCATAAAATATGATGCGACCCAAGGGAAGACCATAAGCTTTAGAATTGACACCTCATTCATTGATTTCGGTGAAGTATGAAGGAAGATACAGGCTTGTGACAAAAAAATAATGTCGCGTTTACACCCTCGCGCGAGCTTCCACTTGGCAGGGCGAACAGCACGAACACGGGAGTATAAGTTTCCGATGAAGTTGTTAATATCGTTCCTCACTAATATAATCACCCCTCCAAATCCATCGTCTCTCTCTCTTCTATAAATGTAAAAATAAATTATGCTTTATGACGATAGAACTGTGTAGCTACGTTTCTGCGAGCCGTGCTACTCAATTATTCTCTGGAGATCAAACTATTTCGACACCAGGCGTCTAGCATTGCACTGAATGATTGTAAATTTCTTTCTACTAGCCATTTTTTTGTTGCTATATTATATATCTCCATAATAGTCATTAGAGCGCAATTCCTTTATTTCCAGCATAACATTTTTGTTGGATTCTTCCCAACTGCCACAGATAGTTTGCTTTCCATCTGCTGTATAATAACTTTGACCACAATTTTAACCAGAGTGCTGATGATTTTCTCGTCTGGTTCTGTATGTCCTTTCTCCACTGTCTGAAATGTTCTTGTTACTGTAAGTGCTGGTTATGTTCTTTTTCGACATGACTCCTTTCGTCCTTTGCTACAGAGCTGTAAGGAGGTAAAATCTTTACTTTTGGTTCGTATCCTGCCCCTACAGTTGTTCTACTACCAAGTGCAAGATTCTCTTTTAAATCCTCATGTTGCTTCGTTACTGAACATACCCTATCATTGGCCTCATGCTCTCCCCCACAGTTTACACATTTATACGACAGATTGTTGCAACTGGTAACATTATGTTCCTCCCCTCGTTTTGAACACCTCTCTTTTTCTTTACAGTTAGTATAAATGCGGCCAAATATCAGGCATTTGAAACATTACGTCACAGGATATATAATTATATCGTGTCAATTTGAAAGTAGGAGAGTTCTACTTTATGAGATAGAAATTGACTGTCAAATGTAAGTAGAATTGTTTGTAAGGGTTTTGTTCCTATTTTTTCGTCCAGAGGAATTTTTTGTGAATCGCCTGACGTCGACTATAGGAGCAGATGAGTTAATATTAAGTCTAGCTCTTCTTCTAGGAACAAATGTAATTACGCCTTTACATTCAACTCTACTGGCAGGCATAAAGGCCATTAATAGGAATTTATAAAGTCATTATTTATCATAAAATTTTTGGCTGAGTCCGTCTTTATGCATTCCTGCCGATTGATGCGCTTAAGCCCAATTATCTTGTTGTAGAAAATTTTTTCCAATTGGATGGGGTGGGGTATGGGGCCGTTCGACTGCGGCTCGATTAAGAAGATATAAGGGCTCTCAGATTGTGTACTATATTGTCTGAGGCGTTGTAGTGATGAAGCCAACTTCTCTTTAATCCTGTCTACACAGCCTTGAATTGGAATAGAATAGTGCTGTTGATTATTATTTTTCTTACTTACCAATTCGTTGAGATGAGTTAGGTATTGTTGTGACGTTATGGTTTGGTTTGTCGTCTGTTCCTTGTTCCTATAACACTGAAGAGCCAATGAAACTGGTACACCTGCCTAATATCGTGTAGGGCCCCCGCGAGCACGCAGAAGTGCCACAACACGACGTTGCATGGACTCGACTAATGTCTGAAGTAGTGCTGGAGATGCTCAATAATGTTCAAGTCTGGGGAGTTTTGTGGCCAGCGGAGGTGTTTAAACTCAGAAGAGTGTTCCAGGAGCCACTCTGTAGCAATTCTGGACGTGTGGGGAGTCGCATTGTCCTGCTGGAATTGCCCTAGTCCGTCGGAATGCACAATGAACATGAATGGATGCAGGTGATCAGCCAGGATGCGTCACCTGCCAGAGTCGTATCTAGCAGGACTCTAGCAGGGGTCCCATTTCACTCAAACTGCACACGCCCCACACCATTACAGAGCCTCCAACATGTTGAAAAGTCCCCTGCTGGCATGCAGGGTCCTTGAATTGAGGTTGTCTCCATACCATTACACGTACGCTAGATACAACTGGGATCGAGACTCGTCAGACCAGGCGACATGTTTCTAATCATCAACAGTCCAATGTCGGTGTTGACGGGCCCAGGCGAGGCGTAAAGCTTTGTATCGTGCACTCAGCAAGGGTACACGAGTGGGCCTTCAGCTCTGAAATCCCATATCGACGACATTTCGATGAATGGTTCGCACGCTGACACTTGTTGATGGCATAGCATTGAAATCCGCAGCAATTTGCGGAAGGGTTGCACTTCTGTCACGTTAAATGATACTTTTACGTCGGCGTTGCTCCCCTTCTGCAGGATCTTTTTCCGGCAGCAGCGATGTCGGAGATATAATGTTTTACCGGGTTACCGATATTCACAATGCACTCGTGAAATGGTCGTACGGGACATTCTCCACCTCATCGCTCTCTCGGAGATGCTGTGTCCCATCTCTCGTGCGCCGATTATAACACCACGTTCAAACTCACTTAAATCGTGATAAACTGCCATTGTAACAACAGCAACCGATCTAACGCCTGCGTCAGACACCAGTTGTCTTATATAGGCATTGCCGATCACAGCGCCGTAATCTGAGTGTTAACAGATCTCTGTGATTGCATACACATGCCTATACCAGTTTCTTTGGCTCTTTAGTGTATGTGTCATCTTAAACTTCATTAATTCTACTTTGTCTCCTTTGGGTCCACTTCTTTTTCTGTAGCTTGGTGCTTCTTCCTTTGATATTTTTTCTGCTTCACTATCCATGTTATGTTCTTCAAGCTTGTTTTTAGTCACCTCCGACATTTCTTGCCCGGATTGGTATACAAATGTATCATGGTTGTCTTCTCCTGTTTCAGTTTTGATCCATTTCGCCTCCGGTGTACATTCAGAAGCTACTGACGGCCTGTAGCCGATCTGCTGAACACTTAAATTCCTTTATATTTCTTTTACAAATCCTTCCTATGTTCCATTAGTTCTAGGTGTAAGTTCCTTGCGCTTTTTAAGCGCAATCACTAAGTACGAAATAAATTTTTAACCAAAAAATTGTTATTTAATAACGAGTGCAATAAATACGCGTAGTTATAGTAAACAACCCTAATTTGGAGTATTTTACAAATTTACCAGCTAAAGGCTGGGAGGCGGGCTGCTGGAGAGTTTCTAAGACCCTTTTCAACCAAACTAACTTAAGGGGGATGGAAGTTCGGCCGTGCGCTGACAGGGAAACCATCCTGGCATTTGCCTTAAGGTACTGTGCGAAACTGCGGAAAACCACAGTTTGGATAGCCGGACGGGGATTAACCCCATCCTCCCGAATGTTAGGCAGGTCAATTTTGTCCTCTGCCTAACTAGGTCAATTTGTTTTATACTTGGATTTAATTCATACTTTGATTTAATTCAGTTAGTTAAACAGATTATTAATAGGTGGCGCCATCTGCATTCATTATACAAAAAGTATTTTTTTAAATAAAGTTTTTCACTGAAAATATTAACTTTAAACTATTTGTTTATTTTTCCTTATTAGCGGGGAATGAAACCTTCAGAATGATATCTCAATCATTAATTTTGATGAAGTGTTAAGGGAGATATGGCTTCCCGACAAAAACACCTTTGAGGGATAATATACACTAGCTGATCCGTGAGAATATTCGTATAGTATTTGATCAGTCACTGAATGGTAATATAATAATGTAGAAATATGTAAATTCAATTATTTATTAATGAAAGGTATTTTATTTTGATGAGTAGTAATAAATATCTCTTATTGTAAAAAGTTGGTCATCATTATATACAATATGTTTCATTGTAAAACAGACAGCCTCCTGCAAGCATTCTTTCCATTCGGCATCGTTAGTGACTAAATGTAAATTTTCTGCAGCTTGTTGAAATGAGTTGCACAATATTCCATCAATTGTGTGTATTTCATTTAGCGACTACGGTACTTTGACTTGAAGAGGTAGAACTCGGAGCTAACATCTTTCGATGTAGGTTGGATCAGAGACAATATGGGCTGGATTGACAGCATGGAGGAAGGAAATATATGGAGGAGAAGTGACGTTAAATATGTGACACCGGCTCTAAACTCTCGCGCATGCGCGGTGGTGGCAGCGGCGATATTGCGAACCCAAACAAATGCAAAGTTCACATTGTATTTGATGCTGTGAATATTTAATTTTGTAATGTGTATAAGTGTTTTATAATGCCATCTTGTGTTGCATAAGGTTGCACAAATAGGCAAGAGAGGAAAGAACCTAAAATAACATTTCATAAGTAAGTTGAATTATAATTATTGTTGTCGAAGTGAGCGGTAGGAATTCCAAACTGTGGTGCCTGTCTATAAATATTTAGTCATAGCTCTCAATGGAATGACTTTGTTCTCAAACTTTTTGTTGGTGTGGTGTAGAAAATCAGCATACCTTGCTATTTTGCACATAATAGACTAGCATTACTTTTTAACGAGTGTTGAAAATGAAATTTAAAGGAGTGTGTTTTACATCGTGATCAGTGAATTTAGTATTGCGCTTTCTTTCATCACGTTGCAGTTTATACTGACGGTGTATGATGAAATTAAATGTGTTAAATTATGCTATGCAATCTAGGAATCTTGATGAAGCAAACGATGTTGTTACCGTAAATACAGTTACGATTCAAATACGTGTGTGTGGGTGGGTGTAGTTTGATTCTGTAGCGGCAATTTAATGGAGATTGTGGTTAGGTCAAATGCAGTCTGTACCAGAATGGTTTTGTTGTTCCATAAGGGACAAAGAATTTATCTATTACTGTAAGTAATTTTATGAGAACCAAGTTAGTGACAAAATGTGTATCGTGGTATAAACTACTTCCAGGTAATCCCAATTAAGCTTACGATGTATGGGAACAAGATAACTATTTTTATTCTGGTCTAGGCCGTATTTCAACCTAACCACAAGTGGTAGTAAAAAAACTGAGGTATCCATTCTATATGTCCACCATGTAATTCATTGTGGCTTTGGCAGAATTAATTTTTGTTCCAGGTCGCAACCCCAACCCGATCCCCTCAATTTGGAGACAGTATATCCGGGAAACTAAGCATGATATCGAAAAATTTTATTCTTTATTTTCGATTTGTCTCGTCGTGTTACATAAGAATCGATCATTAAATTTGACTTTTGCGAAATTTTTCTTCTGCATTTCAACTCAAGACACCTCACATCTCGAGAATTAGGTGAGATATCGAAAATTTTATTCTTTATTTTTTATTTGTCTCGTCTTTTTAAATAAGAATCCATCACTAAATTTGACTTTGACCAATTTTTTCTTCTGAATTTCAACCGAAAACATTTCACATTTAAGACAGAATATATCAAAAAAAATTATTCTTCATTTTTTATTTGTATCATCGAGTTACATAATAATCCACCACCAGATTGCGGCGTTACGTTTATCCTAGAGTCTCATTGAGGTTTTTGTACATAAACCCCGTGTCTGTATGGGTTCGACCTAGCTCCCCACTCCTCCTCCGCCCGGCGTCACGTCAAATGCGTGGTGAAGGTCTCTTGTGTCGTCTCCATATATTTCTTTCCTCCATGATTGACAGTGTATACTCGTTCAAAGCACTTGGTGTCTTGTTGAAGATATTCTATTGTCCTTTTGACGACACAAAATGTCCTGGAATTTCATGGTAAATGTACTTATGGGAGGTAACAATTTCACCGCACAATTTAAAAAATACAATGAGTTTATTGTACCAATTAAGTTTAGCAGCCACTTACAATCCGGCCTGAAAGTACATTTGTTATTCCTGTAAGCGAACAGCGAGTCGCTGGACTGTATGAGATCGGTGGAAAAGTCGATTTTCGTGTAATCGGCATATAGACTCCGATGGGCTCACATAACGACAGTTCAAATAAATATTTGTTTTCCCTTTGCTGGTGATGCAGATCAGTGTTATTGAGATTAGGAGCAGTAATTCGGTTTATACTTTAATTCAGTTTATTAAACTTTTATAATATGTTGGTAACGTTTATACCAATTTATAACATATGTTTATAATACGCTGATTTAATTTGGTTTAGTGGATGGAGCCTTCTGCAAAATGTAACTTCAGCCGACAGCTGTAGTGCCTGTTAGTTTAAATTGTCAACAGATGGCTCCTTCTACATTCTTTATGCATAAGTTAAAAAAAAAATAGAGTTTTTCAATTAAAATAATTTTAAACTATATGTTTGTTTTTCGTCATTAGCTGGGAGCGTAATCTTCAACATGATGTCTCAAACATTAATTTTGAGGAAGTATTAAGGGAGATATGGCATACCAACAAAATAACACCTTTGAGAAATTATATATATGATAATTATGTTGCTAGCCTTAATCTTTACAAACCAGTCATTATTTTGATAAGGTACATATTTGTTTAAAGAGTTTTGATTTAAGAACAATTTTTGTGTAATTTTATATGGTAACATTAAAAAAATAAGTGGACACAGAGGAGAGGGGCTTGCATTGAGATAGCGAGCGGCGCACAGTAAATTAATTGTAACAAACATTGAATTTTTGTTTCACTTCTTAGATCAGTAAAAAAGATCACAATTGCTTTTTTTTGTACAATGCTGTGGCTATGACTGTAATAATTAATTACTTCTGTGAAACTAATTGTACTATCCGAATTGTCCATCTCCAATAATTGTGTGACCTCTAACATAGTATATGCCAGCAAAACATCTATAAACAAGTAGCTTTTCTAAAAACAACTGTAAATAGTTTACCTGAAAACATTTTCATCCCCAGTTTTGTCATCAGGAATAAACTACTTGTCTAACGAATCATCCATTTTTAATTAAATATGTATCTATTTTATGGGTTTGTTCTCCAACCTCATTTTACATTTTCAGCCACGTTAAGCTTCTTTTCGAAAAGCATGACCACTAACACATTTTATCTTGGCAGTAGCACTCGCGTAAAATTATGGACATTAATCCAGTCAAAACAATACATCTGTCAGTGGAAGTGTACTTGAGATGAGTAACGTGTAAGACTATTAATCAACACGTTGCACACACCTGGTCTCCCCGGTGAACTCCTCGATACGCACGTTGCAATGCCAAAGAATTTACAACGCAAAGTTAATACGCAGTAGCTACTTGGATAGAATTTCCTTCCTCGTACATAATGAGTTATCATAGAAATTGAAAATGGTATAGACTTACGTGATTTTATTACACCGAAATATTTTTTATACGATATAGGACCAACCGCCAGAGATGATCGCAGTACCCACCAAAATCCAAAGGGATAGCGCTCCAGGCGTTTCTCGGTTACCGACCGCCCCGGGCAATCGCACTCTCCGCCCTTAAGAGAATACGTCATAAGATGTCACGGAAAGTGAACTTTTAACCTTTATTTCAGCTATGCATTACTTGGATGACGTTTTGTAGTGACTGAGTAGTATAGAGGTACATAGATTTATAAGCAGTGAGAAAAACTGCAATAAGCCGAATAACTTTCAAATCAAGTTATAGTCGTATATCACTGAATCCCCAACTCTTAAATTCTTTTGTGTTATGTCTAGGTTTGCAGTGGTTAAGTACTTGACTGAGAACGTAGTCATCTTCGGAAGATTCTGATGCCAGAAAATAACTAGCACTTTCAGTGATATAATGACTTAACAATAAGCACATGAAATATTGGAGTGGGGGGGGGGGGGCAGCAGGTGCAAGAAAAGAACGACTAGCACAGGGTTGGCGAACCTTTATTGAGCTACGTGCCATTTTTGCTAAAGAAGTGTTTAATGAAGCCATGTCGTGCCATCAAACAATGGCGACTTGGTAATTAATAGGAAAAGAAATGAAACTAGTGCGAATATTGTTCTTACAAATTAGATGCCAAATAACTTATACTAGACGACCCATGCGAAAATTTCGCGAATAAAATACGACGAATAGTGAGGTTGAATGCTTGTAATATAATGAATAGTAGAACCGTAGTTTTGTAGCAAATATTTTTTTTTAGTGTAATTGGTACACAGCAAAATACTCACAACATATTATGAAACAGTTAGGAAAATTTAAAACACACTTTATTTATGACAAACTGTCACTGATCTTGGTAGAATAAAACCAACCTTAACAAACTGCACACAACATATCAACATCTCTGTGATATTTGTTGCTGAGCGAATAAAATGATTACATTGGAATTGTATAGTAAAACGACAGTGTTTCCGTAAAAGAAAAAAAATATATACGAAAAACTACTTATTGAATAAAAAAAAGTTTTTTGACTTCTCTGTGATATCCGCTGCTGAAATCTGGGGACTTGGCTCTGAACAGTATCATACGCGCTACCACTTTTAGCATCAAATTCTGAATTTTTTTTTCTTAATTTATGATTTTACCTAGCTGGAGACCTTAATTTTTAAAACGATATGTCATTTATCGATTTCAGCTGAGTATCGAAGAAGATAAATGGCATATAATAAAAACAAAAATTTAAAAAATCAACACGTTCTATAACTAATATTGATACTTTTGCCCTTTAAGTGTCGAATTACAAAAAATTTCTTTTATAAAATATGGTGAGACCAAAGCAGCCACCTTGGTCTTTAAAATGATACCTCATTTATCGATTTCGGTTAGTTATCAAGCAAGGTAAAAAAAAAGTTTTGAGAAATGATGTTATTTTTGCCCCTTAAGGGTGTAATTTGGAAAAAGTTTTTTTCTTAAAATATGATGTGACGATAGTGGATAATTTAATATTTAAATCGATACGTCATTTATTGATTTCGATTAGATATCAAGGGAAATAAATAGTTCATGACAGAAAAATACGTTGTAAAAATATTAATACTTTTGCCTCTAAGGTAAGAATTTTTAAAAATTTCTTTCTTAAAATGTGGTAACGGAACCGAAGACATTACGAAGATCTTAATCTTTCAAATGATACTTCGTTTATCAATTTTGTTTAATTGTCAACGGAGGTAAATGACTTGAGACACAAAAAACGCATTTTAGAAATACTGATATTTATGCCCTTTAAGGGTCAAATAACGAAAAATTCTTTCTTAAAATATAATGTGGCTATGGTGGAGACCTTAATCTTTACAATGATACCTCATTTATCTATATCGGTTATGTATCAAGGGAGATAAATGGCTCGTGACACAAAAATGCATTATAGAAAAATTTATACTTTTCCCTTTAATGGTTGAATTCCAAAAACATTCTTTCTTAAAATATGATGTCACAAAGCTGAGACATTAATCCTCATACCCCTACTTGATTTATGGATTTTGGTTAGATATCCAGGGAGATAAATAGTTCAAGACATAAAAAACGAATTTTAGAAAAATTGACATTTTTGCCCTTTAAGGGCCCAATTACGAACAATTCCTTTCTTAAAATATAATGTTACCACGGCGGAAACCTTATTCGTTAATATGATACCACATTTATCTATATCGGTTAGATATTAAGGGAGATAAATCGCTCGTGACACAAAAATAAGTTATTGAAAAATTTAATCTTTTTCCCTTTAAGGGTTGAATTCCAAAAACATTCGTTCTTAAAATATTATGTCACAAAGCTGAGACATTACTCCTCATAATCCTACTTCATTTATCGTTTTTAGTTATATATCCAGAGAGATAAATGGCTCGAGATACAAAAAACGCATTTCAGTAAAATCGCCATTTTTGCCCTTTAAGGGCCGAAAAACGAAAAATTTCTTTCTTAGAATATAATTTTACCACGGCGGAGACCTTAGTCTTTAATATGATATCTCATTTATCTATATCGGTTAGAAATCAAGGGAGATAAATGGCGCGTGACACAAAAATGCATTATAGAAATAATTATACTTTTTCCCATTAAGTGTTGAATTCCAAAAACATTCTTTCTTAATATATCATGTCACAAAGCTGAGACATTACTCCTCATAATCCTACTTCATTTATCGGTTTTGGTTAGATATCCAGGGAGATAAATAGATCAAGACATAAAAAACTAATTTTAGAAAAGTTGACATTTTTGCCCTTTATGGGTCCAATTACGAACAATTCCTTTCTTAAAATATAATGTTACCACGGCGGAAACCTTATTCGTTAATATGATACCTCATTTATCTATATCGGTTAGATATTAAGGGAGATAAATCACTCGTGACACAAAAATGCGTTATTGAAAAATTTATACTTTTTCCCATTAAGTGTTGAATTCCAAAAACATTCTTTCTTAATATATCATGTCACAAAGCTGAGACATTACTCCTCATAATCCTACTTCATTTATCGATTTTGGTTAGATATCCAGGGAGATAAATGGCTCGAGATACAAAAAACGCATTTTAGAAAAATCGACATTTTTGCCCTTTAAGGGTCGAAAAACGAAAAATTCTGTTCTTGAAATATAATGTTACCACGGCGGAAACCTTATTCTTAAATATGATACCTCATTTATCTATATCGGTTAGATATTAAGGGAGATAAATCACTCGTGACACAAAAATGCGTTATTAAAAAATTTAAACTTTTTCCCTTTAAGGGTTGAATTCCAAAAACATTCTTTCTTAATATATCATGTCACAAAGCTGAGACATTACTCTTCATATTCCTACTTCATTTATCGAGTTTGGTTAGATATCCAGGGAGATAAATGGCTCGAGATACAAAAAACGCATTTTAGAAAAATCGACATTTTTGCCCTTTAAGGGTCGAAAAACGAAAAATTCTTTTCTTGAAATATAATGTTACCACGGCGGAGACCTCGATCTTTAATATGATACCTCATTTATCTATATCGGTTAGATATTAAGAGAGATAAATCGCTCGTGACACAATTACGCATTGTAAAAATGTTGATACTTTTGCCCTTTAGAGGTCGAATTCCGAAAAATATCTGTCTTAATATATGACGTCACTAAAGCGGAGATCTTAATCTTTAAATTGATACCATATAAAACGATTTCACATATGTATCCAGGGAGATAAATGACTCGTAACACAGAAATCAGCATTTTAGAAAGATTGACATTTTTGCCCTTTAAGGGTCGAATTCCGAAAACTTCATTTCTTAAAATATGATGTGACCAAAGTGGAGACCATAAGCTTTAAAATGACACCTCATTCATTGATTTCGGTTAAGTATGAAAGAAGATACAGGCTTGTGACAAAAAAATACCTTATAGAAATAATATATATGATTAGCAGAATGCAAGCTGAAGTGGAGTCATCTGACACACGGTTTCGAAGCGAATCCTTAATATTATTCTGGTTCTCTTTTTTTGACAAAGAGATCCGTAATTTGTTTCTTAGTGTCGTTTTACACAATGTTACAGAACATAAAGCACACACCGGTTTATAACTTTAATAGTGTAAGCCCGTGACTTTTTTTTGCGTATCGTCACGGGTCTAGAATAGTTCCAGTTTTTTTTATTGAGACTGGGCAAACACTCATAATGTAAACATTGGTCATAGTATCTGTGACGGCAATAGAACTTAATACACATTCCATATTATGAAACAGTTGAGCGACACCGCAGAAATAAGTTGCCAGAATAGTCGATTCGGTGACGCATTTGGTCTAATGTTCACTTAAAATAACCTAATAACTCACATACAGCGAACATGAATAAAGACCAATAACGAAAGTGGTCAGTAAAATGCCTAAAAAGCAAATAAACCGTAATAATAAATTTTGGTCAAGCAACAACATTAGTGAAAGTTGTAATTAAACTGAAATTTATCCTAAGCCGAAATGACAATTGGAATTCGTGGGTACAGCAGAGACTATGAGTAATTTAATTTTTTTAAGTTGCTTTAGTTAGTAACATGTTACTGAAAACCAGATCGACGTTTTTTCAGCCGCAAAATTCATTAAAATTTTTTAACTATGGAACGCTATGAAAAGCTAACTTAATGATCGTATTATGGCAATTAATTTGGTAGCAATTGCTTAGTTATTAAATTGTAGACATAACCACGAATTCCTTCTAATAGTATCTCTGGTCGCTGTTTTGTGAGCGAAGACTGACACGTGACACCGTTCTCCAGCCAATAGCTATCTAGGTGAGTAGGTGACCTTACGAAATTATGTAGTAGAGATTAATCATGCCATATTTCTCAGTTCGCCAAGGTTGAAATTCTCTATTACACTTATCTTGCACTTTTTTTTAACCTGATTAGCAATGTTGCATAGTTATAGTTGCACATATAACAAACAAACTTAAACAAGCTGATGTGTTAAGGAAATTAGTATAAAAAAGCAAGAACTATGCGTAATTGGTAAAAGAAGTCAATCACCTCAACGAAAACAAACAAATGGATAAGTTAGCTTAGCGCCTCTCCCGCCTCTCCCGACACCGAGCCGCCTACGCTAGCTCACTCAGTCCGTTCGGTCAGCAATTCGTGCGTAATCCACCTCTTTTGCACAATCTGTAGTCGCTCAAGTCCCGGTAGTTTCCTTTACAATTAACTTTGTAACTATGATCTTAAATTATGTTGACGGAAAAATAAATTACTTATATCGATTACTTTCCTACTTAATTAATGCCATGCCCAAATTATTTAGTCGCATGCCATCATCGGCACGCGTGCCATTGGTTCACCATCCCTGGTCTAGCATATTGCCACATGTCCTCCTATATCTACTACATTTTCTTGTTCACTAAACTGTTGATACATATTCCCTGGCATGCCTTCTCCAGATTCCACTAAGATTAATTCTGCGGACATGACATATCTTATGCCGCATTTACACTCTCCCCTCGCGTCTCGCCTCGCGTCCGCTTCGTGTCTCGCCTCGCCTCGTGCACGAGTGCTGACACGAACTGCCGTTTACACTCTCGCAAGAATACATTCATAGATGACTAGTGGGCGTGCCAGCTTTCATGTTGGGCTGTGGGGGTTTGGTCCAATAGTGAAACGCTTTCTGTTTTTTTAATTAATTGACTTTTTAAGTTTTTTTAAAATAGATTTAATGATGTTGATTTGCACCTTCAAGGAGCTAATCAAACTATTATAGGTTACCAAAATGTTCTGTGTGTCATTATTTATTGAAAACTTTTAACTACTTCGTTACAATCTATTGAGAGCAAAATTTCAACAGTTTCTTGAATTATTATCTATAAACAATAATAACTCCAGAGGATATTGACAAATTCAGTACCCACCTCAACAAACTTTAGACATGGAAAAACGATTTGATGATATTTTGAAATTCGAGGTGTATAACTTGTAATGAATTAAAAAGTTCAGTGCCATTAGACATTAAGTGATCCCACGGTATGTGTGAATATTGCCGATGCGTCGTGTCAACGAACAGAAACGTGACGGAACTAAAGCGTCCAGATTTACACGCACCTTGGGGGGTACTGACAACGTCCTCCTCAACGGACATTCAGCGGATTTATAACCCCCATAAATAACTGAGACCCGCTTTCTATTTTCGCACGTTTCGGAAAGTTCCCGCCGAAAACTGGCGCAGACTAGCAAAAATAAACCTTAGTGACGTTTCCTAGTATTTATTTATTTTATTATTTATTTATTTATTTATCAATCTTGTTCCATGGATCCCTGCTGAGGAAATACCTCTGGGATGTGAAACATGTCATTGTTGACACATATACACATACTATGAGTCATATCATAGTAAATATATACATATTTTACAAATACAAGAAATAATAATAAACATACATTTTTGCAACTGAGTTTTGCAAACGTCATAATGAGTACAATTAATTATTTTCTTCAAATTCTTGAATGGAGTAGAAGGAGTTGCCAATAAGATAATCTCTAAGTTTTTGTTTGAATACATCTTTATTATCTGAAAGCTGTTTTATACGATTAGGTAGTTTATTAAACAGATGTATCCCAGAATAATTAACTCCTCTTTGTACTAATGACAGAGATGTTTGTGTTTTATGCAAGTTATTTCTGTTTCTTGTATTGAAACTGTGTACCTGTGAATTAGGTGTAAACAGGTTAAAATTTTCTATGACAAAGCTCATGAGAGAATATATATACTGAGAATACATTGTAAGAATATTGTGTTTCTTAAAGAGTTGTCTGCAAGAAGTTCTTGGTTTTACCCTACACAGGAACCTAATAGCTCTTTTCTGTGCTATGAAAACTTTTTTACTTTGTGAAGAGTTTCCCCAAAAAATTATGCCATATGACATTACTGAATGAAAATATGAGTAGTACACCTGTTTCATTAATTCTAGATCTGCTGTTAGAGAAAGTGTTCGTATTGCAAAGGTGGCACTACTTAACTTTGCCAGTAGTGTAGTGATATGATCATGCCAACAGAGTTTCTGATCTATTTTAATACCAAGAAATTTTATACTCTCTGTTTCTAAGATTGTGTTGTTTTTATAGTTTATACATATATCTGGCTGTGCAGAGTTTTTTGTTTTAAACCTAATATAATGTGTTTTTTCAAAATTTAATTTTAATGAATTTGCCTTAAACCAATTTGCTACTACTCTAAGTACTTCATTTACATTAAATTCTATAGTACTGTTTGGTGTTTTATGCACAGTAAGGTTAGTGTCATCTGCAAATAAAACACTCTTAACTTCGTCGGATAAATTTCCAGGAAGGTCATTGATGTATAACAGAAAGAGGAGGGGACCTAAGACAGAGCCTTGTGGAATTCCATGTTTTATTTTCTCCCAGTCTGATGAAGCATCTTTACTTATTTTAGAATCAAAAATTGAAACTTTTTGCATTCGGCTTTCAATGTATGATTTAAACCATTTACCTGCGGTCCCAAAAATACCATAGTATTCCATTTTTTTCAAAAGTAATTCATGATTTACACAGTCAAATGCTTTTGCAAGATCACAAAATATTCCTACAGGATTCATTTTATTATTCAGTTCCTCAAATGTGTTATTTAAAAATGAATATATAGCCATTTCTATGGATGATCCTTTTTTGAACCCAAATTGTGAATTAGTTAGGATATTATAGTGTGTAACATGTTTTATTACTCTTCTATACATGACTTTTCAAAAACCTTTGAGAATGTTGAAAGTAATGAAATGGGACGATAGTTGTCTACACATGTTACTTCTCCTTTTTTAAATAATGGTTTTACAACAGCATATTTAGTCTATCGGGAAAAACACCTTGTATTAAGGATTCATTACAAATGTGAGCAAGTACATGACTGATACAGTCTGAACATCTTTTCAGTAATTTACTTGAAATATTGTCATAGCTGGAAGAATTTTTAGGTTTTAATTGTTTAATGAGTTTATTTATTTCTGAGACTGTTACTGGTGGCAATTTCATCTCCACAAAGCTATTTGGGAAAGTAGTCTCAAGAAGCCTTAGTGGGGATTGCTTTTCTATGCCTAATTTATCTACTACTGACGTAAAATGTTTGTTAAATATTTCACAAACTTCCCCTACTTCGCTATACACATATCCATTTTGTTCTATTTTTATGTCCTTAGAGTGATTTACAGTTTTTCCTGTTTCAGTCTTTATTATATTCCATATGTTCTCATTTTATTGTCTGAATTTTCTATTTTCGCCGATATGTACCTGTTCTTGGCCTTCCTTATTACATTTCTTAGTATTTTAGAATAAAGTTTATAGTGAACTTTCAGCGCATAGTTATACGATTCTCTCATTTTTAAATAAAGGTCCCTCTTTGTTTTACTAGAGATTCTAATACCTTTGTTATCCATCCCATGCCCAGTTCATTGTTTGGAGTGTTGAGAATTTTCCTTTTTTTGAAACTACCTTCAAAAAGTGTAGAAATATATTCAGAAAGGAATCAAATTCGCATTAACACCCTGCGCATTATATACTTCTAACCAGTTTTCATTGTTTAAGGTATCTATGAAGTGTTTTATATTATTTTCACTAATATTTCTTCTATAAACCCAGCTTTTCTTTATCTGTTTAACAGTGTTCCTGGACTCGATACATAATAGCTGGGCATCATGATCTGAGATACCATTTATTACTGGATGTATGCTGTAATTACTGCACTGAGAAATATCCATAAAAAAATTATCAATTGCAGTCCTGCTATTATTTTGTATTCTCGTAGGAAAATTTACAAGTGCTGTTAAGTTAAAAGACAACATCAAGGCTTCCATATCTAATCTATCATTGCTGTGATTCAGAAAGTCAACATTGAAATCTCCACATAATACTATTTGTTTGCTATTTGTAAAACTTAGTAGCAAAGACTCTAAATGAGATAAAAACAGTCTGAAATTACCTGAGGGGGCCCTGTAAATTGCTATCACTATCAGCTCTTCCTTATCATATTCTAGTTTAGTAACACAACATTCAAAGTGTTGTTCTATACAATACTTACTTACAACTACACTACTGCATTCAATATTATTTTTAACAAAAATGGCAACTCCCCCTTTCTCCATTTTACATCTGCAGAAATGAGAGCTTAATTTATAATTTGGGATGGACAGCTGAGATATTCCTGTATCAGACAAATGATGCTCAGATATACACAAAACGTCTACATTAAAATTTCTGGAATTTTGAATCTCTTCTAGGCTTAAGGTAATGTCATCAGTTTTACTAAATATTCCTCTTATATTTTGGTGGAAAATACTGGTCTGAACACTTTGACGCAATGACTTTGAATTGTTTATTTTATTATTACATACTGGTATATCAGTTGGAATTTTTAATTTCAACAAATTATGATCATCAGAGACATTAATTTCCTTTAGACATCTTAATAAATCTATTTTATTTACCCTAAAAAAGGCCGCGACTTAACACCATTTATCACAGGAATACCTCTTTCACTCACCTGGCATCCTCTGACCTCATCAGCAATAAGAAGCGAAAGCTTCCTCTTACCTCTGACATTCAGATGGAGTCCATGGCGAGTATAACTGTCCCTACCAATGCAGGCCACATCAATCAAACCAATGTGTGAATTAGCCGGCTGCCAGAGAACCCTTTCCAAGGATGCATTTGTACGCCTGATGTTATGCCACATCCAGGGTTTATCGTAACGCTCAAGCAAACCAACAAATCTCACACTTGTCTGACGTGTGTTCCTGGAAATGTGGGCAATGTCTCCCTCAATTGAATAATTGAGGTCTTTATCAAGGCTATTTCCTGGTCCCCCAACAATTACAACACAATCCTCATCTGAAAAATCTTTAACTAGGTCTTTCACATTTGCTACCACACTTCCAAGATCTGCATTTGGTTTGAAAATACTGCAGACTTCATAATCTGGCCCCAAGTCAGACTGAACCATCTCACTGATTCCCCTCCCGTGACTGCTCCCAAGTAACAGTACCTTCCTGCGTTTACTTTTAGATACACCCTGAAAACTTTTCCCTTTTACTTTGCAAGAACCCAGATCGTTCAGTCCAACCTGACGGTCCTCAGAGTCACCATCTAGATCCTCCAATGGCCGAAACACATTGGATGTCTCCAGCTGGAAACCATCAGACAGACAGCGTCTCCTACCTCTCCTGCCAGAGCTGACTTCCTTCCATTCACTGTTCCGCCTATGCCTAAGAACAGAGTTTTCTGCCTTCAGGGCCTTTAAATCCCTCTCTGCAGATGCCAAATCTGACTGGAGTTTCAGAATCCGCTGCTCCTGATCACTAATTCTGCAGGAGTGACAGTTCCAGGAAATACTGACACAAGAGTCACTGTTAGATACATCGCTGCACCCCCAGTGAAACCAGCGCCCGCAGTCCCGGCATGTCACTCCTTCTTTTACTATCCTTCGGCAGTTTCCACACTTTGTATCCATTGTGATACTTTCAAAACAACTTAAGAATTTACAAGCAAAGGAACTTTAAAAACTTTTACTTTTTAATAAACTACTTGTGTGTCAAATGCCAAAGAAATGCAAAAGTAGCCTTCTACAAAAATGTTAAAAACCTATGTATATCACTCGAAACTTTTCCTAAAAGTGAATTACAACACCTGTCAACTACAAGATTTACAATAAAACTGCACAAATGCAAACAAAAGAACTTTTTAAACAATTACTATGAAATTTGATACCCTAGAACTCTGAATCACAACTAACCTCAAATGTAAACAAGTAAAAAAACTGCGTTTACACTGTACTGATTATGTATTAAATAAAACGGTTCACTATCACTTGAGAACTTGCCAATCTACTTTGAAACAAAACTAATGCTATTAAATCTTACTTACAATGAACTGCTGCTACGCTATAACAATAATATTAATACTAAACGTTAATACCGGATGTAAACAAAGCACGAAACACTGAATTTACAATTTACGGATTTATACTGAATAAAACGTACCACTAACACTCACACTACTAGAAAATGATATTATTCAACGAATTAACTACCTTACGAGACAAAATTTAACTTTTTAACTACAAAAACACAAATTATTAGCACTCGACACGCACTAAAGCGCGCGGCAGACGAATTCCAAAGATACTATTGTAAGTGCTTTATGAGAGTAGAGAAGCCGCCTCAATTTATTGCCGTGTTGGTGTTTTTTCTTGTCTGTTCTGGGGCCAATGTGGCGCTGGTCCTTTGGCGCGGATTGCGATGATTCGCCAAGAGCCGGACGCGACATGGTGTTACGAGAA
>JARYHS010008074.1:252192356-252345474 GCA_031002005.1 Vandiemenella viatica
TTATTGCTAGTCTCTTATTGGCTTCATGTTTTATTTATTTATTAATACTGGGTTCTGAAATTGGATGGGAAAGGTGCTCGATTGAATAGAGGAGAAATTATTCTTGTTTTAGTTTGTTAGTCCACATCCATTGGTTTATATTTGATGCTGTTCTCCTGCATTTGTTCATGTTGAAACTCTTGTTACTAACATAAGGCATCCATAATATAAAGTGGTATGGTAATGTTTTACTGTGGTCCTGGCTTCATTCTTCACACATGATAATATAGGTTTTTTTTTTTTTTTTTTTTTTTTGGCACAGTTGGCCCAAACAGCTCACAAATTGGTAACCGTTACACAGTTTATTTTTATTAGGTTGTAATGTGTCCTGGACCACATTAATAGTCTGTGATTAATGCCCAACCAATAAAGTGCCTGGCTGCAATATATCGTGACCAACCACAAGTGACCTGCGAATAAGACTACATTCTTCTAATTAATGCCATCAAAAACTACTTCTGCTGCTTCCATTTATGGGTTGTTTGCACAAAATAAAAAAATCTTGGTGTGATGTCTGCTATCCGTTGCTACTAAAATAAACTTGCAATTTGTAGCTACTTCTAATAGGGTCTCTTACCTATTACAGAAAATTTTCCAACTCACTTATGCTTGAATTCAAATGATAGCCTGCGGTCATCTTTCTTCATCTACGTACTGTTCTTAATTCTACCAATATTTTTTCCAGGCTTTTCACCCCACTAGTGGCTTTCAACCAAACTTCTTTTTATACCAGTTTCTAATTATGTTTTATGGTAATTTTCATAAGAAATCTACTGGTTCACTTTTCCATACCCTCCAATTCTACTATTTGATACACACTATGCTTAAATGTCTCAATCAGGTTTTGTATTCCAGTTTTGTCACTCCTCTGGAACATACCTTCATCACCATCTTGGGTAAATACAAGATTTTGAAAAATCTATGTACCATCTGCCCAGTGTTTTCTGTCCAGCTAAGGTTGTTATCAAACAATTTACCAACATGTTTACTCTTCATACCTTCAACTTGTTCTCCTCTGCCTTCTAGTCATACAAAATATTAATTTTTCTGTCAGTTTCCTTAATAAATTGACAGTTTTAGTATTTATCTTAATTCCATGTTGGGTTATTCAATTAGATACCCTATCCAGATATCTCTGTAGCAGTTTAGAATCCTTTCCTGTTTTAAGCCTTTTTTCTCCAATCTTCAGTCAGCAGTCTGTCAGCTGGTTTGATATAATTCTCCATCTCTTCCTATCTTCCACTAACCTCTTCATCTCAGCAAACCCCTTAAAGAATACATCCTCAGTTATCTGCTTTCATACATTCTTTGTATTCCTCTACCGGTTCTTATCTTCAACTTTTTCCTCCACTACAAAAATTTCCAATCCTGGATATTTCAAAATGTGATCTTCCGTCCTGCCTCTTCTTTCTGTGAGACTCTTCCAACATTTCCAAAATACATTCATTTCATATGTATTCTGCCCACTTAATCTTCTGCATCCTTCTGTAGTACCACGTATCAAATACTTCAATTTCTAGGGTAATAAAGAAGAAAAAATCAGAGTGTTGGCTGTTTACCGCAGTGGAAGAATGACAGAAGAAGATGAGGCTCTTGGGGAGAAATTAAATACGTACTCAGATTTCAGAGGTGAGAATAGAATGATCATCATCGGTGGGGATTTAAATTTACCATGTGTAAACTGGGAACGATATAAGATAAATAACACAAGGGAACAAAGATTTGCAAATATCTTAATAAGGGAAGGAGGACTTACACAAGTGGTTGAGCAAAACCAGTGGCGTAGCTAGGGAGGGGAGGGGGGGGGCGGTGGGGGTGGTCCGCCCCGAGTGTCACCCGTTTGGGGGTGACACCCGCATTTCAAAAATAGTAATCAAAAGTAGTGTGATACAAAAAATTTTTTTTTTGATAGACGTCTTTTATCTTTTGGTGTCTACCTTGAATGTTTGTTTTTAAGTTGATCTATCGCGTTTTCAAATACGATCCACGGGGCTGTGCTCTTTCATTACAGTAGAGTATAATTATTGACAACACCGCACGGTTAAACAAAGAACATCGCTCTGTAGCTCCAACAATCACAGGAACTCATTGTGCTTGCCCTCCGTCACTGTTGTTTGGTTTGTTAGAAGCGACGGTGGATTCTTGGTTTTCTTGCATAAAGAGAGGTCGTTTTAAAATTAAAGGATATATTATATATATCTAAAAATTTTAAAATCATGGTAATTAGACAGTTAAATTGTAAATCCTCGAAATTATTTCAAGAAAAATGTTAGATTTTCCTTTGAAAAAAAAACCATGCAACCAAGCGTCTGTCGGAATACACGTAGTCTAGGCTTCAAAATTGTTTTGCTTATTTATAATTCCATTAGCTTTCTATCTAAGATTCACAAGAGCATTGAAGTATTTTCTAGTAATTTTTGAATTTATCATCTGACAGATTCGTGATGTATAAATTGAGTACATTTCGTGGTATCCCATTAACACTCTGCGTACCTACGTATTGTGACAGTGAACCTATACTCGACATGAAATCGTATCATGTTCAAATTTATGCAAATAAAATGATTCGGAAAACTGCATTAAACTAGCAATACTGTCAGGTTTCAAGTCAATCCGAATGAGTCCAGGTGTTCGTTGGTGATATTGTCTGTCGTTGGTAATCAGGGGCGTAGCTACTATGGGGCTAGGTGGTACAGTGCACCGGGACTCCCTACGCTCAGGGGGCTCCCAAGCATACCTCTGGGGGCAACAAAGCGCAGTTCAGAGGCCCACGAGCCTTCATGGCAAACTGGCAACCTTTTTTCTTTAGCTCTACAGTCGTCTAAGGGGGCCCCTAAGCACAACTCAAGGGCCCCATCCTAAGCTCAGGGGCCCTTACCAGCAACACAAAGGAAAAAAAGGTCGCCCATCTGGTCTGAGGGCCCAAAATAATTTTTTTGCACTGGGGCCCTTGTTGACCTAGCTACGCCACTGTTGGTAATCAGTTTTTGTAGGGCATGTATCTTGCTAACGAAATCGTAACATTAATAAGCATTTTAACTCTAGGTTCATGTAAGTTTCTTAAGCTTTCTACTGATCGAGAATATGCAAATATGATCGCGATGAAATAAATAAGCGTATGATTCTCTAAGAATTTTTCATAATAAATTTACAGAAGAAGAGTTCTATTATGGGTAACCTTTCTGTTGAATACAGGTACCTAAATTCTTATGGGTTCCTTAAATCGACAGGGATGTCGAACTTCTGTTCCTAAACAAAAATTGAGCTTTAATCATAAACTGAGCGAACATTCGAGCCGTTTACATATTTATTTATACGCTACAGAGCGGTGCTAGAAATCTAAAATTTACACTTGGAGACGGTTTTCAGTACATATTTAAGAGTCTGTAGCTACGTATTTCTTAGGCGGGTGATAAAATACTTGTTAATTACTTCATGTAAAGACGGCAGATATCGCAAAGGCATGTTCTTTTATTATCTGAGCCGTTGTTTTTTTAAATTACGTTTAATTATGTTTTTACATTTTATTTATTCTATTTTTATGAAGGAACTTAATGTAGAATTGTTTCTCTGACTATACAGTATCCCCCTGGGTCTCACAACTTTAGGACTCGGATCCTGGGTTTGCACCAATGGGACCCCATCTGGGTCTGGAATTGCTTCTACTTGGATCAAGCCACTTCTGTTAACTTTCCCTCTCCATATCCCTTGGTCCTGCAAATACCGAGGTTGCAAGGTCATTTAAATACAGTCTACGTTAACGTTTCAATAACAAACGGGTAGCTTTCGACTTTAAACAAAAAAAACAAAAAATATATAGCGGAATCTTATGGTTGCCCTATAGTTACACTGGCAGAGTTTGTGGTGGGTGACCATGTGATCTAATGTGTCTACTCCTGGTATCCTAGACATGCTCTATTGGGGACAAATCTGGGAAACGTGCTGTCCAAATTGTGATCGAAACTCCTTGCAAGGCTTGTGTGACGATGGCCGCAGTATGAGGACGGGCATTATCTTGTTGGAAAATGCGATTTGAATGGTGAACATGAAGGGTATCACAATAAGATGCAGTTCCCCGTCCAAATAGTGATGGGCTGTCATTGCCTTCAACAACAGCCGACTCAGTCATTCTGTCGAAACTGATTGCCACCAAAACATGACACCAGTGGCTGCACTTGCGTGACGTTTTGAAATCACAGTAGGTAAGCCATTTCTCCACTATGCCTGCGAACATGTCGTCGATTATCACTTTGCCACGACAGAATCGAGACTCGTCCCTAAACACAAATGTACGCCATTCACATGTCCATTTGTGTTTCGCATTACACCAGGTTAGATGATGCTGGCAATTAAATTATATTAATGGGACACATTGTACAGGGGCCAGAGAGTGTGAGACAGCTTCAAGCAATTAGTTTACAATTGTGTCCGGGGAGGGGGGTTCGGGGACTATCTGTAACCACTGCTTGGATCTGGCCTGCAGTCAACCATCTGCCAGCAACAGCCACCCACACCATTTGGTGGTCTTCACGTGCTGTTATCCATCTGTATGGACCCATGGCTGCTCTAGGAGTATTAGAGCCTTCTTTCATCCACTGTGTAACAAGTCTGCATACTGACATTGCACTACGGCCAGTCCTTCGGGAGATTTCACGATATGATGCACCCTTTAAAAATACGTCAACTCTCCGACCTCTCTCACAGATATTTGGGTGTAGAGAGTTGTCACTCTTCGCCTTGGCATACTTAGCCAACAAAAACTTGTGGACAACAAAGTATCATGTTACACCACACTGTTCGCCACTTATACGCTTTAAAATAATTTGAAATTTACTTAATAAATGGCACCGTAATTCTTATATTATTACATATAAAACTTTCATTCTTTAATCATTTAATACTCTTCATGCGGGTATACTTGGGGCCAAATTTCATTCATTTATCACAACACTGTCTGGGTGTTGGGATTTTAATTTGCGCCAGTTTGTGTATGAGTTGCTAAGTGTAAAAGATCGAGCTGCACTTTGCGAATACTGGCCTGTACCGTCACCGCAACAACAGTCGGCCAAGTGACGGCTCACCCCCTTGCGTCCACACATAGCTCAGCCGTGTTCCTACCCCGTCTTTAGTCTCCTTTAACGTTTTCAAGTGATTGTTTCAGGGAATCAGTGTTGGGGATGACGGGTAGGTTTGACACCCTACTTTATTATAGAGTACTGTACTTTATTTTGCACAGTTTTGGTACGAAAGTACATTAAAATACTTTTTTATCTGACTCACGTAATCACCTAACTAGTTGATCTTTTATGTACAAAAATAGTATCCCAGCACAGTATTAACTCGTATGAACGCAATCTCAATGAAATGTCAATCACTTCGCACTTGACGTGTTTGTTTTGTCTGAGGTTCTTTTCGAATCACTCAGTACTGTTTGTTAGTGAAGAACGAGATTATAACATATTTTAATTTAAATATAGGTCGTTAAGATTTTGTATAGTAAAAATAATAACTTCATAATTATCTCAAAGCTCTAGTCACAGAGTTTCTTATTGGGAAACTCGCAGTGCATCTAAATCATAGTCACCTAACTTGAAAAGATGACCTACAGATTAACGTGAAATTCGAACCACCGAGCGTCCTTCGCTTTAACAGATAAAATCTTTGCCAATGGTAAATGTCAATTTTAAGGCCAGCAAAAATTACAGTCAAGACCGGGATTTGGACCGGGATTTGAACCGGGACCTTCAGTTTCCAAATCACACGCAATAACCATTTGAGTCACCAGTCCGAATATAGATGTAATGAAAAATAAGTTTTCAAACATTATAAAATAAACATACTCTTTCTCTATACCATCTATTTTCAAAAGACTTGAATCCACTTTTATGTGTTTTAATAAATATTTTTCAGTACTTCTAGATTAGTCTTGCATCTGGTTACGGTGTGTGATTCGGGTGTGGGAGGTTTGGTTACAAATGCGGATCTCGGCTGCAATTTTTGTGGATCTTAAAATTGATCTTCAACTCTGGCAAAAGCTTTGATTTTTTAATGAGAAGATGCTATTACTCTTCCTATATTTTACGAACATCTGATGAACATGGATGAAAAAAAAACTTTTTTTAAGGCACATAATAACATGAAAACAACATTTAGTCTTAAGGGAAGGGAAATTTCCGAACTCTCTCTATGCGCTTCTCCATATCTAGCAGGCCGACACTGATCCACACCGTCAAAACATAAACCAATCCAATGACGGCCGAGTGTTGGATTTAGGCCCGATCTTCAGAGGAGTTAAAATTAATCTAAAACCACTTTCGATCACCGGTGAGCAACACGTGGCTAAAATCTTGCCATATTGATTACTGAACATAAAGTAACTCAAATCGTTAATTTTGAAGATGTGATTAACTACAATTTTTTTATAACAATAAATGTTTATTTTATTAATATCATATTTTACACTTACAAGACATTATATTTTACTTAATTTTGAATTTAAGTTTTCAAGGGGTGACACCATCAATAACCGCCCCAGGTGTCACCCACGCTAGCTACGCCACTGTGCAAAACACTAGGGGACAAAATATTTTGGATATATTTCTAATTAAGCCCGATGAAAACCTTTTGAGGTATGAGGTAACTGAAGGAACAACTGATCATGAAGCAGATGTATATTAGAGGATTCAGTAAACCTGCAGCCAAAATTGAAGGGGGAAATAGGTACAGTTATAAAAAGGCACAGGTTTCGAATTTGAAGAGATATCTCGGAGATTAATTTAGCAAATGGAAGGAAGGCTCAAGTACAGTAGAGTCAATGTGGGAAGAGTTCAAGGAGATAATAAGAAAGGGGGAAGAAAAATTTATTCCAAGGCAGAAAATAAAGAGAAGTAGAGAACCTATGTACTATAATAGGGAAGTGAGGAGGTTAAAGAGGTTGGTAAGAAAAGAACATAACAGAGTTAAGAGACAGCAGGGCAGTAGGGAATATTTAAAACAACTAAACAAGGACTTAATAACAGCAAAGAAAATGGCTAAAGATGGGTTTATGAAGAGTATTATCAGTGCAGGAGGACCATTGACTGATGCATCCAGAAATTTCTATGGCTTTATCAGGAAACTGAGGGGAAGGGAGGGTGTAGAGACACTTATAGATAAGGATGGAGAAGAAGTTACTGACGATTTGAAAAAGGCAGAGATTTTTAGTAACTGGTTCAGTGAAAGCATTAGGGACAATGAATCAGAAACAGGAGGGTCTAATTCGGAGAACGAGCTTAACAACACAATTAGAAATGATGATAGTAAAAAAATTGATATTCATCCTGAGCAAATCATGAAGGAAAAAAGAAAGCTGAAAAAACATAAAGGGGCTGGTGAAGATGATATTATTACAGATATCTTAAAGATAGCCGGATATGACATTGTATCTTATCTTGAAATATTATTTAAATTGAATCTGGATACTTGCTACTTACCACAGGACTGGAAAAGTGCAATAGTTGTACCGGTACATAAAGGAGCGGTGAGAAATGGAGTTGAGAATTACAGGCCAATCAGATTGACATCAGTGGTAGGTAAATTAATTGAAAGATTGATATGCAACCACATCAGAAATATATGTGAGGAACGTAAGTGGTTTTCAAGCAGGCAACATGGGTTCTGGCAAGGATATTCATGTGAATCTCAGTTAGTGGGGCATATGCAAGATATTTCAGATGAAATGGACAAGGGAGGCCAAATTGATAGTTTAGCACTAGATCTGTCAAAGGCGTTTAACATAGTAAGCCATAATATGGTAGTAAATAAGGTAAAAACCATTGGAGTGGATGAGAAAGTGAGTTGCTTGGTAGAAGAATTTTTAAAAGGTAGAAAATGGAAAGTTAGGGTAGGAAATGTAGTATCAAAAGAAGTAGAAGTAAATATGGGTGTGCCACAGGGTAACGTATTGGGACCATTGCTATTCATTATTCTAATGAATAATTGTGTTGATTGTTTACTATCTGAAATTAGATTGTTTGCAGATGACATAATGCTGTATAAAAGAATCAAAACGATAGAGTATTGTAATCAGTTGCAGGGTGATCTGGACAGGAAATCTAGTTGGGTTGGTAAACATGGGATGAAGATAAATGCAAAGAAGAGTAAGCATATTAGATACACAAATAAAAAACAAAAGATTAATTATGAATATAAGATGGGGAAAGAATTGCTTGCTGAAGACTTGAAATGTAAATATCTTGGCATTACTTTTGATAGCAAGCTTAACTGGGCTGGACACATTGGACAGGCGGTAGGAAAAGGTTTCAAAGTTCTGCACTTGTTGGAGAGAGTGATGAGGGGATGTACGGGAGAAGTAAAGGAGACCATTGCTCGAATATGGTAGTGTAGTATAGGACCCTCATTTTATGTATCAAATACAAGAGTTGGAGAGGGTGCAAAGAAGGGCTGCTAGATTTGTTTCTGAAAATTATCCCAGAATTTCAATCAGTTAGGGATATGATAAAGGAGCTGGAATAGGATTCATTGCAAGACAGGAGGAGGATGAGGAGGATCGTGGGAGTGTACAGGGCGTACACTGCCGATGACGCATGGAAAGATATTGCAATACGTATGAAAAGTAGTGCATGGAAGGGAAAAGATGACCATGACCACAAGCTGGCACTTGGGCACAAGGGTGTGGGAAGATTCTCGTTTTTAGGTAAGGGTGTCAGGGATTGGAATGAGTTACCAAGATGAATGATGAATAATTTACCGAAATCGTTGAAAGAATATAAGGATAAAATTTGTAGAGGGAAAATGTAGGTGGGTGCAGGATAGGGGGAAGATGGGTGTGTAGGGAAATTGCCACCTGAGCCTGTGCTCCATTGCAAATAAAGTAAATTAAATTTTTGTTTCTGAAATTCCAAAAATCCCTACTTCATTACCACACTTGCTTAGAGTTTAAGGGTCTACCAGATTTTGTGTTTCTGATACAATAACATTCCTCTGCTATCACTAATGTCATCATAATACTTGTAGTTCTCAGGATATATTATTTTAGAACAGTAATTAGGATGTAATAGTCCCTGGACCACCAGCATGATACCGGTAACTGTACTTTAGAAATTATTTGTAGCAATGTCTTGCATTTGACTACAGTATTAATTTATCCATTTCCTCGTGGAATCTCCAGTAATCCCAAGTTTCAGAGTCCTAAATAAATATTTGAAACCAGAAGATTTTACTTGCTAAGTGACAGTTCACTTACTTTCTCCATCACAGCTGATTATATTTTTATATTAAATCTACTTAATTGCTATCAATTATGCAACATTTCATCACTTTTATCTTGCTTTGTTTTATGTTTAGGCCAAAATCTTTCATTTTATTTTTTTTCATGTCATTCTGTAAAAAAAAAAAAAAAAAAAACTTAATTCACCCGAAGGTTGTTGAATCCTCCAGCAGGAGGCATACTAAGCCATTGTATCAGACTCAGTCCATTAACTCTGGGACCTATGGTTTAACATGGAATCCGAACCATGGAACGACCTGGCATAGCTCATATGATCAAACACAACTCTCTAAAATTTCTTCACCCGCCATGATTTGTACCTGGGATTGGAGCAGTGAACTTTTGAAAGCAAGCACCTTATCACTGAACTGCCTAACAGGATATCAACAAATTGAATTGCCATCTAGATTTGAGTTTTTCACAGTTTCCACAAATCATTCCTCAGTGAATACCGGGACGGTCCCCGCAGGGGCCTGGTACGCAAGTATGGGTTTGGCGAACCCGCGGTGCTCGAGCTGGAAACTTGTGAGCGCCGCAAGTTTCCCACACCGTAAACTTCTACCATGCTTCAACGACCATCGTAGGGCGTGGCGGTGGAACATTGTGTGACTAGGAGAACGGGGATCTTGGCTTCATCGCCCGGATCGCGAGGACAGTACAAACCTCTATAAAAAAGCCCTCAACCTCAAGGTCAGTCACGTGCTGAAGAGGTGCATGGGTGAGAGGCAGATCACTCGCTAACGTGCGACCTCACCTCTGTTGTATAAGCTGGGGGAGCTATGGATGTAAGGTGCCCCCGTACTTTTCCTCTCCCACTTGTGGGACCAAAATTAAATCTAAAATTATATTAATCCCCCCTGTAGTTCGGGTGGACCACAAGGGTCTTCAAACATCCATACAGGAAAAAAAAAACAGCGAGGGTAGAAAGCCCCCCTCCTGAAAAGGATAATAGTAACGGGAAGGACTGTCAAATTGATAATGCCTTTATCATTATGACACAGATGGAGGGATCTTTTCAAAATATCTCTCCTTTTTACATCCACAAAGGGTTAGAGGGTATTGCAGGTACCCTAAAATTGGTTAAAAAGCTGAGGAACGGGACACAGCTTTTGGAAACATCCACCCAAAAGCAGGCTGTCCTACTCCTTAAGTGTGAAAAGCTCGGGGAGTTCACAGTAAAGTGTGAACTCCATAAAACTCTAAATTCTAGTAAAGGTGTCATCACCTGCAGAGACCTCATAGATTTAGAGGAACTCCTTAAGGAGTGGTCAACAGAACATGTGGTCGAGGTTCGTCAGATCACATGAAGGGTTAATGGCAGTCTTGAGAAGACAGCCACCTTCGTCCTGACGTTCGACATTCCGACGTTGCCAAAGGACATCAAGGCAGGCTATTTGAAGCTTAACATTCACCCGTATGTACTGGACCCGATGCACTGTTTTAAGTGCCAGCAGTTCGGTCATACAACGGCAACCTGCAAGGGCAACCCCACCTGTGGGAAAGGTGGCTCATGAGCCAGGCACTGGCTGCACGCTACCACAGGTGTGTGTCAACTGCTCCGGGTCTCATCCAGCCTGGAGCAGAGAGTGTCGAGTGTACCTTGAAGAAAAGAAGGTACAGGAGTTGAAAACAAAGGAACGGCTACCTTATGGCGAAGCGAAGAAGAGGTTTAAGGTGCTTGTGCCGCCCGTCTTCGCTACTAGCTTCGCCAAAACCTTGTCAACTCCCGTCAGGAAGAAAAGCGTTGCTACACAGACGTCCTTAGTGACATGGGCACAAGTACAATGTGCTCATGTCAATACAATTGTGGCGCCAAAGCCACAAAGGTCATAATACCTAGGACGTCGGTAACAACACGTCTGCAACCTCGACCAGCTAGAAAGTAGCTTCAGCAGTCCCACCAGCAGATACACAGTCATCCGCTACCGTAGCTACAGCCGTGGTTCCCTCGGCTACAATATTAGGAACAAGCACAGAAGAAGCTGTAACAACACCCTGAGCTAGCAGCGGATGGCAAACAGTGCAGAAGTTTAAACACACGGGCCCCACCATGTTCGCGAAGTCCCCTCCCACTTCTCCTCCCAGATCCCCAACTGGCAGGGAGAAGAATGGGAAAAGGCCTCGACGAAAGAAAGGTTCGCAATCCGAGGCCTTAACAGAGTGGGAATCGTCTTTGGACCCTGAAGACGTTCAAATGCTGGTGGACGAACCTGGTCGCGTTCCTCAGCAGTCACCGGACAATGACCCACCCGACCCGGGGTGGGTGAGGCTGAATAGGTGAGATTGCTCCCATACTGCAGTGGAACCTTAATGGTTTTCAGGCTCACAAAGAGGATGTAGAACTGTTGGTACAGTCTAAGCCCTTGTGTTTGTGTATGCAAGAGACACATTTTAGACCGACACACCAACCTATGCTAAAAGGCTACCTGTACAGGAAAGACGATACCGAGGGTGATTGGGTGAAGGGTGGAGTGGCTGTGTTTGTCCTAAACACGGTCCATTCTGAACCCGTTGCTCTCACCTCCTCACTACAAGCAGTTGCGATGAAAATACACGGTCCAATCCAACTGACCGTATGCTCTGTCTATCTGCCACCCAGTTTCTCTGTCACCTACGGTGACCTGGTTGGCATTATACGACAACTCACTCGGCCCTTTCTCCTTTTGGGAGATTTCAATGCCCATTGTGCATTGTGGGGTTCCTCCACCGATTGCCCCAGGGGCCGTGTGGTTGCTAGATTGATAGAGCAGGAGGAAATTTGTATCCTGAAAACAGGGCAAATTACTCATTTCACCACTGCTTCTGGTACGTCTTCTGCCATTGACCTTTCTTTGTGTTCTCCCTCAATTGTGGACTCCATGCAATGGGAGGTCTATCACGACCTTCATGAAAGCGACCACTTCCCTGTTTGGATGCACGTGGAGGAGATAATAACCGGCGCAAATGGAACGTCAGTGGTGCAGATTGGCAGCTCTTCTGCCGTTCTGTACTACTGCAATCCTGTGGCACTATACAGGAGAAGGTGAATCACTTCACAGAAGCCGAAAAACTCTGAAGCGCTGCGAAGGACGCCCGTACCCTGGTGGAATGGCGAATGTCGTTCCGCCATCCAGGGTCACAGATGGGCGTTGCATCGTTTTAGGTTGTGCCCAACATTTGACAACCTAGCAGCGTTCCATATTGCCAGAGCTAAGGCGCGTCGAGTTATTAAGGATAGCAAGAAAAGGTCATGGCAAAACTTTGTGAGCACTATCAATCGTTCCACTCCTTCGTCAAAAGTATGGGAGTCCATCCGCCGTATATCTGGAAGGTCCTTCCCCCTCCAGTATCTGGATTACTGGATCACGGACGTATAATTACCGATGAACGAAGCATAGTGCAGCTGATGGCAGAGAACTTCGCCGCTATCACTTCGTCCGCCAACTTTGACCCTTGGTTCCAGCGACGAAGAATTGCTGCTGAGAGGCGAGTGCTGTGCTTCGATTCGTCGAATACAGAGGCCTACAACTGCCCATTTACATTTTGGGAACTGGAGTCAGCGTTAAACAGCACCAATGACACTGCTCCAGGGCCTGATCTGATCCAGTACCAGATGCTGAGGCATCTAAGCAAAGATGCTAAAGAGTACCTTCTGGATATTTTTAACGATATCTGGACCGGAGGACACTTCCCCGACTCGTGGAAATAAGCAACGCTCATCCCTATTTTAAAACCTGGGAAAGACAAATTGTTGCCAGGTAGTTATCGTAGTATTGCCTTGACTAGCTGCATGGGGAAGACACTGCAGAGGATGGTCAATCGCCGCCTCGTGTGGTGTCTTGAATCCTGTAATCTGCTTAGCTGCTTTCAGTGTGGATTCAGGAAGTCACGTTATTCCTTGGATAACCTGATCCTCCTGGAGGCGGCAATACAGGATGCGTTTATCCGCAGCCAACACCTTGGGGCCGTGTTTTTTTTTTTTCAACATAGAAAAGGCCTACGATACTACCTGGCGGCATGTTGTTTTAAAACAGTTACATGAATGGGATTTTAGGTATAACCTCCCCCGTTTTTTAAATTCATTTTTATCTGGTCGTTGCTTCCGGTACCGTGTCGGTAGTGAAGTGTCTGATCTTTTTATTCAGGAAAATTGTGTTCCTCAAGGGTCAGTTTTAAGCGTGACGCTATTCGCTATTGCGATAAATAGCATTTCAAGGGTAGTAAGGAGTCCCATATGGTACTCCTTATACATCGATGATTTTTTAATCTTTTGTACCTCCTCCAGCCTGAGAAGTGCTGAGCGGCAAGTGCAACTGGCACTGAACAGGCTGGATGAATGGTCAGTGCACACCAGTTTTCGTTTTTCTGCTGAGAAAACCTGGTGTGTACTTTTTACTCGTAGTAGAACTCTTTTACCAGAGCCGCACCTTACCTTGAGGAACACTGTTTTATGTTTTACTGATACTGTTCAGTTTCTGGGCCTCATTTTAGACACAAGGCTCAACTGGCTTGGGCATCTTAAAGATGTCAAAGCCAGGGCCTCAAAAGCTCTTAATATTTTAAAATGCCTGTGTGGCAGGTCGTGGGGCGCTGATCGCTCCTGCCTGCTAAAATTTTACAAAGCCTTTGTACGGTCGCGGCTGGAATATGATTGTATCGTGTATGGTTTGGCACGGGACAGTTATTTGCGTATATTGGATAGTGTCCACCATGCTGGGATTAGGCTCACCACGGGTGCATACCGCACTAGTCCGATTGTCAGCATTTGTGCTGAGTCTGGCGAGCCGTCGCTTACCATCCACCAGCGTCTCCTCATGATGCGACATTACCTGCAAGTTGCCATAACACCTGGCAGTCCCGTGTATGACATAGTCATACACCCGAGCTTTGAGCGACTTTATACCAACCGCACTAGCTACCATGCAACGGCTGTTTTAAAGAAAATAGGTTTGAGCTTCCCTCGTTTTATCACCAGGGTTGGAGTAAATCTCCTCCCTGCCTTTTAAAGAGGCCCAGAATAATTTTAGATCTGTCTCGGTACAACAAACTGTGTACCTCTGACAATGTTTTTTATTAACATATTTGGAGACATTTTAAACCAGTATCACACGCTTACCCCGGCATATATGGATGGGTCTAAGCAGGCTAACTGAGTTGGCTGCTCCGTACTGTTCCCTCGAGCGACTAACACATTCAAACTGGACGGCAGGTGCAGCGTTTACACCGCCGAGTGCTACGCTGTGTTAAAGTCGCTCCAGCATATGAAAGTAATGCGCAATAAGTGGTTCATCGTATGCTGTGATTCCCTCAGCTGTATTCAGGCCATAGGAGATAAGTGTCCAGCATACCGTCTAATCCAAGATATCCAGGACGCCCTCCTTTCCCTCCAATCTCACGGAAAGGAGGTTATATTCTGCTGGGTACTTGGCCATGTGGGAATCGGGGGGAACAAGGCAGCTGATGTAGCTGCTAAGTTAGCCTGCGATAAGGTCAGAATTGACTTTGATCCAGTCCCAAAGTCAGACCTTGCCTCAGCGGCGAAGAGATTTGTTTTTGATGTTTGGCAGAGGCAGTGGCTGGAAGTTGAGCATAATAAGCTCCGGCTTGTCAAACTGAATGTTCAGCCGTGGAGCGCTCCTTCCAGCGGGCGAGGAGGGATGAGGTTCTCCTTACTCGCCTCCGTATAGGGCACTGTCCTCTTACTCATAGTTTCCTTCTCCGCCGAGAGGACCCTCCGGAATGTGATACTTGTGGCATACCTTTGATGGTACGCCACATTTTAACTGAATGTGTACTGTTTTTAGATTAAAGGGCAGACATTGGCTTAGCCAATGATCTGTACCTTATTTTAAACGATGACAGTGACAACGTGGCTAAGGTTTTAAAGATTTGTAGCTTGGCCGGTATTGGTTTTAGATTGGGTTGATAGCCATTTACACCATCAATCCAAGTACTGTTTTTACTTGTGACCTTGTTTATATGGCTGGCCCTTTTACAGCAAGCCAGTTGGTCGGATGTTTTAAACTGTTGCCCCTTTCACAGCCAACAAGTTAATGTATGTATCTTTATATTTTATTGGCCATTTATAGCCATAGTCTCAGTTTTATATTTTATGTTGCCGTCTGTGTGGCTGATCTCTTTACAGTTGGCCATGCAGATGGTATTTTAGTTAGTATGTTAGTATTTTATTGTGCTGTCTCTGTGGCCGACCCCTTTACAGTCAGCCACACAGACAGCAATTTTGGCACGTTGTCACGCCAGATATTAGTTAGGACGCTAATAACCTTGATGTTGACGCACCCTAAAGCCCGAAAAACAACAACAACCGGGACGGTTCCTTCAAAAGCCATGGCTGAGTTCCTTCCCATTCCTTGTCCTCAGTCCTTTCCTGCTTCTAATGACCTCAATGTCGACTAGACTTAAAACTAGAAGCAAAAAAGAAAATCGAAGCACACATTAAAATTTTTCTTTTACTTCACTTATTGTCTCCTCAAAATACAAACCACCATTTCTAACTGATGCATGTCTCTTGTGATTCTGTACTTTTATATAAATGACAAGGAAAGGAACGTTCTTGCCTGGCATTCGGGAGGACTCGGGTTCGAATCCATGTCTGGACGTCCAAATTTGGGGTTTCCATGGTTTCCCCAAATCACTCCAGGCCAATGCAGGGATGCTTCCTTCTGAAAGGCCCTCGCCGAATTCCTTCCTGTTCCTTGTCCCCAGTCCCATCCCACATCTAATGACCTTAGCCATCCACAAGGTGTAAAGCCGTAAGTAAATAAAAAAAAATAGACAGGGAAAGGGAAAATGACTCATTACTCACCAAAGTTGAAGGTTATGATGAGTGAAAAACACATATGGCAAACACTAAAATACACAATATTTCGGTTTTACATCTTATTCATGTTGTATGAAACGTTTCATGTGGTTCGGGAGGTGTGCACACGTCGAAGTTTATCAATATTGTGTATTTTATTGTTCGTCATATATGTTTTTCACTCGTGGCAGCCTTCAACTTTGGTGAGTGATGAGTCATTTTCCCTTTCCTTGTCATTTATATTACCTAAAGCCATTTCATTTTTCCTTAGTTCTGTACTTTTATATAGCCACTTAATTCTTTCATGTATTCTTCTATCTCAGTATTTTAGAAATAATGTCTTCAAAATTTTTAACAGCTTGTCAGAGAGTGCTGGGAGAGAGGGTAACATTATGGCCTCACATTCTGCCGGTTCAAATCCCCATCCAGCCATCTGGATTTGGGTTTTCCATAGTTTCCTCAAATCACTTCAGGGGAATGCCGGAATGCTTCCTTCAAAAGGCCATGGGCGAATTTCTTCCCGTTCCTTGTCCACAATCCCATCCCACATCTAATGATGTTGACGAGCATAAAGCCATAATTTAAAAAAGCTTGTCCTATCTGACATTATTAAAAGCTTTTTCTCAGTCAACAAACAACATGAAAGTACCCTCATTTTTTTGAACCACCCTTCAGATATTAATCTCAAAGCAAGAATTACCCCTCTGTTTTTTTTTAAAAAAACCTGAACTGATCTTCACATGCTATCCCTTCTATCTTTCTATACATTAATTCAATTTAATTGTGATTTAATCACACTCTGATGACAATTTCCCTTCTCACGCATTTCCACCCTTTCCAAATTTCAACTTTAAATTGTTTCAACATTTTTAGAAATTGTTCATCAATTTTCTTGGTAACTTCTTCCAATCTCTGACCCCGTTACCTATGAAAGAAAATCTTCCCACACCTTGTGCCTGAAATCAAGTGCCTATTTACTAATTTTAAAGCATTTGATGTTATAATGTGATTGGTTGTTTCGTGTTCATGTAATTATTCTGGAGATTTTGATAATAATTACAATTCTCACATTTCTCGTCTTATGTTTTCTACAGGAGTTTACCAATGGTACTTTTATCAAAATCGACAGGCATCTCTAGTTTTTTAAATTTTTGATACATTTTTAAAAAAATGGATTTTAGAACTTTGTAGGAATCTCATCAATTCCAACTGCTTTATTTGATTTCAAATCTTTCAAAGCTCTGTCAAATTCTGTTCTTAAAACAGGGTCTCCAAGATCATCACTGTTGCTATTGCCGTCTTTTCCCAGTACACTGTTGTTCATATCATCCCCCTCATACATTTTCTGAACTTAAAAGAGATTTTCTGCCAGCAGCTTTAATATGAAAACATCTTTTTCTTCATTTCTCCCGCCTAATGTGAGCAACGCTCTAGTCCCGCATTCGGGAGAAATGGATTCAAATTCAATCTGGCCATTAATATTCTGGTTTTCCAAAATCAGTCCAGGTTTCTTCAAAAAATCATTACCGAATTCCTTCCTCTTTGTTGCACCCAATCCTTTCCTGCCTCTAGTGACCACAACATAGACAATATCTATAGCCCTAAGCAAAAAAAAAAAAAAAAAAAAAAAAAAAATCAGTTTTTCAAAATTTTCTATGACACTGCGCACCAACTTTACATACAACCGTTTCCTTTTCTACTTCTTCACACTTTTGTTTTCTTGCATTTCCTATTGATTTGATTTCTAAGATATCTGTATTGTTGTCTTCCTGCTTTATTCTGAAAACTTTTGTACCTTCTGCTTTAGTCCATCAACTGGAAAATCTCTTCTGTGATCCTTGGTTTCTGGAAAGTTTCTTTCCTTAATGCCTAGTGCTTTCTTTACCAATGAGGACAAGTTCTCTCTCTCCAATGCATTCCAGTCATCATCTGAGCTCCTTTCAGTTATTTCTTAGCTCCACGTCTATCATCTCTGCAAATTTTTCTCTCACATAAGATTTTTCAAATTATTTGTTTCCAATCTTGCTGCTTCTTCTATTTAATTTCATCCTGCACTTCATAACTATCAGATTATTGTCAAAGTCTGTGTATGCTACTGGGTATGCTTTACAGTCTAGAACTTGATTCCTGAATCTCTGTTTAACCATCATATAATGTTAGATATCCCCTGAACATTTTCAGGTGCATATCTTTATTACATGATTCTTAAATAATTTGTTTTTCATGAATAGTTTATATCTTACAAAAAAAATTTAAAATCTGCTTCCTTCTTATTTCTTTCACCTAGAACGAAACTTTCTCTTTTCCTTCATCCACTACGGCATTCTAATCACTCATTATTATTATTAGTTTTTTCCTCCCCCATCACATTTTATTTTAATTCTTCAATTTTGTCATGTATTTTCTTTATTCCTTCAACATCTTCCTGTGATGTTGGCATATATACTTCTGAGGGTGCGTGGATGGTAGCTAGTGATGTAGCGAGCATAGTCACTGAAAGAAATTTTGAAGAAACTGTTTCTGGATGACGGCTATAGCCTTGATGTCCAGCATAATGGTAGAACCTCGAGCACTATCCTGTTCTCCAACACTGGCAGAAGAAGTTGGAAGACAAACAGACAGCCCCATGGCAGTGTTACCCTACATCCAGGGATTGATGTATAAAATTGGCTTCCTTTTAAAAGAGAAAAATATTCGCTCTGGATACCGGACATCTAGAAAGATTTCTGATATGCTCATAAAGGTAGAAGGGAGGAATTTCAGACAGTGGGTGTATACCAAATACCCTGCAGCTGTGGCCAGGTGTATATCAGCAAGACTGGATGCACAGTCAAAGAAAGGCTGAGTGAACACATAAAACATTTTAAAAATAACGATGTCAGCAAAATCTGCTGTAGCACAACATACAGCTGACAGTGGGCACGCTATTTTTGTCAGTGATATGAGTGTACTGGTTCAGGAAAGCAGATGGTGGCCAAGGCGAGTCAGAGAAGCGTCGGAGGAGGGGGGGGGAGGAAAGACTAGATAACGTGAATGCAGACAGTGGGCTACAACTTTACTAAATAAGGTCATGCTTGCTTAGGAAAAAACTTGATGCAAGTTCCCATCAGACCAGCCACAGCTGGCAGTGGGAACTTCAGTGACATCACTACAAACGTTTAGCGCACTCTTTAAAAGCTACATATAGGCGGCAGCGATTCCAGCCATGGTAGTCTTCTGAAGAGAGCCACAGAATAATGGCTGAAATGTCAGGTTTTAATAAATTGTTACAATTTTACACGGACAACCAAGATATCATTCACAATGACTGCAGAAATCTGCGTAACCAGGCAACAACTTTGTAAAAAATATCCTCCATTTCGAAAACTACTATCTGAATTCAAATTCTTCCATCTACTTTTCTACTTGTATCCAAATATTTACATTTTATCATAATTTTTAGTGCTACTCCATTTACTGTAACATTCAACTCAGTGTCTTTTTTTTTCTCATCACAACTTTTAATAACAAGGGCTCATATGTTTGATATCATTTTATTAATTTTTCCATTCATATTGTCATGTAGTAAACCACAACCAGAGTCCTTGGGCATACTTTAATGCAACGAAGCTTTATTAAACAGTTCGTACAGTACAGGAGCACGGAGCGAACTGACTGCGGCTAGAAGGGAGTATCGCTTATATAGTAATGAAGAACAGTCTAGAACATTAACACTAGTTACAACAAGAACATTCCAGAACAGTTTATGCAAAGTTAAGAAATTAAAATTTTGCGGGACTTGTTGGATTCGAACCCACAACCTTTAGTCCCACAGTCTCTTAACGTAACCACTACACTACAACAGTCTTTCCTTCTTTGTGGCCTGATCCTCTTGATGTGCGACATTGCTCCCTCCTTAAGGGAACAGCGTCCCAATGTTACGTTGCCCTGGTCATGGAGCGAGTCGTAGGTCCCACGCACCTTGGTTCCTGATGGGCGGTGACGGCCCTAGTTGTCGACATCTTCAAGCCCGGACGAGACCCACAGCTTTTGGGGCCCTCTGGTTTATTGAAGAATGCTGGGTCTTCTAGTTTACTCTGGTTCGATAGGTCCATGTAAGGCTTCAGTCGCAGAACGTGAACTGTATCTTTCACCTTCCATCATTTCGAGTGCGGATCGATATCCCTGACTTCATAAGTGACATCAGACAACCTTCGTACGATCCTATATGGTCCAAAGTAACGTCTGAGGAGCTTCTCGGACAAGCCAACCTTACGGACGGGAGTAAATATCCAGATGAGGTTGCCAGTTTGGTACGAAACAGAATGGTGACTCGCATCGTACCTTCGGCGGTCATTCTCTTGAGCCTGCAGTGAGCGGAGCTGAGCTAACTGCCGACATTCCTCAGCTCTTGTTACTAATTTGGCGATGTAATCGTCGTCCATGTCGTCAGAATGGAACGGGAACACAGTGGCCATGGTCATTGTTGCTTCACGTCTGTGTACCAGGAAGAATGGTGTAAATCCGGTTGTGTCTTGTTTGGCAGTATTGTAGGCAAAGGTCACAAAAGGCAGCACCTCATCCCAGTTGGTTTGCTCGACACTCACGTACATGGAGAGCATGTCAGCCAGTGTTTTGTTGAAACGTTCTGTAGGTCCATTAGTTTGAGGGTGGTAAGCAGTCGTCATTTGATGTGTAATGTTACATTGACGGTTGATCTCGGTCACAAGTCTCGACTGAAAAACTTTTCCTTTATCCGTGATCACTGAACTTGGGGCCCCATGTTTTAATAAAATGTCCTCCACGATGAATTTCGCAACCTCAGAGGCTTCAGCTGTTTTCAAAGGTTTTGTAATGGCATACCGGGACATTTAATCATTGCAAACAGTAATCCACTTATTACCACTAGTAGACATTGGGAATTGTCCGAGTAAGTCAATCCCAACACGGTGGAAAGGTGTTCCTGCAGGCGGAATTGGTATAAGTTGTCCAGGTGGTTTCTGAGGAACTGTCTTCCTTCTCTGGCATTCTCAACAGTGCGAACATAGTGATGAACACTTCTAAATAATCCTGACCAGAAAAATCTCTTCCGGATTCTGTCATAAGTCTTAATAAACCTTAAATGGCCCGCTGTAAGTGCGTCGTGGAAATGTTGAAGAATTTCGAAGCGCATGTGCTTGGGAATCACTGGAAGTCATCTCTTTAAAAAGGGGACAAAGTTCGTATAAAGCACATCATTTATCATCTTAAATTCTCCATTCACATCCTCTGAGCGATCTAAGGAAAGTTTAATTTGCAACAATTTGGCATCCTTCTTTTGTTCCTCAGAGAGATCGTCAAGAGTAGCGAGACAGTCATTACACTCTTCATTCTCTTGTTGTTCCTTCCCTGGATTCCTCGAGAGACAGTCGGCATCCCGGTGCTTCCTTCCACTTTTGTAGACTGTACTAATGTCGTATTCTTGAAGACATAATGCCCACCTAGCAAGTTGTCGTGATGGGTCCTTAAGGCCTGTTAACCAGCAAAGTGGGTGTTACAATTGTAATGGTCGTCCAAAGAGATATGGTCGGAGTTTGCAGACAGCCCATATGACAGCAAGACATTCACGTTCCGTTGTTGAGTAGTTTCTTTCAGCTTTGTTGAGTGTCCTGAAGGCATAAGCTATTACCTTCTCTTTCCCATCCAGAATCTGTACTAAGACAGCACCAATTCCATAACCACTAGCGTCTGTATGCAGCTCAGAAGGCGCTTTCTCATCATTCAGGCCAAGCACAGGGTCAGTTGTCAAAGCCTTTTGCAAAATGTTGAAAGAATCTTGCTGAGATCTACCCCAGAGAAATTTAGCACCACTTTGTAGCAATTCTTGGAGCGGCCTGGCTTTCATACAAAAGTCTTTATAAAACGTCAATAGTAAGAACATAGTCCAAGAAAGCTCCTTATGTCGCTTGTATTCTTAGGAACAAGAAATTCCGTTATAGACCTTACCTTGTCTGGATCTGGTCGCACACCCTCGCTTGACACAAGATGCCCAAGTATTATTATTATTATTTTTTTTTTTTTAGCTCCGAAAAGACACTTTCTTGGATTTAAGTTGTAAGCCACTTTGTTTCAGGTACATAAGAACAGCTCTCTGTCTTTTCACGTGTACATCGAAGGTTTTGGAGAACAAGATAACATCGTCTAAATAACAGAGACACATCGCCCACTTCAGATGACATAAAAGATTATCCGTCATACGTTTGAATGTTGCTGGCGCATTACACAAACCAAATGGCATTAAATTGATTTCATACAGGCCATCGGGGGTAACAAATGCAGTTTTCTCTCGATCGCTTTCGTCTACCTTTATCTGCCAGTATCCTGAGTATAGGTCCATACTCGAGAAAAACTTAGCTCCCTTCAGACAGTTCAACGTATCGTGAATTTGTGGAAGTGGGTAAATATCTTTTTTAGTCACCTTATTGAGTTGTCGGTAATCGATGCAAAACCGCCAGTGGCCGTCCTTCTTTTTTGCGAGTACTACTGGCGATGACCATGGGCTCTGAGACGGCTGAATGATGTCATCCTTCAGCATCTTTTCTACTTCTTGCTGAATTATTCGGCACTCCGCTGTTGAAACTCGATACGGTCTTTGGCTGATTGGTCGATGATCACCAGTATCAATTCGATGTTGTACCTTCAATGGGGTCGACTTGCTCTTCATCTGTAGACTGAAACATTCATAGAATTCCTGAAGAACTGCTACGCCTGTTGTTCCTTGGTCAGATCTGGCGAGAGTCGGGACTGAATGTTTTGTCTCGTTGCTTCCGTTACAATCACACTTGTGGGTTCTTCGCGAAATGTTTCCATGACATTGAGATGCCCTTCAATTAATGTCTCAGCTTATAGTATACACTGGCGCCTAGGGAGAATATGTGGCACCTTTCAGCAGTTGACTACCCACAGTTCACCAATTCCGTTCAAAAATGAGACAGTGGAGACCGGGATGAACAAATCTTTTTCCAGTGGTAAATTCCTATTACATTCCACTAGGAGGTCCATACAAGAACGTGGCGTATGACACATGACAGTTACCTTCAAAGCACTGGTGGCAGGAATTACGTTGTCATCCAGCACACAAACTTTCCAGGCACAGGAGCGACAGTTTCCCCCCTCTTCAACTCTCACATCGTCTAGCAAAATCTTCGAGTGACCACAGTCTATAATTCCTTGCGAGGCATCCAGAAAGTCCCAACCAAGAATGATGTCATGACTGCATTCTTGTAACACAACAAACTCAAAGGACTGCTCGTGGCCATTTATAGAGACACAAATAGTGCACCTTCCTGTAGGCTGTACGTGTGTCAGGCGACAAGGCTGCACGGGTGATATGCAACACCTTCACCTGAACTATGAACAATTAAGTTCGTGACCATGTATAGCCCTCTGGTACCTATAATATTAAATAGATCGGCCGCCACGCATTCGTATTAGTAAACCCCAAATGCGAAGGGTAAACAAGATAAAGTCATTTAACACAGTTTGAGAATAACACAGTACTTATATTCTTGCAAAAGTTCACTCGTACATTGTCAGTACCAGATATCTGAATAAAGCATCGAACAATAGTTTCTTTGAAGATTGCAGATTAAGTACAATTCTACAAGAAGACAAAAACTCACAAAGTCCCCCTAATGTTAGTGAGTATTTCGGCATGTTAGAACTTGCCTAAACGGCTACCGCATGGAACAATTTGTCCCACTAACTAGCGCGGAGTTGCGCGATCACTTTCCGGCATAAGAATGAGACAGCTTACAGCAAGGTCTTTTATAGACTTCCCAGAGCCTATGACCTTGGCGAATCTTTCTTTAAATAATATCTCCAAAAGTAGATAATAGTTTAACTTGAAATTTTTACAGGGACTTTCTATTGTCATGTTCTATCTGTTTTAATTTAATTTAACATTCAAAAGGGTTTCTATAATTTTAAAATTAAAGTCATCACATGACCAACTTGGCGGAATTTTTACGCGCTTCAACAACAATCAGCGACAATCTATTTTCAAAAACTTAATTACCAGACAAATGCTTAAACTTTTTACCGAAACCGTTATATATTCGTAATCGTCTTAATTTGGGCTATCTACTGATACAAATTTCAAAATTGTATTCCTTTTAGTTAAAAAGTTCATTTTTTTCTCTTAATTAAAACTGCTAATTAAACTTTGCCAAATTATTTAATTTTACTGTCAAAATACTCAGGACAATGCTGACTATAGCTGGTAATAAAAGTTCAGCTATAGCTTTACTCAATTCAAAGATCTCGAATCTTAGATTTTTACTTTTCTGATCGCGTGTTTCAAAACGTTGACAAACCAGAATATCTCTTAAAATAAACATTTCGCCATATGATAAATACACTTTAAAATGATTTTTATGGTGAATCATCACTGTAGGAAAGATTACAAGAAAATTCCTTCAAGTTGACAATTACTCTTCTCAAAATTTCTAAGTCCAACATAATCGATCTATGGAATATTTTACTGCTGGGGATAGCTAGTGGGAGTGCTTTTGGTGAACTAAAAGGTACTTTACACATGGTTCCCATTAGCCACCCTGAGCAAAACATTTTTGCTGTGGACAAACATAGTCTTCCGCAACTGGCGCCGGTACTTCTCCGAAATAACTGAAAAAGACGCCTCAGAGTCCACAAGAGCATAAGCTGGTTGGCCATCCATGAGGATTTCAATGTAATTTGGCAACATTTTCATAATGATCAGCGGCGGAGGATTTTTCCCTAGAGCAGCCTCACTTCCAAGGAAGGTCGCACCTTTTAGTTTTCCAGGTTGCGGCGGCTAGGTGACTGGCTGGAACGTCGGAAGGGTGACAGAGACCTTGATCGGCATGTCGACGAGCGCCCTCTGAAGCGACCAGCCTGCGGAGACGGTGATCTACGTCGTCCAGAAATTACGTCTTGATCTTCATTGTCGACCTGGGGTCTTCGGCTGTTGAAACGTGCTGTGAATCCCCTTTCGCAGGGATCATTAAATATCTGCCGTCTCTCTCGGCAGTAGCGCACTACATGTCCCAGTCGCCCACAGTGGTTGTCCCGTGTTCTCCAGACGTCGGTTTTCTGGGGAATGTTTGCAGGATCCTCGCGTTGCATCGTAGTGGCGTAACTTCTCTTTGGCCTCAGCTGTTTAACAGTATTTGTTGGAGATGCACGGCAAGAGATGGGCGCCAGCGTTTGTTCCACTTCCTCCGTTATTATTTCTTCAAGACTCTCAGTTTTTGGCCCGATATACACTCCCATCGCCCTATCAACTTCCTCTCTCTACTTTTCGAATAATGTCTTCAATACCTGTGTCTTCTTCCACTGTGGCCATTGATACTACGTTTGGTAATCTTTCAAACTTCTTTAACCAATTCTTTTCTGGTGCATCGTCTCAGTGTTTTGGCAACACTTAATAAAGTCTTCTGTTGTGGAAATTTCCTGCAAAAGCAACACTTGGTACATGTCCTTGGCGACGCCTTTCATAAGGTGTGCTACTTTATCTTCTTCCTTCATTTTGGGGTCGACTATTTTACACAGCCGCAAAACACTTTGTATGTATGACTGTGTCGTTTCCCCTTGGCTCTGCGCTCTACACTTCAGTTTTTCTTCTGCATCGCGTCCCTGCTGTGGTGTATCTCCAAAGCACCCCTGCAGTTCTTTCTGGAATGTTTCTCTTCGTTGTTTTCGTACCATTGTTTGGCAGTTCCTTCGTGGTAGAAAAATGCATTTGCCAGACACACCGTATCATCCCAGTTGTTGAATTTAGCTATACGTTTGTAGCCTTTCAGCCAGTTGCCCGGATCTTGGCCTTCGTCACCTGAAAATACTGCTGGATGACGCATGTGCTGGCAGGCGGTCGGCATCATCGTCGTCCTTACTTCTTCCTCTCCTTCTGACGGCTTCCACTCGTACTCTGGCTTCTCGCCTCGTACTCGACGGTTCTTTCGTGGTCTGATTGAGACCATGGTGTTTTCGTAGATTCTAGTGGTCACAAGGATCTACCCGGCATATCCACCAGAATAATGTCATGTAGTAAACCACAGTCAGAGTCCTTGGGCGTAGTGGGGTCGTTGATGAACACACTTAATTTAATGCAATGAAGCTTTATTAAACAGTTCCTACAGTACAGGAGCACGGAGCGAACTGACTCTGGCTAGAAGGGAGTATCGCTTATGTAGTAATGAAGAACAGTCTAGAACATTAATACTAGTTACAGCAAGAACATTCCAGAACAGTTTACGCAAAGTTAGGGAATTAAAATTTTACGGGACTTGTTGGATTCGAACCCACAACCTTTACTCCCACAGTCTCCTAACGTAACCACTACACTATAACAGTCTTTCCTTCTTCGTGGCCTGATCCTCTTGATGTGCGACAATATTTTGAATTACATTTCCCATTATTTTCTGCACTACTGAACAATAACACTCGAGATAAAATGAATCTTTTGTTAACACTTCCTTTATCTCAGCCTTTATCTTCTACCTCCCATTGCACTTACAGCTTTGTTTCCAGTGCCCTCTCTGCGTACTCCCATTCCATGATAAGTTCTATCAAGATTTCCCTTTTCTGTTTAACCACATGGCTTCTCAGTTTCAGTGAACACAGAAGCCAATATTTTTCTCTGTTTCCATTTCTTTTCTACATGTTTGCCATACTGATTTTCTTTCATAGTTAAGGTAAATTTGATTTGTGATTTTTTTATTTCCTTTAATTTTTTTTTTTTTTTTTTGGGGGGGGGGGTAGTAGTCCAAGGAGGGACATGTTTTTAATATATTGTTAAATATTTTTGAGTTCTCTGTGAAACTAGCAAAAAGATTTTTCCATGTATTTTTTTATAGTAAGTGGAGAAAAGGATTCTCTTAATTAACATCGCATAAAAGTTGTCTTTTTACTGCACTATTCATCTGCAAACCTGTGATGATTACATTTGTTTCCTCTTCCTTCATGGCTGGTCTGTTCCTTAAGCAATCTATCTTTCTTTTCTCTATCACTGTTTGATGAAATCCCCCATCTCTTCTTGGCTTGGGCTAGCCTTTTATTTTCAACATATCCTAAAACCAACGTCCTCAATTATATCATTCATATATTCTAATCTCTTTCTTCCTCTGCAATTCTTGCCTTCGGTTTTTCCCTTTACTAACAAATTAACCAATCCCACATCTCTTAAAATGTGATTTATCATCTTGCCTCTTTCTGCAAGACTCTTCCAAAAACTTTATCCTTATCCCTCATTTCCAAAACATCTTCATTTTGTACTTCATCTGTCCATTTAATTTCCAACGTCCTTCTATAACATCACTTTTCAAATGCTTCAATTTTCATTCTTACTGCTATTCCTAAAAGTCCATGCTTTGCTACCATAAAGTGCTTTGGTCCACAAATAGAATTTTAAAAAGTTCTTTCTTAATCCTAGATCAGTATTAATAACTAAAAGATTTCTATTCTGGTTTTAACATCATTCCTGCTTCATCCATCAATTGTAATTTTGGTTCCTATGTAATGGAATTCACTTACTTATCTTGTTGGTTCTGAACCTACTTTTATCTGTATCTGCTATGATCTCTTCTACATTCCAAAACTTTTGTCTTCCTTCAGTATATTGTTCATGCCATTCAATAACTTCTCAAGATCCTCAGTCTGTTGTGCTAATAGGACAATGTCATCAGCAAGGTGCAACATAGTGATTTTTTCTCCTGTAACTCTTTCAACTTTTCTTTTTACTTACTTTATTGCTTCTTCTACATACAAGTTGAATATTTATGGGGATAAACGACACTCTTGTCTCGTACCCTTTTTAACTGACGCATGTCTCGTGATTCCCTACTTTTACTATAGTCACTTGATTCTTATATAGATTATTTTACTATCTGAATATTTTAGACACCATTTCATTTAAAATTTTGAAAAGCTTGTCCAACTAACATTACCAAAGGCTTTTTCTGAATCAACAAATGCTATGAAAGTAGCCATATTTTTCTTGATCTGCCCTTTAAGTATTGTACTATTGTTTTCATAAACCCAAACTGATTTTCACCTACTATCTCCTTTATTATCCTTTCTAACCTGGTCAGTAATTTTGAAGCATGTGATGTTAGACTATTAGTGTAATTCACATTTGTCAGCTTGTGCTTTGAAGTGTAAAGATGGTACTTTTATTAAAATCAGTTAGTGTCTCTCCTGTTTTGTAACTATATGTCATGATCATCTTCTTTTTTCAGTTCACTGTTCAAATCATCCCCATCATACAGTTTCTCTATGTATTCCTTCCATCAGTTAGCTCTATCTTCCTGTCCGGGCATCCAGATTTGTGGTTTTCCATGGTTTCCCAAAATCACTCCAGACGAATGCCGGGATGCTTCTTCAAAAGCCCATGGCCGAATTCCTTCCTGATTCTTGTCTCCAGTCCCATCCTGCCTCTAATGACCTCGATGTTGACAAGGTGTAAAGCCATAGATAAAAAAAGAGCTCTATCTTCAGAGCTTATGAGGTTTCCAGTCAGCAGTGTTAATGTTTATAAGTCTTTTCATCATTTCCTCCTATATGTCCACATCTACTTTTTTACACATTTCTTGCATCCACTTTTCTTTTGATTTTTTTGCATTTCCTATTTATTTTATTTGTAAAATGTCTGTACTGCTTTCTTCCTGTTTCATCGTGGGCATTTTTGTGTATTCACCTCCAATCCATCAACTAAAAAATTTCTTCTTTGTTCCATGATTTTGGGCAGCTTTTTTCTAAAAGCCTTATTATTTCTCTCTCCAGTGCTTTCCATTCATCCTCAGTTGAACTCCCTTCAGAGTTACATAAGAACGAACTTCACTTGAAGATGGCGACGGAGTTTCAGATCACCGAAATATCGTGTGGAAACACCTTGATTACTTGGCTAGTCTCCCGAGAAGACTACATCAATCCTTTCAGCATTATTTCATAGACCCATGTCTACCATTACTGCAAATTTTTCTCTTATTTTTGTTATTCTTATTCAGTTTCTTCACTTCCAGTTTGTTCTACCTTGGTTGCTTCCTTATTCTTTTGAATTTCAGCCTACACCTCATAACTATTAGACCTTGGTCGTAATCTATGTCAGCCCCTGGATATGCTTTACAGTCTAGAACTTGATTCAGGAATCTCTATTTGACTGTGATATAATCAAGCTGGTATATACATGAACCTCGGTACATTTTCAGATGTATATCCTTCGTGCATGATTTTTAAATAATGTGTTCACCAAAATAAGCTTATATTTTTCACAAAATTCTAAGAACCTGCTTCCCTACTCATTCCTTTCTCCTAGACCCAAGCTTCCTACAGTATTCCCATATTTTCCTTCTCCCACTACCACATTCCAGTCGCCCAGGATATTAGATTTTCCTCTCCTTTACATAAATTCTTCAATTTAATCATCTATTTTTTCATCATCCTGTGATGTTGGAAAATACACTTATAACATGGTTGGTGTCTCTAAACTGTTTATAATAACTAACCCATTTTCCATACTGTGTTGTTCATTACAAATCCCACATCAGTAATTCCACTGACAGCTTTTGTTCTAACTATTCTGTATTCCCCAGACCAAAACTCCCCATTGTCCTTCAACTTAATGTCACTAATCCCAAAAACATCTAACTTAAGTCATTCCATCTCCCTTTTTAAGTTTTCTAATCTACCTGCTCTATTGAGACTACTAACATTCCATACTCTGGCTTGTCGAAAATTTCTGTCCATTCTAATAACTACTCTCCGAGTAGTCCCTGTCTGGAGATCTGGTTGGAGGACTGTTTTATCCAGGAAGAAACCATCATTCCATATATAATTTGCGACAATTTATTACAATCTTTAATGCCTTCTGCATCTCCATGCTGTTGATCATTTCTGATTCATCTGCCTTTAGGGGTAATTTCCAACCCTCAAAGGCATACACTGGGAATAATTCGTTCACCAGTGTTTCATCCATGCAGACAGGGTGCACCAAGATGATGTTGACATTTGGTTGAAAGAGGCTAATATAATCTTTCCCAAACCTCTACACCTCATCATCATATATGTTCCAAAAAGTGTTATTTGTGATGCCACTTATTGACACTCATACCTAACCGAAATCAATAAATGAGGTATCATTGTAAAGTTTAAGGTTTCCGCTTTGCAAACATCATTAAGAAAGAGATTTTTCAGAATTCTACCCTTAAAGGGTAAAAGTATCACCTTTTCTGAAAGATATTTTTTGGTGACAAGTCACTTATCTACCTTCATACCTAACCAAAATTGATAATTAGGACTCATTTAAAGTTCAAGGTCTCTGCTTTCGTAATATCATAAATTAAGAAAGGAATTATTCGGAATTCAAAGTGCGAAAATTTCATCATTTCCTAAAATATGTTTTTTGCTACGAGCCACTTATCTCTCTTCATGACTAACTAAAATTGATATGTGAGATATCATTTTAAAGATTAAGGTATCACTTTGGTAAAATCATAAATTAAGAAAGAAATTTATCACAAATCGACCAGTAAAGGGCAAAACTATTAACTATGAAGGTCACGTGTATGAGACAGTTAAGTTCCATCGTTAAACATTCATCATTTTACCACTAGATAGCATCACCACTGAGATCTTGGTAAATTGTATGTTTTCTACATTAAGGAGTGTTTCAGATCATTTTTTCTGGCAAGGAAACATTTGTGTTGTGTGTTTTCTACAGTAAGGATGTCCTTGTTTCTGTTGGGTAACATTTCATCATTTCTAATTGTTTCATAGGTCATTGTTAGCTTTTTGATATGTAACTATTTTAATTGACAGATAAACAATTGTTACAAATGATTGTTTCTTCTTCTTCCATCCTAAAGCAAACCACCAACACTATTCATCGTATATTATTCACAAATTTTTCACACAGGTCATCTACTTTTCTTTATTGTGAAATATAAAAATTTTATATTCTTAAGCATCTCTTAATTTCTTCTTGCCAATGTAATTACATTTTTTATTTAATGAAATTAATTTTTTAGACTGCAACTTCAAATCTTTCTTAGTACATTCACAATATTTTACACAGTTCACATTGAGATAGAAGACTATATTATTTTTCATTTTGCTTTCTAAAGAGAATAGCTATCACAAGTCTCTTCCTATTCAAAAATCTAGAAATAATTTATCTGGACTGATGTCAAAGCACATGTAATCTTAGGAAAAATTATTATTGAGTAATACATATTCAAGTGTAAAAGAAAGTTTTCCTGGTTTGGCACTGAAATACAATCTTAACAAAGATTATGTTACATACTAATGTGTTTTGAGAAAACTCTTGGGTCCTTCATTAATGTAGCTTACAGCAGTGAAATCTTTTATTTTACCCTTGCAGCTGCTTATATTTTTTTAAAAGAGTTATTTTTAAATGAATTACCAAAACACAAATTTCTTAATGTAATTGTCAGACTATACAACCTTAAAGGAAGTTATTTTCATATGGCACAGAATGTCATTATAATTTAAGTATAACTGTGTTTAGTTGCAGTGATTGCTAAATAGTAAAAATAGAAAAGGTCGATTTTAATATTGTTTCTAACAGATTTAATCTTCAGTTTCAGGCTGCAGACAAAAATACTATTGCAAAACACTCCCATTTAAAACCTGGTGGGAGGACAGTGACATTTAGCCACTCTGCACATGGAAATCAAACAAGGACAGTGTCACAGAAACAGAATGTTCGATCTTCTCGGAAAGCAAGGAACGTTGGTAAAATACATAAAGATGTTACTGCAGACAATGTTACAAAACTTGATGTTGCTGAGTATGTTCAGAAACAGAGTGGAATGAGAGATAGTAATTCTTCTACAACAGAAATAACTGCAGATTCATTGTCAAGTTTTGAATCTGCTGAAAATATTAAGCAGGAAACTCAGTTATATGTATTAAAACATACAGGTTGTCAGACCTTAGAACCAGCAGAAATTGCTGAGCTGTATGAACAAGGAGTTATTAGATATCCATCTAGCACAGTAGAAGCTGTAACAAAGCATGCAAAAAGTGGATCTGATACTCCAATTCATGTGCAAAAAGAAAATAAGTATGTTTCTCCTAGAGCAAAGGTTAAAAGTACAGAACTTGTTGATATGAAAGGTGCTTATGGTGATGTTATTGCCACTGATAACATAAATGTTCACCTAAAAAATTTGTCCATCTACAAAGGAAATGAAAATAATTTTAATGCTGGTGACAGTGTGAGTAATAGTTTTTTGGTGTGTATTTGTCATATGATATACTGGAAAGTTCCCAGAATTAACCATAGATTATGATGTTTATTAATAATGAATTTACATAAGGTGGTAAGAAACTTATGTTTGCTTATAGAAAATTATGATCACCAAATATTTATGAAATTTGGAATTTCATGTGTGCCTACAGCAGACCATTTTTGATTAATACCTTTTGAGGTAATGCACATATTTCTTTTTTTCTCAGATGTTTAAGGATAATTGTTCTTATATCCTTTGATCATAACAAAACAAGTTTCAGAATGAAGAACAGTCAATGATTTTTTTTATATGCTGTAGGTGTAATTATTGGACTTTATACTTTAAGATGTTGAGTGCTGGGGATAGTCTAATTTGCTTCCTGAAGGGGGAATTGATAGTAGAAGTGACTGAGATATTTTTATTTTGTAGTGTATTATTTGCATGAGCTTTTGTCTTTGTGGGTAATGGATAGGCAAGAGACAGCTAACTATTTGGTACAAAGACCAGTAAAAAAAGAAGTGTAACATTTGGAAACACTTTTATATGTGAGATGGTGGACATGGCATGCCCAAAAATGTGGAAGGTTGAAACAAATGAAACTGCATTTTTCACTGGAACTATCAGTTTTGAGAAGTTCATGGGTGGGTTAATGAATTGTGTGGTTAGGAATCTTCTGAAGCAAACAAATAAAACATGGTGCGGAAGATATATGTTTGGAAGTAGTACTTCAGTTTGCTTAGTTTCTGTATAATGTAGTGCTTCATCTTCATCACAAGACCCATTTTTCTTGAAATGTCTGACAACATGGTGGGTGAATGGTAACACTCTTTCCTCACATTCAGGAGGACGTGGGTTTGAAACTTGGTCCAGCCATCTAGATTTGGGTTTTCCAGGGTTTCTCCAAATCACTACAGATAAATGCTGGGATAATTCCTTGAAAATGCCATGGCCAGATGCCTTCCTGTTCCTTGTTATTTATTTATTTATTAACAATCTTGTTTCATGGATCCCTGCTGAGGAAGGACCTCTGGGATGTGAAACATGTCATGGTTAATACGCATACATAAAATATGAGTCATAATCATAGTAAAAACAATTATAATTTCCAAAGACAAACAAAGAGAATAACAATAAACATTAATTTTTACAGCTGAATTTTGCAAAAGTCATATTGAACACAATTAATTTGTTCAAATTCTTGAATGGAGTAGAAGGAGTTGCCAATAAGATAATCTCGCAGTTTTTCTTTAAATATATCTTTATTAAGTGAGAGAGATGTTTGTGATTTGTGCAGGTTATTTCTGTTTCTTGTATTGGAATTGTGTACCTGTGAATTAGAAGTAAACAGGTTAAAATGATCTATGATAAAGCACATGAGAGAATATATACACTGAGAAATCATTGTCGGAATATTGAGTTTTTAAAAAAGTTTTCTGCAAGAAGTCCTTGGTTTTACCCTACACAACATCCTAATAGCTCTTTTCTGTGCTATGAAAACTTTTTTACTTTGTGAATAGTTTCCCCAAAATATTATGCCATATGACATCACTGAATGAAAATATGAGGAGTACACCTGTTTCGTTAATTCTAGATCTGCTGTTAGAGAAAGTGTTCTTATTGCAAAGGTGGCACTACTTAACTTCTTCAGTAGTGAAGTGATATGCTCCCAGTCCTTTCCCATCTCTAATGATCTTATTGTCTGGATTCTTCATCATCATCTAGTTTCCATACATGGGTTCAGTCTACTTGGAATATACGTCTTTCTATTGTTTTCTGTCCATCCACCACCTTTCTCCTTTCTGCATTATTCAATTCACTCCTTTTCTCTCTCACTCTTCTTGACCCCTTTAATCCAATAGTTCATCAATCTTCCTCTATCTCTTTTCTTCTTCAATTCCATATCAAACATTTTCTGTGTGTCCTCTCTCCTCCCATCCTTTTTACTTGTACATACCCCTGTAGTGTTCTGCAGAGATTCCTCATTTTGTATTTCTCCAATTCTGCCATTTCTGATTTTGTCCATTTTTGTTATAACTACTTGACTCCTCTGGAACTTCATTTTCACTGTTTGTATTTTACTTTTATTTCTCCCCTCCCAATTACCCCTGTTTCTGATCCATATGCCAAAATTGGTACAAAAAATAAGTTAGGATAGGGAAAAAATAATCGTCACTTACCACAGATGAAGGCAGGAGGGTGAGATGAACACGTAAGAAACAAACACACACAAATTGCCCAATATTTCAGTTATAAACCTTCGTCATGTGAGAGGCGAGGCATATGTCAGGAGGAAATATGAGATCACATTCCGACCCGCCACATGAAATGCAGTTTGTTTCCATAGAATTGGTACAAAATACATCTTTAATATGATTTCCTTACACTTCTGAGGCAAATCCCTATTCTATACAATGTGCCAACACTCTTAAAGAATCCATTTGCACATTTACCTCCTTCATTTATTTCCAGTCTGTTTCCCCATCTTCTTTGATGATACTTGCCAGGTACTTCAACCCTTCCGCTCTCTTCGGTTGCTCCTCTCTTAAAGCTATGTCAGAATATAACCTGCTCTTCTCACTTGTTATCACCACTCATCTGAATTGAATACTTTATTTCATAAGATGGCACTACTTCCACTCATACATTCAGATATTGTTGCACATCACTCTCCTTTTCCCCCCAGATCATCAAGCCATCTGTAAACAGCATTTGATTCATCTTTTTTTTTTCTCTTCCAATTCCTCTGCAAGACCTCTTGCATTATTTCGTTCATTGCTGCAATAAATAATAGAGGTGTTTTAAACTGTTTTTCAGCTAAAACCCTGCTGTTTCTTCCCTTCCAATTGTGACACAGCTTTTGTTCCCTTCATACATACTTCTCAGTCTCATCACCACTTGCTCATTCACTTTTAACTCTCATTGCTTCCCTTACTTTATTTCTACTCACACTGTCATCAGCCTTCTTTATGTCCAGTATCTGGTGACCAATCTTCATTCAACATCCTTTGATTTCTGTTCATATACAAGATTTTGAATAAAGTTTGATTAAAATTAAACTTTTTTTTTTTTAGACTTCCTAGGCATTTTTGAGAGCACAATTCCTTGAAAAACGAAGTTTAACTAACATCAGTAGGCTTACTGGTACCTGAATCCATGAGATGAGTTTAGAGCCATTTCCGATAAACCAAATCTAAAATTTTTCCTTTTTTAATAAAATTGTGTTTCAACCTGAAAAGCAAAACATAATCTACACATGAAATTTCATCCAAATCACTAGAGCCATTTCCAAGATTGTTTTCCACCTCATAAATTGCTTTTAAAGAAAAATGCTATTATTATGTTGAATAGAAATCATATATATATTATTTCTATAAGGGTTTTTTTTGTCACAAGTCTATATCTTCCTTCATACTTAACTAAAACCAATGAATGAGGTGTCATTTTAAAGCGTATGGTCTCTACTTTAGAAACATCATATTTTAAGAAGAAAGTTTTAGAAATTCGACCCTTAAAGGGCGAAAATGTCAATATTTCTAAAATGTTGTTTTCTGTGTTACAAGTCATTTATCTCCCTGGGTACCTATCTGAAATCGTATAATGAAGTATCATTTTAAAGATTAAGATCTCCGCTTTAGTGACATCATATATTAAATCAGAAATTTTTCGGAATTTGACCCTTAAAGGGCAAAAGGATCAATATTTATGCAATTCGCTTTTGTGTCACGAGAGATTGATCTCCCTTAAAATCTAACCGATATAGATAAATGAGATATCATATTAAAGACTAAAGTCTCCACCGTGGTAACATTATATTTTAAGAAAGGAATTTTTCGTAATTCTACCCTTAAAGGGCAAAAATGTTAATTTTTCTAAAATGCGTTTTTTTGTATCTCGGGCCATTTATCTCCCTGGATATCTAACCAAAATCGATAAATGAAGTAGGATTGTAAGGAGTAATGTCTCAGCTTTGTGAAATCATATTTTAAGAATGAATGTTTTTGGAATTCAACCATTAAAGGGAAAAATGGAAAAGAAGACAACGGTCATCATGGTCCAAATGAATTAAATACATGTGTCTTTCATTATCTGAAAAAGATTGCTGCCACAAAACAAGATGCAGATGCTATATTTTACTCGAACACTGTGCAGGGCAGCAGAAAAATAAATTTATTCTTGCTCTTTACTTATACTCCAAATGTTATTTAGGCCTGAAATCAATTACACACAAATTCTTTGTTAAAGGCCACTCTCAGAATGAAGGCGATTCTGTTCACTCATTGATAGAGAGAATGGTTAAGCACATTATCAGAAGCGTATACTAATTCCTTCATCTCTGCAATTAGATTTGCGAAAAAAAGCAGAGAACCTTTCCATGTCAAAGAATTATGTTACAAGGATTTCAATGACAGTAAAGCTCTGACTGGAGACATAGGTCCTCGGAGCATTCAAATTATCAGAAGTAAAGAAGCTGAAAGTCGTAGTGATTCTCCCAATTCGTTTTTTTTTATAAATACTCGTATGGGAATGACTGTAAAGAGGCAATAATAATCAAAAGGAAGAAGAAAAGTTCGCATTAAATCCAGCATTTAATGCAAGACAGGGAATTTCTCAAAAGAATGAAGATCTCCTAAGCTTATTCCTAAGAATGCTTCACCAAGTTTTTATAAATCTTTCTATGAAATGTTGTGACGTTTGTGGAGTTAATTACCTAAATGTAACAAGACTGAACCAAGATTACCTGTATGTGATAAAGCTTGAGGCTGAACTAACATTTCCTGAAGTTGATAATTACTATAATAACTTGAGTGCTCATGATGTTTATAAAATTTTGTAATCTGATTGAATTAAAAGATTAAGACATTATTTTTTTCTACACAATGTTGCTTGGTTGGAAATAATTTTGTTCACTTTTTTCTATAAAACGGATTGTTTTTTCTTAAGCAAGCTCTCATTATTATTACTTTTAAACACTCTTGATTTCTTTAAAAAAATATTTTCTTTTTGAGTTTTATTGCCAAATTAAAATAAAGCATCTTATGATGAAATTGTTGTTTAGCAAACCAAAATCCCCATTGTTTTCAGGTATTGTGAACTTGTGACATAATTATAAATTGAAAAAAACATTTACTGTCTTGTACTTATTTCTATTACAAAAATGACACATTTATCTTATGGCATGATATAAAAACAATAATTACAGCAAGAATGTCATCATTGAAAATTAGGATGATTATGAGGATACGAAGGAAATCTCCCTATGACCTACAACTGATATTGTACATTTTCCCTTCTATTACATCGTGTTCTTTCTATAAAACATGGATATAAGTTTTTATCTAGTGAATGCATAAAGTTATTACACATGAAACATTTGATCTCATCCTCCTGTAAAATTGAAGTTTTTGAATTATGTCACTGTTGCAGCAAATGAACGATATGTCCAGTTGATAATTATTTTCCGTTATGACTTTCTTGTACCAACTCCATTTACACAGTATATATATTCATTAAATTTTTTCCCTTATCTTGCCAGTACTTTACTAATCAACTTTTATGTTCTCTTGTTTATATCTTTAGGTGGCAATTGGATAAAGGAAACAAAGAAACTGCCGTGAGGCAATGAAAATAAGATAGGATAGGGAAAATAAACAGTTACCCGTCACTTACCACAGATGAAGGCAGGAGGGCGAAACACGTAAAAACACAAAAACAAAAGAATTACACAATATTTCGACTTTTCAGTCTTCATGTGGCGGGCTCGGATGTGACCACATCTTTCCCCCTGCCATATGTCTCGCCTCCTACATGAGTAAGACTGAAAAGTCGAAATATTGTGTAATTCTTTTGTTTTTGTGTTTTTACGTGTTTCGCCCTCCTGCCTTCATCTGTGGTAAGTGACGGGTAACTGTTTATTTTCCCTATCCTATCTTATGTTTATATCTTTAGTTCTGTACATTTTAACTTTATCCTTAAAATTAACAAGAAGCACTCCTGAATATTTAGGCTTAGACAGGGTTACCCATGCACGTGATCTCTTTTCTATCTGATTATGAACCATTTAAATCATTACTTCTTCAGATTTTCACATGTCATGTTCACTCTTCTCTTAGAACTGAGGGTAATCACTGACAGCAAAAGAATACATTATCACTTAGTTTTGTGTTGCTATTTCAGCATAATGCCTTCAACTTGCATAGCTCCATCTGCACACTGCGTGGCCATATTCAGTCACCTTCTCTTTAAAGTTTCTCTCCCATTGTTGTGTTTCGTATTCCCTTAGAACCAGATAACTGCTAACATCAAATGAATCCATTAACATTCACACAGCTCCTACTGCGCACATTCGTGACAATCTTTTAGTCACAATCTTTACCTGGGATCTCTCATCCTGTACTTTACAGCTTTTACCTTTGCGGTGTTTCCATAACTGCTCTCTTATAACAGTTACGTAGTTTTCCCTGTACATGTCCACGACAGCCTTTAGTCGTGATTTCTAACTGGGGTCTCTCTTCTCACTGTGATGTTCCCATAACTAACCCTTATACTACTACTGCTATTTGCATCTTTCCTGTACTGCTGTTGCTCTGCAGTTTTGTGCACATGCTATTTTTTGGGCTTACTTATCATTTACTACTTCCCTATTCCTGTTTCACTGAGAATGGCAGCTACATTATTTTTACTTACCTTCTCACTGCATTCATCAGTGGGATGTGATGGGTTTATGACCCCTATCCCTCCTTATTTTGATTGTCACCATTTTCCAACTTAGACATTTTATTGAAATCATTACTTAATGTGTAAAACATCAAGTATCTACAAAAGATTATCTCCTAGATTCTGTCTGCTGTAAAACCAATACCTGGTGTAGTTGTAGTGGGAATGTGAGGAGGTAGGAAATTTCGGCATGGTTATTTATAATAGCAAACTAGCTGTTACCCGCGACTTCGTACGCGTGGACTTGGAGTTTCAATTCCAGAATTGGATATAGAAAACTGTTAGTAACGTAAGATTTGTCCCAAACAACACCGAGTCGACATAATATGATGGAAAGCCATCATTATATCATCCTATCATCTAATCTGTCTCATGAAGAGAATCAATTTACAACATATTTAAAAACAGAAAAGTAAGCGAAGGTGCGGGGATGTGTGTGTGTGTGTGTGGGGGGGTGGGGGGGGGGGTTAACAGATGGAAGCTTTATTTCAGCTTGGTTTTTTCTTCTTTATTCAACATGAGCATCTGAATCTTATAATCTAATAGCAGCACATTGTCTTCTAGACCTGCACCTTAGGCCAGGTTTACGTCCGTAAGGCATGTCAAAAAGGAAGACAAATTGGTGCCAGAAACTTTTATACAGACACAAATGAATAGTACAGTGCAGAGCAAATTGACTTCTATACTAAATAATAAGTTTTGTTTCTTATCGAAATTTATTAATAAATCAAACACTAACAGATTGCGTGACTGAGCAACCAAAGTAACATTACAGACTAACACACGAATCTGTCTGTCTTTCATCATTCGATAAGTTCTTAAAATTTCGTGACTAAAACTGTTATTCATGCCGAAAAAATGTCCTGTGTCCTTCCTACACTATTTCATTGTTAAATTCCATCAGTATTGATATAGCCATTTAGTCTTCAAAACGTAACAAAAAGACAGAAACTTACTTCCACATTTATAATATAATAGCTGGTACCCACAACTTCGTTCGTGATTGTAAAGTATTCATATTGACAGCTGTAGACATCTAACCACCATAGTGCACGATGGGAGACTCGATGCTATTACCACACACAAATACCAGTCTTCTGCGCTATGTAGTTCCGGCAGCAAAGTAAAATTTACGGATACACACAAGTCTTTGGATGAAATACGAAAATATTCATGATCGACCAATTTCGAACACCATATCTCACACACTCCCACAGTTACCGAATTTTGGCCAACATTGTGATCGATGGGTGACTCTGTGTTACAACCACACAAAAACACCGGTAATCTGCGATTGATAGTTTTCACTTAAAAGTGATACAACGTGACACACGCGTCTTTGGCAGAAATATGAAATAGCCGTAGGTCGACCATTTTATCCCCCATTTCCCCCACACCCCCATAGCTACCGACATCTAACAACCATAGTGCACTACATGAGATACGATTCTACTACCAAACACAAACACCAATGCTCTATGCTATGTAGTTGTGGCAGAAATGTGACATATGCGGAGACAGTCGAAATACGAAAATATCCTTGGTCGGCCACTTACAACCACCATATCTACCACAGTAACACAGTTTCTGAAATTCGGCCGCTGTTGTGACCGAAAGGTCACTATGTGCTACTACTACACACAAACGCCAGTTATCTGTGATCTATAGTTTTCGCTGAAAAGTGATACACCATGACACTTTTGTCTTTGGCAGAAGTATGAAATTGCCACAGGTCGATCACTTTCAACCCCCATATCTCCCACACCCCCATAGCTACCAACATCTAACAACCATAGTGCACTACATGAGATACGATTCTACTACCAAACACAAACACCAATGCTCTATGCCATAGGTTCCCAACCTTTTTTGACCTACCGCCCCCTTTTCGAAAAAAAAAATTTCCCGCCCCCCTGTTTGAAAAAAAACAGTAATGACATCTTTTGTTGTTGTAATCAACGTTGTTTCGTCCATAGCACTTCAATTTAATTGGATTGTTGCCTACTTCTTCAAACAGTGATTTGATGGCACCCCTCTTAGGTGAATTGGACAATAATAAATGTTGAAAAACAAGGACAGATTTTCAAAAATACTTTATTAAAGAATATTAGCAATATTGGTGCCTTGTACAAAATTTGATTAAAAACATATATTGAAAATTACTGTAAATTATCAGTGAGAGATCTGAGCTTGATGTAATGATACTAATTTTTCTACATTTGGTGCCATATTTGTCAGCAGGAGTCTTAAATCGCCGCGTTCCACTACTGACAATCTGTTTCTTTTCTTTGTTAGTAAATTGTTTACTACACTCTATCTCCTTTCGGCAAAATATGACAACGGGAATGCAATAAAAAAAACTTTTTTGCTGTAGCCCACAAAGTCGGATGTAAATCTGGAATTTGCCTCTGTAGCCAAAATTCTTTATATCAATTTTTTAATTTTAATTCTTCATTTGTTGACAGTTCTATCAATTCTACCTGTAGCGATAAATCTGCTGTTTGTAAGTTTGAGAAAGGTTCTAATAAGCAAACTGGAATGGTCATGTTAAGAATATCATGAAATCCATTTTTAAAATCTTTTTAAGTGCTTCCAAATGTTGACAAAATACTAAAATATCTTCATCTTTTTTTCCACAGAGGAAAGATTTGGAAACTGATAGAATTGTCTTCGACCCACATTCTGTTTGTACAAGGCAAGTTTTGACATGAACGCACAAATAACTGACTTTGCTTTGATCAAATTCAAATTATCTCCTTGCAGCTGTAGGTTTGTTGCATTAAATTTATGATATAGATCAGTTAAATAAGCTATATCATTCTTATATTTCAATAAATTCTCTCTTAATAAATCATCTTTGTTTGTTTGTTTGTTTGTTTTTTAAAAAAAAACGTTATAATGGAGTCAAAACCTTATAAAATCTTGTTAGACAGGAACCCTTTGACAGCCATCGAACTTCTGTGTGCAATAACAAACGATTGAAATCCTCATCATTTTCATTCCAAAGTTTTCCAAATAATCTGCTATTGAGAGCATTGCTTCTGATCTTGTTAACTACGGTAATTACATACTGCAGTGAGCAGTGAAGGCGATCACTTAGGTTTTTTGCAACCAAATGGTGTCTGTGAATTACACAATGCACGGCGACTACATTTGGTACTGCCTTTTTCAAATATGAAATCAGCCCTCAGTATCATCCAACCATTGCCGGAGCACCATCAGTAGCAATGGACACGATATTATTCACAGGAATACTTTTTTCTTCAAAATAGTGTTCCAAAACTTGAATTATAGATTTTCCTTTATTATCAGTTTCTAATTTTTTTGCGAACAGTGATTCTTGACATCTTTTTTCACATGTAATGAAGCGAACGTACTCAAGAAGTAATGAATCATTGTTTGGTAAAGTAGATTCATCAAACTGTAAAGAAAATTAGGCAGTCTTCAAAAAATCAGTCAGAGAACTCTCCACGTCCTCGGACATTTTGTCTATTCGCCTCTGTACTGTGTTATTGCCAAGTGGGGTTCTCTTAATAATATCAGACGCCGGCTTGTGCCGTGCAGTATGCAGAAACTCACTCATAGATGGCAGTATCAATTCTTCCCGAATCGTGTGCGGTTTTCCCGATTTAGCAATAAGCAAGGAAATGTAAGAGCCACGAAGGCCATCTGCGTCGTCGAACGAAATATAGTAAATATTTAATTAACATACAGTACTGGATACATCCTGTGTTAACTCAAATACAAAAAGAGGCCTAGAAAAATAGTGAAATAAATTAGGTACACAAATATTCTGTTATTTTTTATTTCACTGAATAATACTGATACCAACTTTTAATACCCACTGATCTTGGTTAAAGGACATTTGGAATTACCTGCTGAAACATTTGTTCAATGTTTTTCGTTATTAGTTAATTTTATCGGCACGTCCTTGCCAGTGTTGGCTAGGGGGGCGCTGGCTGGGCGTCAACGCCCCCCAAATTTGCTTTTGTTCACAAACGCCCCCTTCGAAATCTCTAACGCCCACCGGGGGGCGGTACGGCCCACGTTGGGAACCACTGCTCTATGCTATGTAGTTGTGGCAGAAATGTGACATATGCGGAGACGGTCGAAATTCGAAAATATCCTTGGTCGGCCACTTTCAACCACCATATCTACCACAGTAACACAGTTTCTGAAATTCGGCCGCTGTTGTGATCGAAAGGTGACTCTGTGCTACTACTACACACAAATACCAGTTATCTGTGATCTATAGTTTTCGCTGAAAAGTGATACACCATGACACTTTTGTCTTTGGCAGAAGTATGAAATTGCCACAGGTCGATCACTTTCAACCCCCATATCTCCCACACCCCCATAGCTACCGACATCTAACAACCATAGTGCACTACATGAGATACGATTCTACTACCATACACAAACACCAATGTTCTATGCTATGTAGTTGTGGCAGAAAAGTGACATATGCGGAGACAGTCGAAATTCGAAAATATCCTTGGTCGGCCACTTACAACCACCATATCTACCACAGTAACACAGTTTCTGAAATTCGGCCGCTGTTGTGATCGAAAGGTGACTCTGTGCTACTACTACACACGAACGCCAGTTATCTGTGATCTATAGTTTTCGCTGAAAAGTGATACACCATGACACTTTTGTCTTTGGCAGAAGTATGAAATTGCCACAGGTCGACCACTTTCAACCCCCATATCTCCCACACCCCCATAGCTACCGACATCTAACATCCATAGTGCACTACATGAGATACGATTCTACTACCAAACACAAACACCAGTGCTCTATGCTATGTAGTTGTGGCAGAAAAGTGACATATGCGGAGACAGTCGAAATACGAAAATATCCTTGGTCGGCCACTTACAACCACCATATCTACCACAGTAACACAGTTTCTGAAAATCGGCCGCTGTTGTGATCGAAAGGTGACTCTGTGCTACTACTACACACAAACGCCAGTTATCTGTGATCTATAGTTTTCGCTGAAAAGTGATACACCATGACACTTTTGTCTTTGGCAGAAGTATGAAATTGCCACAGGTCGATCACTTTCAACCCCCATATCTCCCACACCCCCATAGCTACCGACATCTAACAACCATAGTGCACTACATGAGATACGATTCTACTACCAAACACAAACACCAATGCTCTATGCTATGTAGTTGTGGCAGAAAAGTGACATATGCGGAGACAGTTGAAATACGAAAATATCCTTGGTTGGCCACTTACAACCACCATATCTACCACAGTACCACAGTTTCTGAAAATCGGCCGCTGTTGTGATCGAAAGGTGACTCTGTGCTACTACTACACACAAACACCAGTTATCTGTGATCTATAGTTTTCGCTGAAAAGTGATACACCATGACACTTTTGTCTTTGGCAGAAGAATGAAATTGCCACAGGTCGACCACTTTCAACCCCCATATCTCCCACACCCCCATAGCTACCGACATCTAACAACCATAGTGCATGACAGGAAAGACGATTCTACTACCACACACAAATACCAAAGGTCTATGTTATGTAGTTGTGGCAGGAAAGAGAAGTATACGGAGATACGAATTTTTGGTCGAAATATGAAAACGCCCTGCACTGACCAACTTTAATCATTATATCTCCCACATCCCCACAGCTATCGGCATTTGGCCAACGTTGTGCACGACAGGAAACTCCATGCTACTTCCACCAACAAACATCAGTGATCTGTGCAAGGTAGTGGTGGCTGAAAAGTGAAATATAGGAAAAAACACGTCTATTTTTATATATATATAAGATTAAAGATTAGGCCTAAACTGTGTAACTGATGTTTATTTATTTAAATGTTTACTTAGGCTTACATCTTATCAGGCTTATGTAAAACATAATTTATGCTTCACACAAATTAACAGCTTATAATACTTATCAACACTGTATTATCAGTTCAAACAACTAAATAATATTTGCCTAATTTTTCTCTTTAATAATAATATAATAATTGATAAAATTGCGATGGAGCACCCGCTCCGTTGGCAATCTCCCTACAACCCCTCCCTTTCCCCTTCCAACCTACTTTTGCCCTCTACTAATTTTTACTTTAAATTCTTTCAGTGTTTCTGGTAAGTTATTCATCACTTCTCTTGGCAATTTATTCCAGTCCCTCACTCCGTTTCCTATGAAATAAAATTTTCCCACACCCTTATGCCTGACATCAAGTGCCAGCTTGTGATCATGGTTAACCTTACCCTTCCAAGCACCTCTCTTAATTTTCCCACTAATATCTTTCCATGCTTCATCACCAGTATAGGCTTTGTACACTCCCATGACTCTCTTCACCCTCCTTCTATCCTCCAATGAATCCCACTCCAGCTCCTTTATCATATTAGTTACCAATTGTGTTCTGCGGTAATTTCCAGAGACAAACCTGGGAGCCCTCTTCTGCACCCCCTCCTAACTCCCATATTTGATACCCAAAATGTGGATCCCAAACTACACCACCATATTCCAGCAGTGGTCTGAGCAAAGTACCCCAATTCCCTTACTTCTCTAGTGCATCCCCTCATCACTCTTTCCAACAGGTGAAGGATTTTTGAACCTTTTTCCTACCGCCTGTCCAGTGTGTCCTGCACAGTTTAGTTTGCTACAAAATGTGATGCCAAGGTATTTACATTTTCGAGTTTTCAATAAGTAGCCCCTTCCCCACTTTATAATTGTAATCAACCTTTAGCTTTTTATCTGTGTACCCAAAAAGCTGACTCTTCTTTGCATTTATCTTCATCCCATGTTGAGTCACCCAGCTAGTTATCCTATCTAGATCACCCTGCAGCTTGGAAACACTTCAGCATTTTGTCTTACATACAGTGTACTCAGAATAAGGAAGAATAGTAAAAGATGTAGGCTTATTACTTATGAGATATGATGACAGGAGGACACTGACAAACATAAATTACAATATTGCTGCATGTCTCAACTTTATACATTAGTAAGGTTTTAAACACAGCTACAATGGAGCAACAAGGGAGGAGTCCTCTTCCCTTCAACTTTGGTAGGTGGTGAGTGTATTTTACCTTTCCTTTGAATATAAAAAATATTTTAATGTATTTATAATTTTGCGTGGCCTCCTGCCTACTTTCCCTGTCCTTCCTCATTTTCTTTGCCCAAAAGCATCTTCCTGCTGATTGTGATTGTAATTAGAATGTACTCTCTCATTCAAAAATATGAGCACTGCTTGAACCTTCTACTTTTCACTGTACAGATTAACTTTCCTTATCCAAATCAATTAAAATAATGTGTGAATTTTTATTTATATATATATATATATATATATATATCATTAGTAGAAACTGAAGTTGCAGAATTTATTCAGATAATGTTGTAATCAAACAGGTTCCATTAATATCAGGTAGATATAATACTCCCCTCCCCCTCCATTTTTTGTGACATTTAGGTGGATAATTGGTGATGTAGTGAACATCTCAAAAGTTAAATGCTGTTATCTTATAAGAAAAAAGTATGTGATGGGTGAAATTTATTTTCATGATGCTTTGAAGAGAATGTCGTTTTTTTAATTATATAGATGCTTGCATAATTTTTCTACAAGTAATTTATTGGAAATCCTAGTAGTCTGTAATAACTGCAGCAACCTAAAACAGTCATAGTTTGAAAAATGTAAGTTATTGAATGGCATGAACAAAATACTGAAGGAAGATTTTGGACTGAATATAAATCAAAGTAAGACAAAAGTGATGAAATGTAGTAGAAATGATACCAATACTAGCAGATTAAATATAAAAATGGGATCGGATGCAATAGGAGAAGTGAGTTAGTTCTGTTACTTGGGAAGCAAAATTACAACCGATGGCCGAAGCAGGAATGATGTTAAAAGCAGAATAGCACTAGCAAAAAGAGCCTTCATGAAAAAGAGAAACCTTTTAGTTTCAAATATTGATCTAGGAATTAGAAAGAACTTTTTAAAACTCTATGTGTGGAGCACAGCACTTTACGGTAGTGAAACATGGACTTTAGGAATACCGGAAAGAAAGAAACTTGAAGCATTTGAAATGTGGTGCTACAGAAGAATGCTGAAAACTAAGTGGACAGACAAAGTAAGAAATGAACGAGTTTTGGAAATGATGCGTGAGAAAAGAAGTTTATGGAAGAAGCTTACAGGAAGAAGAGACAGGCTGGTAGGTCATATTTTGAGACATGCTGGATTGGTTAATTTGTTAGTGGAGGGAACAGTGGAAGGTAAGAACTGTAGAGGAAGACAGAGATTAGAATATATGAAGCAGATAATTGAGGACGTGGGTTGTAGAGGGTATGTAGAAATGAGGAGATTAGCACAGGATAGGAAGGGATGGAGGATTGCATCAAACCAGTCGAATGACTGACGATGGCAAAAAAAAAAAAAAAAAAAAAAAAAAGACTTAAAAGGGAAGAAGAAAACTGCAATAAATGTTTGCCACTGCTTCACTGATGCTCAATAGAAAGCAAGATGATATCTTTGCTTTGCTAATTCATTCCAAGCATGCATGTATTTGATTTTTTTTTTTTTTGTGGTCGTTTTCCATGTTAGCGTATAGACCAGTGGCGAATCCAAGATTTTGGTTTGGGAGGGGTTTGAGTGGATTTTGGTTTGGGAAGGGTTTGAGTGGATTTTGTTTGGGGGTCAGGGGGGATGGGGTTGAGTCAGGCAAAGGTAGTCTTTATATACTCCTCGGATTGCTGCCTTTAAAAGATCAGTCGATCTAAATGAAAGGTCTCCAAAATTATGATGTAGATGGACCTAGGTACTTTTGGGAGGGGCTTGAGCCATCTAGGCATCCCTGGATCCACCAGTGACAAAGACTACTAATCTGGCCAATAATTGTAATAAACATCAGAATGAAGTTTTTCTCCATCACCATCAAGATGGCGACGGAGTTTCAGATCGCCGAAATATCGTGTGGAAACATCTGGATTACTCAGCTAGACTCCCAATTGTAATGAATTTGCATTCTCTTGTGCCATAATGCAACATTAGTATGTAGGGGATTAAAAAAAAAAACACAAACATTGAAAAATACAAGTACAATATTTAGAATAGCCTGCTACTCATATATGGAAGAAAATTAAACATATTTCAATGTCAATGAGCATACCAGCAACAAAACTTACTACGTGAATAAAATCACATTTCTGTTGCTCATGCTGCTCAAAGTTGAAGGAGGCAACAAAGTGAGAAAATTAAATCATTTGAGATAGCAATATATAAATAACTGGAAGAATGTTGCTGCTTATCATAGTTGCCAACAGGGTGATGGAGGAACACAAACTTGGAGAAGGCCTTCATTAGCATAAGAATGTTTTGCAGACTTGAGGGTTAATGTGCACTGCAAATAAATTGGTGCCAGTCAGTGAATGGGATTTAAAGAAAGGGGTTAGGTCAGATTGACACTTATTGGTTAGTGTGACATCCCAAGTTCAGAGGTCTGCTTCCAAACAGAAGATCTTTTGGATCATGAAATGATTAACAATAAGTTTGATCACCTGAGCAGTTAGAGGGCAGTCAGGTTTTTAGTGATTTCTGTTTGCCCTGACTGGAAATGGACTTGTAGTTAAAATTTTAAGGGAAGTTGAATAATTGTTACAAGTTAATTGGTAAATGGCACTCCTGTGATTGGATAGCTTTGTGCATCGACACGGCAGATGTAGGAAATCCGGCTCCATTAAAACGGATGCCATCTATTCTTTCGAAAGTCATTTTCCTTAAAACTTGTTAATTTTGCAGGTTACCAATAAGTATCAAAGATGGTTTTGTATATGGTAATTGCAAAATCAGTCATTTGGAATGTACCTGGTTACACTAATTACACTATGCATCAGTGAAAAAACTTTTTGCAAAAGTAGGTGTTCTTTATGTATTTTTGCCTCCTAAATTTGAAAATGACACTCAAAACATTGTATCATCCACAGTTTTGGCATAAGTTGTATACTTTGCCAATATTGATATCACATATTTAAGCAGTACTTATATATGGTACATGAATCATACTGAAGTAGAATACAACTTTAAAACAACAACATATTGAAATAGAATACAGTCAACATATGCATACAGAAAATGTGGTACAAAACATACATTAGCCTAATTTATTCCATGCTTTCTAAGTTGTCATGGCATGGCCCCGCTTTTCCTTTTATTGGGCATTTCTGTGTGCTCACGGTGAAACATCCAGCAGTAGTCACCCATCATCCAAACATTCCAAGTTCCCATGGTATCGTTGTTCCATGTCCTTGATATCCTAATGGGATATTTCACCCTGTTCCTAACTTACAGAACCCAGTTTTGTAGGAAAAATGTCGAGGTGCGACCGTAGAAAATGTAACTTCCAACTCATTAGCATCCCAGCATTTCCAATTTCGTCAGCATGTTCTCAATTATTTTGATTTACTCTGGGCTACGATTGTTTCCCAGGAAGTTTTGAACCACACACTTAAAAGTAGTCCACTCTTCTTGCCCCATGGCATTCACTGAATGAAGGCAATTTTCATCTAGCATTAGTTTCTGAATATTGAGAACAGTGAACACGCTCTCTTTCAACTTAGCTTATGACAGTTTGGAGAACTTGTTACATATATGTTTGAAACAGTTGCTGCACTTATGTAATGCCTTGACAAACCACTTCACGGAAACCAATTCCAACCTATGGAGACACCGTTTTTGATCCCAGTGTTTGTCATCAGCCCGACTGTCCAATTCACAGATGAAACAGGAGAACTTGGTATATTCTTATTGTTTACCTAGAAGCATATCCAACACTTTCAAATCACCACGTACCATCCAATTATGTTCCTCAATGAATGGTGGTAAGAAGAGCCTTCATGTTGTCATATGTTTACTCCAGCTGCACAGAATGGCTGATAGGTATTGAGGCAAACATGTTACCATTGTGCAGCAGAACTGCCTTCAGGCTTCTTTTAAATGAATCAGTGAACAGTACCAGGCATGGACAGAATGTTGAACTTACCAGCAAACCTTGTACACAACTGCAGTACACAAACAAGTCATTTTGAAGAAAATACAGTGTGAATCTCAAGTCCCTTTTTCTGTAAAATGTAAGGGACATACTAGGTGCCAACAAATGTCCTTGACCAAGGAGCTCTTCTTTATCCTTTGTCAATCCAAGATCACTGACTAAATCATTTAGATCTGGCTAAGTGAACAGAAGAGGGCCCTCACCTCTGCCTACTTCAAACCTGTATCATTCGTCTCCTGCATGGTATTTATGTCATCATTGTCATCTTTATCTAATATTTGTGGGATCTGTGGTATAGGTCTACATCTGCATCTATATTCTGCATTTCCCAAATATTGCGGGTGGATAAGGGTGTTTAGCAGTCATGAATTGAGCAGCGCTCCTCTGTATCTTCTCCAATGTGTCAATCAATCCATTGTGATATGGATCCCAAACTTCACAACAGTAATCCAAATGCGCATGCACTAGTATTTTGTACGCTATCTCCTTTGTCTGAGCACTACAACTTCTCAAAATACGACCTATGAATCGTAATCTAGAATTAGCTTTGCCTATGACGGAAGTTATGTTTAAGTCCTATCTCACGTTGCTTTCTACCATTACACCCAGATCGGAGAATCAGCCGTATCAACAACTTTTTTTTTTTTTTTTTTTTTTTTTTTTTTTTTTTACGCCTTTACGCCTCGTCGACGGCTAAGGTCATTAGCGGCGGGATGGGACCGGGGACAAGGAATGGGAAGGAATTCGAGTATGGCCTTTTGGAGTCTTATTTTTGTTACTTATTTGCATTGCCTTGTACTTTTTGCAGTTAAGTGTAAGCTGCCATTTATGGCACCATTCTGAAATAACATCCAGATTGCACTGAATTTGTAAGCAATCATCAGAGCACCTTACTTCCCTATTAATAAGTAAATCATCAGCAAGCAATCCCAGCCTGTAATTAATGTTGTCACCAAGATCATTTATAAATATTAGGAAAAGAAGTGGTCCTATTACACTTCCTCGAGGAATGCCTGAAGTAGTATCTAGCTTAGAAGAGACTTCCTTGTCAACAATGACATACTGTGATTGACCAGTTAGAAAATCCCGTATCAATTCACAAATCTGATCCGATATACCGTAAGATCGAATCTTCACTAAAAGTAGATTGTGTGAAATAGAGTCAAAAGCTTTCTGAAAATTGCATCAACTTGTGAACCTTCATCAATTACTTTTATTATGTCATGCGAAAATAAGGCCAGTTGTGTTTCACACTCTCTGTTCTTCCGAAATCCATGTTGGTATGGTATAAGTAACTCGTTTTCATCCAGAAACGTCATAATGTTAGAACATATGATATGATCCAGAATTCTTCTTGAAACAGATGTTAGAAATATGGGTTGATAATTTCTAGTATCTCTCCAATCTCCATTCTTGAAAACAGGAATCACCTGTGCTATTTTCCATTCTCTCTTCTAAAGATTTACGGAATATATCTGACAGCAATTGTTCAATTTCTTCCACGTGTTCTGAAAATACTCTTACTGGTATACCTTCAGGACCCGGTGCTATCCCCTACTTCAAGAGCTTAATTGCTTCATAATACCTATACTATCAATTTGTTTGGATCCTTCTGAAATTCTAATTACTATGGAAAAGTGTGAATGTTTTCCATATTTTCGTCAGTGAATGGATTTTTAAATTCGTTGTTAAATATGGTAGTCTTGTCGCATTTGTCTTCAACTACCCGACCGTCTTGTAATAGAACTGGCATATTGTTGTCACTACCACTAAGTTTTTTTTACATATGACCAGTGGTGGCTCTAGACGTAGTGCCACTGAGACATGTCACCACTTCATAATCAAGAATAAATAGATAAAAAATAAACGTGGTGAAAGAGAAATATATATTTAAAAATTTAGCGTTTCTACTATACTATTACATAAGACAGATGGGGAAACATTGAACACCCTCTGTTGGCCGCATAGGCGAACTATTTCACCCTCGTGGAGATAGCTCTGTTTTGTCTCCAATCGCGCATGCGCACTAATGGTTTCGCAGAAATTCAGGAGGGTGAGGTACCATGTTGCAAATATGGATTTGTGACAACTCTGATCTGTCTCAAGGAGCTCCAAAATCTTAGTAACACCACCGGTAGGGTGCAGCAGTAGCTGCTTTGTTTGTCGCATGCCTTAGGTGGAATGCATGGAATGGTAGTGAAGCTTAGTCTGCAGTTGTGCGCTGAATGCTAACCATATCTTGCGACTATCGGAGAGTGCGTCAGGTGTCTTTGCGTGATGAATCACATAAGCGAATTATTAAAGAAGCCATTCTCGCTGCTATCTTACGAAGAAAAAATTAATGTGAAAAAATTAGGAAAACCTATGCCACATTTAAACATTTCATATCGCCAAGAAAGTGCTAAAGTATCTCGGTTGAGGAAATTTAACTGTGATGTGTATTTAAAAAATAATTGGCTATGCAGTTGCAATGTGAAAAATGCATTTTTCTGTTTTCCATGTGTTCTGTTCGGTGATGAATTTAATTGGTCACATGGTGGAGTTTCTGATTTGGTTCTTCTTACTGGAAAAATTAAGTCCCACAAAAAATCAGCACTTCATATTAATAATGTGCTTAGTTTAACAATGCTTGGAAAAACAAACATTCAGAATCAACTTAATTCTCAGTACCACCTTGCTATTGTTAAACATAACGAACAAGTGGATAAAAACAGGTACGTTCTAAATTTAATTATAAATTGTGTGCGATTTTGTGGTGCTCTGGAACTTGCTTTGCGAGGACACATTGAAAGTGATGAATCCGATAATAAAGGAGTGTTTTCATTTCAGTTCGGAGTTGGACAAAGAGTTGAAAAGTCATTTGCAAGGATCCACAGCATTTAAAGGCACCAGTAAAACCATTCAGAATGAATTGCTTGAGTGCATGTTAAGTATATATCATGACGAAATTCGGAAAGAAATCGACAATGTTGAATATGTAGCCAGGCTAGCTGATGAAACTACAGATGTGTCTTGTCAGTTTCAATTAGTTATAGTGTTGCGCTATATTGTTGGTGGAAAACCTGTAGAAAGATTTTGGAAATTCGCGAACCCAGATGGCCATCATGCTAGTGCTATTGCAGATTGTATTTTGCAAGAACTTGACACACTGATTGGAAAATCACCCGAAAAATTAATTGCTCAAAGTTACGATGGCGCCTCCGTAATGAAAGGAAATTTAAACGGCGTGCAGAAAAGAATTATAGACATATATCCTCAGTTCAAATTTTATTCATTGCTATGCACACCAAGTAAATCTTTTAATGTCAAAAGCGGCCTCCATCAATCGGGAAGTGCGCATTTTTTTCGCAAATCTTTCCGGAATTTGTTCTTTCTTTTCCAGTTCGTCTCAAAGAACAAGAGTTTTAGATGAGATTTTGCAGAAAAGATTACCACATGCATCTCAAACCAGGTGGAATTTTCATTCTCGAGGAGTCAACTGTATTTACGAATATAGAAATAACTTAATAGATGTAATGAAACCATTGAAAACAGCGAAGAAATACGTTTGCCTTCTACCCTTCAACAAGCATGTGCATATAAAACTTTGTTAAATGATAAGAACTTTGTTTTTTGGTTAACGCTATTTCACAAGATAATGCCACATGTCGAAATAGTTTTTAAACAACTACAAAAGAAAGACATTGACCCTGTAAAAGTTAAAGTAATTATGGAGACCTTTGAAACTTCCATTCAAAGAATTAGAGAGCAGGCCGATGATAGTGATGAATTGAAGGGTGTGAAAAAAATTCCTGTGAAAAGAGGCGATGTGATGATTCTGAGAACCTTTGCGATGTCATTGTTTCTGAAATAAAAACTAGATTTCAGTTTACGGGACATCTCGCAGCATCAAATTTATTTGATGTTGAAAAATTTAAAACTTATCAAACTAAATTTCCTGCCGAATAAGTGATATGGTAAAAGAGTACCCGTTTTTGGAAGAAAAAAGATTGCAGGGCGAACTTGAAGTGTGTTATTCGAGACCAGAATTAAGAGCTATTTCTGGTGCCGTTCCATTTTTATCATTCATTATTGAAAATGACCTTACCGATACATTTCAAGAAACATCAATATTATTAAAACTGTTGATAACAATGCCAATGTCAACATCAGAAGCCGAAAGATGTTTTTCTATGATGAAAAGGGTAAAAACCTTTCTCAGAAACACGATGAAGGAGGACCGACTCACCGCTTTAGGCATGCTTTCTTGCGAAAAATCATTCGTGAGTAACATAGACAATTTCAACAAGAAAGTTATTGATTTATTTGCCACCAAAAAGAACAGAAAAATGGACTTTTTGTATCGCTCGTTTTAGTGCCTTAATTCATTGAGATAGTGACTCTTAACATTATTTTATGTGACTTAATGTGTAAATAAATCTTCACTAATATCATTGAATATGATATTTCTTCACAAACTGCTGATGAACGTTCACCCCTCCAGTATGGTGAGTCATTGAAGATTAAACCAATTACTATTGATTTTTATTGCATGTTTTGAATTATTAAAAATAAAACACCTCTGGAGATTCTTTGCTGAATATTGCTTGTAGAAATGCAGGAATTCAGCTACTTGCCTTAGAAGCTTTGTCTATGCGAGGAGGCACTATTTTTTTTCTATTTGTTAGTTTCTTCCAAGGAGTGTTAGACAAGTTTATGAATACATGTGGCAGTAAACGACTCTCAAACTAAATGTGTTTCACTGCATAAAGAGTGTGCCATTGCAGTCGTGGTTATTGAAGGCAATGGCTAGGGAGCGTGCATAAGCTCCATTTTGGTCTACTGTGAACCCTCCCTCCCGCCCTCCCCCATGTACCCCTTCGTTGCTTGTGCCTCTTCCCCCCCCCCTCACGTAGCATGTAGCTTTTTTCCCCTTGATTCCAGAAGACATTTTTTACTGTTTTCTCTTTTCAGACGATTGTATATTATATAAGGAGATAATTAACTGAGGGAAATAAATATTCACATGCTGGTGGGTGTTCTGTTCCTCACTTTGTGTGAAAAATGTTATGAAAGGAAAGCTACGTGGCCTGGCTCAGAACCTCCACTCCCCCACGTAGCCCAGCGTAGCCTTCCAGCCAACCCCCCCCCCCCTGGACCGAGCCACGTGGTTTGTGCACACTCGCCATGTTCTGTAAGCAGTGCGGGATAAAGAAAGTATGTGACTCCAGGCACTCAACGTTCTTGGAGCCCTCTGTTTTGAAGGGAAAAAAAAATCCATATTTTGTAAGAACAAAGATAAGATTTCGTAGATGACTAAATGAATAGATCATATTTTTCATACAATTAAACAAAAGAATTTTACATTTTATGATATTTTGAAAAATGCTTTTATTTCTTGCACTACAATGAAACCAAAAAAAAAATTGCATGATTTTTATATTATTTTGATCGTTTTATTTTGGATTATTCTATTCATTTTTCTTATTTTTATTCAATTAAATATATTAACTCTCATGGGGGAGTCTTAAAAATCGGGAGCCTCAGTCTACTGTCTAGTCGTATATTGGATAATCCAGCACTGCCTATAGTTCAACTTCTCGATTTTTGGCTAATCCATCATTGTTTACCTTTTGATCATTTATCATTCATTTCTTCAACTACAAAATTATTTCTTCAATCCGGCAGCACGCTGGTAAAGAGACATTCAAATGTAGTAAATGTTCAAGTTGCCTAGATTCTTAGTCAAAACTGAACTTATTTCTTCCTTCCATCTTTCACTTTTTTTTTAAAAAAATGTAATTCATCGAAAAATTTCAATCTTGTCACTACCTAAGCGAATCACTTCGGCCGCCACTGCATATGACCAAAATTTCCTTGGGTTTTCGTTGAGGCTCTTGGAAAGAGAATTGCAACGAAAGTCGTTAAAGGTATAGTTATATCTGGGCCATGTGGAATAGGAAGAATCAGTGAGTTAATGTAGTTCAGATACTCAATAGTCTTCTTGTTTTTCTTTGTTTCAACGAGAAAAACAACCAGTTACCTCACCGTTGTAAATCTTGTACACACACAACACACATGAGCTGTGGAGCCCATGGTTTATTGAAGTTGCCTAGTTTCACTTCAAAATAGGCATGACAGACCTTTTTCACAAAAACAGTAACTTTTCTTTGATCTTTTTTCAACATAAATATAACAAAAACTATTAGAGTTTATATAGCATCGGATAGACATTTTACACTAACGCGTACTTCCTTCTACAAATACAACACAGTGATGTACAGGCAGTGCCATTTTCAACATGCAGTTTACTGTGCACAAGCTTCTGAACTTCATATGGTGCTTTTGTGTATATTATTATATTGCATTATCATTAATTGGAAATGTATGCAGTTTGTGGGTGATACAATGATTTGAGTATCATTTTCAAATTTATTAGTTTGAAATACATATATAATGCCTACATTTTTAAAAAAGGTTTTTGTGACCTTGCAGTTTGTTGCTCAGTGTTATCCTTAAATGGTTCCCTTTTGTCATTTCGCTGATCAAATCATACAAGTTGACTAGTAGCAATATCACTGTTTATTATTTATAGTATTACAAATCCGTTAGGAAGCTGCATGTGTCTCACAAAAACTACCACATCAATTTGGATGATGTTTTCAAATTTCAGAGTTTATGGTCCATGATCTACAAAAAAAGCTTATGACTTACAAATACAAAGGGACAGAGCAAGAAATTATAGTCATTTCAACTTGGAGAAATATGTGCACAGATCACTCTGTATGTTCAAGAAAAACTGTCAAAAAAATCACAATACTACTCTTTGGATTTTGAATTATTTTTTGACTTCGGTTCTGTAGTTCTCCAGTTTTATGAAATGTTGTATAAATGGAACACGTGAATCAGTCACAATAATCATAAGTAATATTTAATTTACAGTATACATCTTTGCACTGGAAGAGATACTAACCCAATAATAAGAGGTCTTTGGTGTGAAAATCGAAATTGAAGATCTGATCATTGTGGATTCATAGTAGGGGTACACTTCAGGTACCTCACCCTATTAGTGTTTGTCCTGGTGGACCTTCATTTATGAGAAATTCAGGGTTCACAAACAGTAATTGGCTAAATACCCGCACAGTTCAGTGGTTGAGTTGATATACGAAAGGTTCTTGATTTGATGCCCTCTTCGCAAAAAAAAAAAAAAAAAAAAAAAAAAAAAATATTTTCTGCGTGCATTTGCAAAATAAATAAATAAAATATAATTATTAAAAAAATCTGTGCACTTTGATTTTGCTTTTATTTGCTGTTTATATCATTACAGATTCATTTTTATAAAAATTCATAAAAATAATTTTTTTCTTTGTAGGATTAACAAGGTTTTTTTATGATATATGCAATAAACATTAAAAACATAAACTGTTACCACACTAGCAACATCTGAGAAAATATATCCTTCCACAGCCACATATTCTTCTTATTATTGAAGTTGGGAAACATGTTTCATTCACATTTGTAAATTCCCAATTTTTATTTCTTCCTCTTTATCCATTTAACCAGCATCCTTCGAGATGAATTTATCATATTAGTGAGTTCAGGCACATGCAAAATGTGAAAAATATTTAAATTTATTGTACTGGCATATTTACCACATGTATGCATAAGTTTTTGCCGGTTGTTGTGGTAAAAAAAACACATAATGTTGGAGGGGAAAGTAATTTTTCGTTTATTCAAAATATTGGTCTTCGGCTTCTACAAACTTCGCCAATCTTGCTGGTAAGTTATGAAAACTGTGCCAGAAAAACTGCGTGTCTTTTATGGCAAACCATTCGGTGAGCCATTTCCCAAACTCCTTGAAATTGTTGAAGTGCTGCTCTGCGAGGGCATGTCCCACTGATGCGAAGAGGTGATAGTCAGATGGCACCAGGTCAGGGAAGTACGGTAGTGTAGTAGGATGTCCCATCCAATCAATTTCAAGGTGTCTTTCACTGGTTTTGCTGTGTGGGACGACACATTGTCATGTAGCATAATCATTTTGCCATGTCTTCGGGCCCAATTCAGTTGTCACTCGATCAATACATGACGTAAATTAATCATTTATTGGTGACAGCATTGTGCATTAACGGTTTTGCCGGGCTTCAGGAGTTCATGGTAGACAATATTTCTCTGGTCCCACCAGACACAAAGCATGGTCTTCTTGCCGAAGCAATCTGGCCTTGGTGTTAAAGGACCAGCTTCGCCAGGTGACAGTAACAATTTTCTCCGCTTCAGGTTTTCAAAATAAATTCATTTTTCATCACCCGTCACAATTCGGCGCAGAAATTATTTTCTTTCGTGGCCTTGAAGCAGAATTCCACAAGTGATTTTACGATTTTCCATTTGCTGTCCATTCAAAGCATGTGGGACCCATTTACTGAGTGTATTGGTTTTCTCAATTGCTTACAAATGTTTGCTGAATATATCTTGTTGGCAATTGCTGTTGATTTTTCATTAGGTCATCATCCAGTAACACCTGAAATTGCTCATCTTCGCACTTTTATGGTCTACCTGAGCACACACTCACTGTCTTTCACATTGAAATCACCATGTTTAAATTGTCGAAATCATATCTCACATGTTATAAACAATGGTGTGTGTTCATCATATGTTTCTACCAGCAAACGATGACTTTCCATGGCATTTTTATTTTGATTAAGTAAGAAAAGCAATGTGTACTGCAAATGTTCGTTTTTAGGCACAAAAGTCTTCATGATCACAGAATGATACAACACAGAGGCCAGTTGTGTAGCGGACTCAACTTGTACGTGTTGGTAGGTTAATGTCAGACGCGCAACTGATGCACATGTCACGTTCATATGAGCTATCACTTAGTGAAACCGGAAACAACTTATGCATACACCTGGTATTTTTTAGAAATTTCATGCATACCTCGCAACAATGTTGGTAAAGAAACGGTATGTAGGGATTGTATCATTTGTCAAATATTATAATGAAGGGATTCGAAATGTTCCCTAACTGTTACAAGTTAAGCATGAAATATTTACACGTGGAGCTGCTGTTGTAATACATTACACGTTCACAACATTTTGCATGTTTCCAATTGTCCACATCAGGATGACACAACCTGGACTAGAATGAAAAATCACACACTTTTTTCATCTTATGTAACAAGGAATTTAATTTTCATTAACTTCACTTGATTTTTGAGCAGCAATGTATTGGCAGTTGGCTGGAATGCAGATTTGGCCAGAATGAAGCTCTTAACTAGCATTGTTTTGAAGTATGATATATATATCTCTTTCAAATTCATGAAAATGTGGCTGCTGAATTATACATAATGACATAGGAATATATTCATGTGGCAGCACTGAAACTTGTCAGCGATTTTACATTCGTTGCTGCAGGTTCTATGATTAGCATCAAAGATGTTGTTAAAAATAACCGCTGACTGTACTGCCAACATGATCGCATATGGTAAATTTCGTGTGGAATTTTTTTTAAGGTATGTTTCTGTTTGGCTTGATAATACACTTTTCCTAGAAAGAAATATTCTCAGGTAACTGTTTGCCAAATATCTGACCAAAGGTTCAATTGCTTCTTGGTACGCCCTTAGTGGACAGTTACTTAGAAGTTTGGAAGTTTCTGTAATTTAATATGTTTCACATATCATAGTGCATTAAAATAAAAGTCAAACAAAAACTTTAGGATAACAGTATGGAAGCCAAATATAAGATACTTACTGAAAGAATGGAAAGTTATCAGATTAAATATGCAGTCTGTACTTCTCCAATATTTGGCACTAGAATAAAAAGGGTAAAGTGTTTCTACACACAAAAGGGTCCGTGTGCATGAAGTGCCGGGTAAAAGCTAATTTATGATATTATGTAATCTAGAGTTTCTCAACCCAAAGACCAGTTAATTGACAAAATTAATGCTGCGGACCACTAACTTATGTGGGCCCTATTTTTACCTATGTGTATCTTATTAATATTTGGGACATATTGTATTGTACCATTATAATATAATAAATCGGAAGGCATGTTTTGAATTCCTAAGAAAACTCTGTTATCAAATTGGAAATGAACTATTAATTACATATTGACAAGACTCTTAACATTTAATAACCAGATCAATAATAATATTACTATTGGCTGGATGCTATACTTTACCACCAACCTACATGCACAAAATAAAATAAAAGAAACAAGACCTGACACCTTTTAGTGTTGTTTACTTCACCGCTTTTATGTTTCCAACTTTACCAAGTTCTGCAATCCTTCCCACCTATTACAGGACCCTCAGAAAATGGTTGATAACATAATCCTTAAAAGAATGGCACTTTATTTGATGCTGACTGGGAACATATTTAGTGAATAATCTATTGTAGGAGCAACACTGACTTATCCTTATTTCATGGAAATGCTAGATTTTCGCCTGATCGTTGAAATATTCATGGCCTTTAACAAGTTGTGCTTACAGTTTATACTCATTTATAGCTTTATACACTACGAATATGGCATTTAAATATTTAATATTCTGCTTACTGACTACCTGTATCATCTTCATGGACCACAACTTGAGAAACACTGATCTAACCAGCTAAATTGTAGTGATTGTGTTTGAATATATTATTTCTATAAGGCCATTATCTCCGTTCATACCTAACAGAAATCAATGAATGAGGTGTCATTTTAAAGCTTATGGTCTCCACCTTGGTCACATCATATTTTAAGAAAGGATTTTTCAGAATTCGACCATTTAAAGGGCAAAAATTTCAATATTACTAAAATTCTGTTTTTTGTGTTACAAGTCATTTATCTCCCTGGATACCTATCTGAAATCGTTTAATGAAGTATCATTTTAAAGATTGAGATCTCCACTTTGGTGACATCATATATTAAGACAGGAATTTTTTGAAATGACCCTTAAAGGGCAAAAGTATCAATATTTCTGCATCTCATTTTTATGTCATGAGTCATTTACCTCCTTTCATATCTAACCGATATAGAAAAAAGGGTATCATATTAAAGAGTAAGGTCTCTGCCATAGTAACATTAAATTATAAGAAATTAATTTTTCGTAATTCAACTCTTAAAGGGCAAAAATGTCAATATTTTAAAATGCTTTTTTTTGTGTCTCAAGCCATTTATCACCCTGTATATCTAACCGAAATCGATAAAGGAAGTTGGACTATGAAGAGTAATGTCTCAGTTTTAGTGACATCATATATTAAGGATTTTTTTTTTTAATTAAACCCTTAAAGGGAAAAAGTATCAATGGTTCTCCAACTTATTTTTGTGTCACGAGCCATTTATCACCATTAATATATAACCGAGATAGATAAATGAGGTATTGTCAAGAAGGCCAGATGACTTTGGCGCGTGGGGATGGGTTCACCAACCTGCAGTGAACCGTTACCACGACGTCCTCTGCCGTTCTTGGAATTCTTATGCCGCTCCTTACAGTGTTCTGCTGTTGTTGCTATAAATTTCCTGACACCACTGCGATTTAATCTACCAGTCACAGAACTGGTTGGAATGCGGGGCAGTCTTGCGAAAAAAAGAATTAGCACCACGAATATTCAATTTCTATTTATTGGCCACAATGCTACACAAGATATGGCCCAGGAGTGGGTCCACTTTGCTTCCAATTAATGGTAATTTTCCCAGGCAGACGACAAAGTTAAAGTTAGGCAGCGGGGAAACTGTGCGAGAGCCGATGAGAATATTATGATGTTGCTGGGCCAAGAGAGCTTGTGAAGTGTGCCGACCAGCCTCGTAACCTGGGATTCGCGTCAACAAAGTTCGGAAATTGCCGATTCGCGTCAGCGAATTCCGCAGCCGCAAACAACCGGCGAGCAGTCAGCAGCCTTGCCTGCACCTCGCTTAACAAATTCAACTTGAAATAAAGTTAATAATTTTGAGCTCTCACAGTATCATTCTAAAGATTAAGGTCTACACTATGGTCACATGTTTAAAGAATGGAATTTTCTGAATTTAACTCTTAAAGGGCAAAATTATCAGTATTTCTAAAATACGTTTTTGTGTCTCGAATCATTTATCTCCCTTGATTAGACAAAATTGATTAACGAGGTATCATTTTAAAGACTGAGGTCTTTGGTTGGTTACACCATATTTTATGAAAGGAATTTTTTAAATTCGACCCTTAAAGGGCAAAAGTATTAATATTTCTACAACTTTTTTTCTGACACAAGCCATTTATCTCCATTGATATCTAACTGAAATAGATAAACGGGGTATTGTTTAAAATATTATAGTATCCGCTTTGGACAGATCATATTTTAGGAAAGAACTTTCTTTAAATTCAACCCTTAAGGGGAAAAAATATCATCATTTCTAAAACTTTTTTTACCTCACTTGATGCTTAACCGAAATCGGTAAATGAGGTATAATTTTAAAGGTCAAGGTGTCCACTTTGGTCACACCATATTTTATAAAAGAAATTTTTTGGAATTTGTCCCTTAAAGGGCAAAAGTATCAGTATAATTTCAACAATATGTTTCTTTTTTTTTATTACGAGCCATTTATTTCCTTCGATACCTAACCAAAATCGATAATGACATATTAATTTAGGGATTAAGGTTTCTAATTAGATAAAATCATAAATTAAGAAAGAATATCTTGGAAATCCAATCATCACTGAATTTCTTGATGCTTAGAGTGGTCACATGTATCAAACAGTTCAGAGTCAAGTCCTCGATTGCAGCAGGAGTTTAGCTGAGATGTTGTTAAACTGTTTTTTATACAATAAGTAGCTTTTCGGATATTTTTTGTGTTATGGAAACATTTTTATTTGCTATACAATTCCAGTGTAAACATTTTATTCACACAGCAGCACATATGACAGAGATACAGATATGCTGTGTGAATTTTGTTTTATCTGTTAGGGTCAGTGACAGTTTGTTGTACATAACAGTGTGTTTTAATTTTCCCAACTGTTTCGCAATATGTTTTGATGTGTGCCTATTACACTCAAACAAATAAATATTTGCTACAAAGTGCGGTTCTAATTTTCATTATATTACAAGCATTCAACCTCACTATTCATTGCATTTTATTAGCAAAATTTTCGCACGGGTTGTCTAGTCACTACTAAAAGAAATTGGCTTAGGTGCATACACTTTTTATGTATGTGAAAAACACCCACTGCACCAGTATTTCGATGCATAATAAATAATCATATTAGGAGCCTTATTTATTTTAAGTCACCATTTAAATAGGCACTGAGCCTGGTGGGTGATTAGTTAAATTCTTGGCATAGATTCAGTCCCTGGTTCCGGTCATCCAAATTTTAGAATTCCTTGATTTCTCAGCATCATTCTGTATGAATGCCAGAATTGCTCCTTTTGTAGGCAGTAGCTGCATACCTTCCTTAGGTAGTACCTGGTTGCACTAATTATCCTTAAAATTTTCCTTTAAATTTGTTTTGCCAGTTATGTGAAGTGATCAGTTTGTTTCAAGGTTCTCTTAAATTTATGCTGACTAAAATTATTACACTGGTTGTTTGGTAGCAACATCACATTTTATTAATCAAATATGTTATTTCCAAAAAAGCATTTTTGATACGAGCCATTTATCTCCCTTCATACCAAATCAAAATTGATAAATGAGATACCATTTTAAATATTAATGTCTCTGCTTTGATAAGGTCATATTTTAAGAAATAAATTTTTCAGAATCCATCCGCTAAAGGGGAAATGTATTAATTATCAACGTCACCTGCGTGAGATGGTTCAGAGCCATTCCGTTAGACTTCACTGGCATCAATAATGATTGATTGCATTGCCACTAGATAGCACTAACATCTTCATGGAGACATGAATATACTGTGTATGTTTTATTCAGCTTATTTGTATTCTGCGACGCTTCGGCTTCCACAAAGGTAGAGCTTAGGTGTTTACATCAAAGCAGAGGGCTGCAAGATAGCATACATCAGATAAAATGAGAAAGATATTGCTAGAAATGAGCCATTTCTTCTTTCAACCAACTACAAACCATCAACCTCACTACTCACTGTATTTTATTCGCAAAATTTTTGCATGGGTCATCTGGTTAAGATATGATGGTTGTCCATGCATTAAGGTATGCAATGATTTTTCACAATGAAAAACATGTTTATTTGCTTTGAATTATACATTTTTGGAATGATGAGAATTTTTCCTATTTTTCAATGTTATCGGCATTGAGGTCAGTGCATTTTTGCATGCGGTGTGCCATCTTCTTTATGCCCGAGTTATAGAACTTACCTGCTGTGCCACAAAGGTAGCTTCACATCTCTTCTTTCAGCTCTTCTCCTGTTCTGAATTGAGTCCCACCCAGGTGGTTTCATCAATTCAGAGTACAGATGGTAATCACTTGGGGTTATGTCTGGGCTGTAGGGTGGGTGTGTGACAGTATCCCATCCAAATTGGTTGAGAAGATCTGTTGTTGCTCGGGTGATGTGTGGATGAGCATTGTCGTAATTGAAACGCACTTCCCTCATGAGCATGCCTCTCCTCTTGTTTTGAATTGTCTGGTGCAGGTTCTTCAACATCGCACAGTAGCAGTCGGCATTGATTGCTATACCAGCAGGCATGAATTCACACAGCAATAGCCCCTTCCTGTCCCAAAACACGCTCGCCATCACTTTGCTGGCAGACAGTGTTTGCTTGAACTTCCACAGCTTCAGCGACTCTGAATATTTCCACTGACATGATTGTTCCTTTGTTTCTGGCTTCTTGTAGTGGATCCAGGTCTCATCCCCAGTAACAACTGAATCCAAGAATTCTTCACCACCGGTTTCAAAGGCTTGAAGAAATTGGCGGGTTGCTTCAACACGTTGACTTTAATTGTCATCCATAAGCATTCTTGGGACCCATCTTGCACAAAGCTTGGCATACCCTGAATGGTCTGCCAAAATTTTGTCAATGGTAGTTTGCTGACATCAGTGATCATCTCGCAGAGCTCCCAAACCATCAACCTTTGATCTTTCAGAATTTCTTCTTCCACTTTCACAATCATTTTGTCCAAAACCGATGGTCATCTGGAACGCTGTTCATCTTGGACATCTGTACATCCGTCTTTGAATTCTTTGCACCACATGTGCATGTGTTGTAAGCTCATACACTTTTTTCCACACACATCGTGCAATTGGGATGAATGTTCACCGGTGCAGTGTTTTTTGCACCAAAAAAATGAATTACAGAGTGGGCGAAGCGAGTAGGAGCTGCATCTCTAACTGCTATTCAGCCAAGACTGAGCGTCGCGTACAGTTTGCTGGGTTGGGGATTGGGAGAGGGGGAACCAAGCTGGATCCCACCATTGTTACTGGATAACAACTGCAGCATCTTGGGAACCTTATTTTATGTACAACCCTCACATAATGTGACCATATAAATTGTAGTAATAGTGTTTGAATAATTTTCCTAGATGTTATCACTACCAAAATAAATGAACTTTAGCGCATACAGTTTTTGCTTATATAAAAAACTCTTACTGCATCAATTTTCTGATGCCTAATAAATAATTATTTTGGTAGCTATATTAATTTAAATTCACCATTTAAATAAGCACTGTGTCAGGTATTTGATCAATTCATTTCCAGGGATAGCTTCAATCTCTGGCCTCCAAATTTCAGTTTTCCATTATTTTCTGGAATTACTCTGTAGGCATGCCAGAATTGCTCCTTTTTGAAGGCAACGAGTGAATACCTTCCTGTCCTTTACCCTCACGCTTTCCTATGTCCTTATTAACTCAACATTAACAAGCTGACATTCCTAATTAAAAAGAGCAAATTATCAAAATTAAAATTATTATAGTTGGTAAAAAATTTTACTAAATATTGTTTCATCCATAAATTCTTAAATCTTCAAAATTGACTCTGCTGATTAAATGACACTTCAAACAAAAGGCTAACCCCTTTATTTCTCAGATCTCCTACATAATAAATTAAACAGAATGCTCCTTTTTTAAACTCTCTTTAAATTTGTTGCTTCAGTTGTGAAAGTGAGAAATATATTTAATGATCAGAGTATACACATTTTTCATCTTATCAAATGAGTATTTTGTTTTTGTTTGATTTCAGAAAATAGACAAGGATGGGATAAAAATGACTGCTAAGACAATGGCAGCAAGGCGGAAGGTACTGGCTCCATCTTCCCCTGATCCACTGAAGGCTCCACCAAATTACCAGAAAGGGGTTGTGCCGAGGTTTGTAACACATTCTAGTAATAGCTGCAATTTTAAGTTTCTCACCATCTCTCTAGCTTTATTTATCCTTCATATTGGGAGGCAGCATGATGGCGTTAGTGTTCAGTAATTATACAAAGACTCCCCTCATTCCCCTATCTGGAAATGGTACATTTCAGTTTGTTAATTCCTAGGTCAGGTAACATGGAACATACTGAATAAGCATTTCTTACATTATTTTTAGGTTTAAGAACATAAAGCTCCATAAATATCAAAATTTGTGACTAGTCATAATGAATAAAAATAAAAATCCATAAGAGGGACAAAGGATGTTGCAATACAGAAATAAGCTTCACAGAACCCGTAGGAGATAATTTAAAGCTTTAGAATTGAAAATAAATGATACAAGCATAAACTTGATGTTGAAAGATGTTTCAAGTCAAAATAGGACTAGTATAGTGTGAGTACATAAAGTTTGAAGTATTATTATTACTATTATTATTTCAATTACAAATGGAGCACACATGGTCTGGTTGCAATTTCCCTGCACCCACGCCTTCCTATATCTTAATTTATTTATTTCATATTTTTTCCCCTCTTCCTACCTATGACTGCCCTCTCTGATTTGCAACTTTAAACACCTTCAGTATTCTTGATAAACTGTCCATTATTTCCCTTAGTAATTTGTTCCAGTCTCTGACACCTTTACCTAAAAAAAAAACAAGAAAAAAAGAAAAATATTTTCTCATTCCCTTTTGCCTGAATTCAAGTGGCAGCTTATGATTATGGCCATCTTTTCCCATCCATGTAAAACTCCTAATCTTTCTACTAATATCCATTAATGCATAATCACAATTATAAGCCTTGAACAAATATAAAATTCTTTTCACCAGTCTTCTGTCTTCCAATGACTCCCAACCCAACTCCTTCAGCGTATCAGTTACTGATTCCATTCTGCAGTAATTTCTGCAAACAAATCCAACTGCTCTTCTTTGAACCCCCTCCAACTTCTGAATTTGGTACACATAATGTGGATCCTACACCACTCCACCATATTCAAGCAGTGGTCTGACCAAGGTTTTGTAACCCAATTCTGTCACTTTCCTGCTACATCCCCTCATCACCCTCTCCAATAAATGAAGGACTTTGAAACATCTTCCTACCACCTGCCCAATGTGTCCTGCCCAATTGAGTTTACTATCAAAAGTTATGCCAAGATATTTACACTTCAAGTTTGCAAGAAGCAATTCCTTCTCTAACCTATAATCATAGAAAATCTTTACCTTTTTTCATCCATGTACGTAATTAGCAATTTCTTCTTGGAATTTATTTCCATTCCTTGTGTAATTACCCAGCTAGATATCCTGTTCAGATCTTCTTGCAGTTGTTCACATTACTGTTTTAATCCTTTTGTACAGCATTGTCATCTGCAAACAATCTAACTTCTGACTTCAACCCGTCAATACAATCATTCATTAGAATAATGAACAGTAATGGTCCCAATACACTATCCTGAGGTACTCCTATCTTAACTTTTACCTTTCTGATGCTGCATTACCTACCCTAACTCTTTGCTTTCTTCCATAAAAGTATGAAAAAGTTATTTCCTGTGTGAAATCACTTTTTCATCTACTCCAATGGTTTTGATCTTATCTACCACCATTTTATAGCTTACTCTGTCAAATGCTTTGGATAGTTTGTGTGTTACACTGTCAACCTGGCCTCCCTAGTCATTTCATATTCAATATCTTGCATATAGCCCACTAACTGAAATTCACTTGAGTGTCCTTTCCTAAATCCATGTTGCTGTTTTGCAAACCAGTTCCTTCTCTCACATATATTCCCCCCCCCCCCTTTTTTTTTTTAACTGCTTAACGTCTCTTAACAGTGAGGTCTTTAGAGACGGGAAAGGATGGGGGGCAAGGAATGGGAAGGAATTCGGTTATGACCTTTTGAAGGAAGCATCCCGGCATTCGCCTGGAGTGATCTGGGAAACCATGGAAAACCCAAATCTGGATGCCCAGACGGGGATTTAAACCGCCGTCCTCCCGAATGCGAAGCGAGACACATACATTCCTGATATGGTTGCATACCAATCTTCCCATCAACTTTCCCACCACTAATGTTAGACAAATTGGCCTGTAAGTTACCATTTTATTTGTCTCACCTACTTTATGAACCAGTACTACCATGGCACTTTTCCAGTCCTCTGGTAAGCAGCATGTCTCCAAACTCAATCTACATTACATTAATACACCAGGTACAATGTCATATCTCACTATCTATTACACATGTAGTAATATTATCCAAACCAACCTTTTTTTTTCATTCTTATTTCACCCATAGTATACTCATGATTTATTCAAGTTTTTTATTCTGTTCATCAAGGGTTACATGTAGTAGCTCCTCTTCTCATATTTCCCCTCCCCTACTAGAATGTTATTCCTTAATGGCCTCTTGAAACCAATTACTGCCTTTTCCAAATCCACAGAAAATTCTTCCCCATCCTTACCCACAACTGTCTTTAGACATTTTCCTCCCTTCAGTTTTCTAATATAGCCATAGAAATTCGTGGATGCACCCCCCCACCCCCGCTGCAACTTTAATATAATTCATAAATCTACCTTCAGCTTCCCTCTTAGCTGCTATTAATTCCTTGCTTAGTTGTTTCAAGGTTTCCATGCTTCCTTACTGTCTCTTAACTCTATTGTGTTCTCTTCTTACCAACCTCTTTAGCCTCCTCTCTCCATATTATACTAAGCAGGTTCTGTACTTTTCGTTTTTGTTTTGGAATAAAAATTTCTTCTCCCCCTCCCCCCCCCCATTATTATTATCACTTTGAACACTTCCCAGCCCCTTTCCACAATATAGTCACCTTTCTTCCAAATGCTGAATCTTTGTCTGAAATTTCTTTTCAGTTCAGTGACGTGTGCTTTCCTATAACTGTTATGATACTAAGGAAGAAGGAAACAGCTTTTAAGAAATAAAGATAACAGAGAATAGTGAAAGTGATTCATCACTCACCAAAGTTGAAAAGTGAAAAACATGTGACGGACAAAAACATATGCAATATTTCGGTTTTACACCTTATTCATGTGATAGGGAACAAGCCATATGAGTTGGGAGATGTGGACACCCCGAAGTTTAGTCATGTGGTAAATTTAGTAAACTTCGGCATATGCATCACATATTTTTCACTTGTCGCAGCCTTCGACTTTGGTGACTGATGAGTATTTTCCTTATTATTTGTTATTTATATTTTCTATATCTGTAGATATCTATAACCACTTTCACTTTTTGCCACTGGCTTACTAAACCTTCTAATATTCATAATCACTGCTTCATGATCACTTATTCCTTATGTAACCTGAGAACCCACAAATTTATCATCAGGGTTTATGAAGAAGATATCCAACATGTTTCGTCCCCTTGTATTCTGTTGTACTATTTGTGTAAACCCTCCTTCCCACACTAAAATATTTGCAAACCTCTGCTCTCTTGTATTATTTATCTTAATTCACTGCCAGTCGACACCTGGAAGATTTAAGTCCCCACCAACAATAACCATTCTAGTATCTTCTCTGAACTCTGAATATGAATTTAATTTCTCACTAAGAACCTCGTCATCATTCATTCTCCCACTATGGTAGGCAGCTATGACCCTAATTTTTTTTCTTTTGTTGCACCCCAGAAGTCTACCCCTATTAACTATCATCTACTACAGTATGAACACCAGTGAACTGAAATAATCTTTACTAAGTAGTATGAAGATCCCTCCACCAATTTGTCCTCTGTCTATACAGTATACCCTATAACCATCAGGAAAAACTTCATCCTCAAACATCTCTTCTTTTAACCAAGACTCTACCCCGATAACTACATTTGGTTTATGTGACTCTATTAAGTTACTTTACTCTATTGCTTTGTTCATTATACTCATACAGTTCAGTAGTAACAGTCTTATATCTGCCTTTGTTATGATTTTAACATTTCTCATCACCTTACCATTTCGTCTGCTTCTACTATATCATTATTATTTATGATTTTTCCAATTCAGTTTTCCTTTGCTCACCTATTTTTAACCCCACATCAGTAGTGTCTAACCTAAAAAAGGCACAGTCCTTACTCTACCATAACCAAACGTGGGCTCCCTTACAGATCTAGCCAATACTTCAGAAAGTGCCCCTTGTATGTAGGTGTAGGCCATGCCTAGTGAAACCCACCCACCAATGGTATCCACAGGCATAATACTCAGTACATAACTAATGCCTTTCCTGAGCAGAACCTCAGTCTCCACATTAATATGCCTCACAGCATGGTTCAAATGGGGCCTAACATGGTGATACAAGACCTTCAAGAGCTCTACCCTTGTATGTTGTGCCTCTTTCGCCACCTTCCTCAGGTCACTCTCTATGCTATAACTCTCATTTCTGTCAATACTATTTCATGCATCTCCTTCTATCACCATATCCTCCTTAGTGAAACCCTTACAAAGTGATCATATATCCTACATTATCTGCCTTAATATTGCACTAGGTTTGAAAAAAACTTTTGACCTGGTAGCCTTCAGCCAACTGGTCCTGCAGAAGAGAGCCTACTCCTTTCCCATGACCACTACCTAGCAGTAGAATCTTTTTAGCCCTTCTTTTTCCATCCATGCATCTAATTCTACAGGTCTGCTGCATCATAGCTAGTCCTACATCAGGCACTTCTCCTCCTGACTCCAGCAATGTGTCAAAACTATTTCTGCCTCAATTTCCAAGTTATCAGGCTGCCTATTCCAGGTTAAGCTATTTTTCTTACAACCAGTTGCCAGTGTCCAACCCTCATTTTCCCCCTCCCCACCATCGTTACTTTCCACTGCTACAGACTGTGCCTGAAGGGCCCTGATAATGTCTCTAATCTTTTCTTCCTGCTTCCTGATCTTTTCTTCTTGCTCTGCAAGTTTTTTTCGTGTTCAGCCATCTAACTGTCCTGCTCAGCCATCTTCCTGTCCTGCTATGCCGTCTTTCTATCCTGCTCTTCCATACTCCTATCCTGCTCAGCAAATTTCCTATCCCTGAAACGAAAAGGACAATACGATGTAAGAGCCGAATGTAGTTCCCGTTAACCCTCTGCGCTACACTTATTCCAGTAAAACCACTTCTTACAGTCACTGCAAAACAAATCTTTTGCCACCAGCCATCAACAGGTGCCACATATCTCAAGCATTATATTCTGATGACGAGGATATTGCTGAATTGAAATGTTTTTAAACTCCCTAGCTCTAATTGATGTTAGTTAAACTAATACTATTCATGGTCCACCTACTGTATTACTGTAAACTGTGAAAACTCTTGTGTACTATTTTCCTGGAACAATACTAGTAAACACTGGCACATGTAAAGTAATTAAAGCTGACTAAACAGGCCACTACACCAAGCCCACATTTTACATTCACACAGTTTACTATAAACAACTTTTTTGAATACTCTATTACAGTGGTTCCCAAATGGTGGTCCGCAGAATCCTCGGGTTCTGTGTTCCGTCCAGGAATTATATAAGACGTTCGTTGAAAAGAGTCATAACTGTGCCGCAAGAAGGTTATCATGGTTTCCGTTTGTGACGTCGTACCGATGCCAGACTGGTTTATCAGCTTACACTTATAAAAATGGGGATCCGTCAAAAAATGTATGATCAGTTAGGGTTCCATGGCCAAAAACAATTGGGAACCGCAGCTCTAGTAAACTACTGTCATGAGCTGTTTACAAAAACCTTAACAATAACTATTAAAACTAAATTGTATGATGAGCTTCACACACACTCTCTCTGATAGTATGATTAAAAACAAGCATTTTAAAGTAGTATTTGTATGGTCTAAAATTTTTATTTAAGAAAATAAATGAAATTATTTGAAAGTTTGTCACATGTTTATAAGGAAGCAAATGATGATACAATCAGCAGCTAGGTCAGTATGAGCGAGGGAACCAAGCTTCAGGGAGGATGAAAGAAAAGGACTTTATTTAAATAGGTAAACAGGATTCAATGATGTCAATGTATTATCAGCACCTAGAAAGATTTCCTGACAAAAATTAGAGCTTGTAAATAACTTTTAGAGAGATAATTCAGTACAAATTTTTAAATAAAACAGTGTTAAAAAAGTGACTAAATGATAGCTAAAATTAAATAAAGTAATAACACAGCAACCGTTTGAAACTAAAAAATTTATTTAAATTGCTAAACCGTATTTTGGTATTTAACCTTGAAGGTTATGTTATTTACATGTGTAAAAACAGAATTGCTTAACAAGAATTTATTAAAAGTGAGACATGAATAATTGAAGCATTAAGTTCTAAGAAGAACCATTCAAATTTTGCTTGAAACCATAAATAAATAAGGGAGATGTGATTTTCTGAAGTTCTAGATTTCCGCCTGGGGTGAAGGAGGGAGATTAAAAGTAAAACATAATTTTGGGAAATGAAAGGTTGCAGGCAAATAGAAAGGTTCAGAACTGAGACATATGTCAAATCATGAGAAAATTGAAAACAATCTTATGCTATAGTCAAGTTTTAGTGAAATTGGAATAAAAATAATGATAGGTGATTCTAAGAATTTTGCGTTACCACAGTAAAAAGGTATATAAACCCACCATTTTATTCCTCCAGGGCCAATCATTCAAGGAAAATGGTATACGACACTTTGTTTCATGATAAGCAAGTAGTAAACACCTAAATATTTTCCATCAAGTAACTTTTTGGGACTTAAGTCAGGAAGTTTGGTTTTAGAATTTCTTAATGTGTCAAACAGTTCTTTCAAGCTCGTTCTGATGGGGTTGCAATTTATATTAATAATTCAAGAGTGAAGTCTTCAAGTCAGTGTATGTGTATCTTCAATTAAGGATTTTGTAGACTGATGCATTTTTAAGAAATTTGCTTTGTGATGTGATACTAGTTTTAAACTCCAAAACTTTGAACAGTAGATTGAGTGATCTTCAGTTGTGACTTTAATTCTATGGTTGAACTTTAACTGTTATTTCCTGCAGTGTAATAATACAAGCAGATTGGCAACCGAATTCAGATTATTTATCATGCCGAGACTGGAATAGGTATCACGTTTCATCCATGGTTATAGTTACTGAGAGGATCTCTAAATACAAAGAGACGGTTTATCATTACTATTTATAATTTTTGTTTCTGAGCTACATAAATAATGTCTTTTGTGGTTGAGGAAATGGTGATTTAAAAAATTTGTTAGGTAATATGCTAACAACTAAAACTGTTCCTGTGTGACATCTTGTATTAAACTACCTGGTGTCCACAACTTTGTTCATGTTTATAAAGAATTTTGATTGACAGCTGCCGATGTGTAACCACCACAGTGCACGATCTGAGACTTGAGGCTAATACCACACACAAACATTACTTATCTGCACTGGGTATTTATGGCTGCAAAGTGAAATATAGTGACACACATCTTTGGTCAAAATATGAAAATGCTCTGCGTCAACCAATTTCAGCCATTATATCTCCCACACAGCTACTGACATGACACCACCATGGTGCACGTTTGAAGACTTGAGGTCAATGCTATACCAATCACCAGTGGACTGCGCTAAGTACTTTTGGCTGTGGAGTTAAATATAGGAACGCATGTCTATTTTTATACTGGGTCCACTGCTATCAACCACCGTATCTACCACATCTCCACAGCTATTGACATGCAAATGCCATAGTACATGGTGAAAGACTTGAGGTAAATACCACAGACAAATGCCTTTGGTCTGCACGTGGTAGTTCTGGCTGCAAGTTGACATATAGAGACACAAACGTCTGTGGTAGAAATAGGAAAATGCCCTACATTGACCACTTTCTACCATCATATCTCCCACACTGCCAAAGCTACAGATATCTGACCACATAGTGCACGATGGGAGACTCGATACTAATACCACATACAAACAGCAGTGATCTGCACTGTGTAGTTGTGGCAGCAAAGTGACATAAACAGAAACACATGTCTTTGGTTGATATAGGGAAATGTCCTGGATCAACAAATTTCAACCACCATATATCCTACACACTCACAGTTACAGAAATTCAGCCAATGTTGTGACCAATCAGTGGATCTATGCCCCTACCACATACAATCACCAGTGATCTGCCCTGCAGGGGCCTGGTTCACAAGTGGCAGGTATGGGTTTGGCGAACCCGCCGTGCCCGAGCTGGAAACTTGTCAGCGCCGCAAGTTTCCCAGACCGTAAACGCCTACCATGCTTCAACGACCACCGTAGGGCGTGGCGGTGGAACGTTGTGTGCCTAGGAGAACGGGGATCTTGGCTTCATCGCCCGGATCGCGAGGACGGTACAAACCTCTATAAAAAAAACTCCTCAACCTCAAGGTTGGACATGTGCTGAGGAGGTGCATGGGTGAGAGGCAGATCACTCGCTAACGTGCGACCTAAGGGGCACCTGCGCACCCCTGTTGTATTAGTGCTTCCTCTTATATTTTCATACTCGTGGGACCAAAATGAGATCTCTTCAACCCACCAAAAAAAACTGCGGCACAGGTGTGCCGCAGGATAATAAAAGTACAATCACTACAAAGAAGCGGGCGAGGGCTGACAGCCCTCCTGTAAATGGAATGTGTAACAGGAAGGATTTTGTCGTAGATAATGCCTTCATTATAATGTCTAGAAAGGAGGGATCTTTTGAAAATGTTTCCCCCTTTTTCATACAGAAAGGTTTAGAGGGTCTTGCCGGGACCCTTAAATCTGTCAAGAAGCTGAGGAATGGGACTCTGCTTGTGGAAACATCCACCCACAAGCAGGCTGTCCTTCTCCTTAAGTCTGAGAAGCTTGGGGAGTTCGCAGTAAAGTGCGAACTCCATAAAACTCTAAATTCGAGTAAAGGTTTGGTCACTTGTCGCGACCTTATGGAAATTGATACTGAGGAACTCCTTAAGGAGTGATCAACAGAACATGTGGTCGAGGTTCGACAGATCACACGAAGGGTTAACGGCAGTCATGAGAAGACAGCCACCTTCGTCCTGACGTTCGACACCCCAACGTTGCCCAAAGCCATCAAAGCTGGCTATTTGAACTTGAACATTTGTCCGTATGTCCCGGAACCTATGCGCTGTTTTAAGTGCCAATGGTTCGGGCATACGACAGCTACCTGTAAGGGAAACCCCACCTGCGGGAAATGCGGAAAGGCTGCGCACGAGCTAAGAGGATATCACATATACTGAAAGGACGATACCGAGGGTGATCGAGTGAAGGAGTGGCTATGTTGGTCTGATTAACTGTCCACTCCGAACCCGTCGCTCTCACCTCCTTATTACAAGCAGTAGCGGTGAAAATACACCGTCCAATCCAACTGACCGGATGCTCCCTCTGCCTGCCAGCCAGATTGTCATTCGATTACGACGACCTGGTTGGCATCGTACAACAACTCACTCGGCCCTTCCTCCTTTTGGGGGATTTCAACGCCCATTGTGCATTGTGGGTTTCGACCTGGGACTGCCCCAGGGGCCGAGTGGTTGGTAGATTGTTAGAGCAGGAGGAAATTTGCATCCTGAATACAGGGCAAATGACTCATTTCACCACTGCCTCTGGTACGTCTTCTGCCATTGACCTTTCTTTGTGTTCTCCTTCAATTGCGGACTCCGTGCAGTGGGAGGTGGATCGCGACCTACATGGAAGCGACCACTTCCCTATTTGGATGCACGTTGAGTGTGAACGTGGAGGAGGTAATAACCGGTGTAAATGGAATGTCAGTGGTGCAGATTGGCAGCTCTACCGCCGTTCAGTACTACTGCAACCCTGTGGCAGTATACAGGAGAAGGTGAATCACTTGACAGAAGTGATTCACCATGCAGCTGACGTCTCCATGCCGAAAAGCTCCGGAACGCTGCGAAGGATGCCCGTCCCCTGGTGGAACGAAGAATGCCGTTCCGCCATCCAGGGTCGCAGACGCGTGTTGCGTCGTTTTGGGTTGTGCCCAACCAGGCCCGCCGCTAGCTGTTTAAGCGCCCGCGTGCAATACCGATTATGCCGCCCCCTGTCTAACTAGCCAGTGGTGGATTTAGGAAATTTCCGAACCGGGTCAGAAAACTGTGAGATTGCCGCCCCTTCAAACATTATTTGCTGCCCCCATTGTTGCCATTCCGAGTGTCGCCGGCCGCACGAAGCAGCTGTTGAGCTAAAAAAAAAAAAAAAAGGTCGCCCCTTACATAATACGCTGCAAATTTCATCGCGGCGACAATGGAGTGGCAACTATCGCGGGGTGGCGACTGTCGATCGCTCGTTTTGCTGCCCCCCCTCGATGTGCCGCCCGCGTGCGGCGCAAACGTTGCACGCCCGCTTACGGCGAGCCTGTGCCCAACCTAGCAGTGTTCCGTATTGCCAGAGCTAAGACACGTCGAGTTATTAAGGAGAGCAAGAAAAGCTCATGGCAGAACTCTGTGAACACTATAAATCGTTCCACTCCTTCATCAAAAGTATGGGAGTCCATCCGCTGTATATCTGGAAGGTACTCCCACCCACCAGTAATCTGGATTACTGATGACGGACGTATAATCACTGACGAACAAAGCATAGCGCAGCTGATGGCAGAGAACTTCGCTGCTATCACTTCGTCCGCCAACTTCGACCCTCGGTTTCAGCGACGAAGAGTTGCTGTGGAGAGGCTAGTGCTGTGCTTAGATTCGTCGAATTCAGAGGCCTACAACTGCCCATTTACATTTTGGGAACTGGAGTCAGCATTAAACAGCGCAAATGACACTGCTCCAGGGCCTGATCTGATCCAGTACCAGATGCTGAGCCATCTAAGCAAAGATGCTAAAGAGTACCTTCTGGATATTTTTAACGATATCTGGACCGGAGGACACTTCCCCGACTCGTGGAAAGAAGCAACAGTAATTCCGATTTTAAAACCTGGCAAAGACAAATTGTTGCCAGGTAGTTATCATAGTATTTCCTTGACTAACTGCGTGGGGAAGACACTGGAGAGGATGGTCATTCGCCGCCTCGTGTGGTGTCTTGAATCCTGTAATCTGCTGAGCCGCTTTCAGTGTGGATTCAGGAAGTCACATTCCACCTTAGACAACCTGATCCTCCTGGAGGCGGCAATACAGGATGCGTTTATCCGCAGCCAACACCTTGTGGCTGTTTTTTTTTTTTCAATCTTGTAAAGGCCTACGATACTACTGGCGGCATGTTATTTTAATACAGTTACATGATTGGTGTTTTAGGGGTAACCTGCCCCGTTTTTTAAAATCATTTTTATCTGGTCGTTGCTTCCGGTATCGAGTTGGTTGTGAAGTGGCTGATCTTGTTATTCAGGAAAACGGTGTTCCTCAAGGGTCAGTTTGAAGTGTGACTCTTTTCGCGATTGCTATTAATAGCATTTCAGCCATAATAGCTCCTATAAGGTACTCCTTATATGTGGATGATTTTTTAAGTTTTTGTGCATTGTCCAGCCTGAGAAGCGTCGAGCGGCAGCTGCAACTCACGCTGAACAGGCTGGATGAATAGTCAGTGCACACCAGTTTTTGTTTCTCCGCTGAGAAAACCCGGTGTGTACTTTTTACTCATAGTCGAAGTATTTTACCAGAGCCCCACCTTACCTTAAGGAACACCGTTTTAACTTTTACTGAATCTGTTCGATTTCTGGGCCTCATTTTAGACACAAGGCTCAGCTGGCTGCCTCATCTTAAAGATGTCGAAGCCAGGGCCTTGAAAGCTCTAAATATTTTAAAATGTCTGTGTGGCAGGTCATGGGGCGCTGACCACTCCTGCCTGCTACAATTTTACAGAGCCTTTGTACGGTCACGGTTGGAATACGGCTGTATCGTGTATGGTTCGGCATGGGACAGCTATCTCCGTATATTGGATAGTGTCCACCATGCTGGAATATGGCTCGCCACGGGTGCATATCGCAACTGCCCTATTGTCAGCATTTGTGCTGACTCGGGCGAGCCGCCGCTTACCATCCGGCGGCACCTGCTCATGGTGCGACACTATATGTATATTGCCACAACACCTGGCAAATCCGTGTACGACAGTTCTACATCCCAACTACGAGCGGCTCTATACCAACTGACATAGAGCCACTAAACTGCTCAGCTACTGTACAAAGGCTATTTTAGAACAATATGGATTCGAGCTTTCCTCTTTTTATCACGAGGGTTGGAGTAAATCTCCTCCCTGGCTTTTAAAGAGACCCAGAACAATTTTAGAATTGTCCCGGCATAACAAACTGTTAACTGCTGACAGGGTTTTTATTAATGTTTTCACAGATATTTTAAATCAATATCATACTTTTACCCCAGTGTATACGGAGGGGTCCAAGCAGGCTAACAGTGTAGGGTGTTCAGTAGTGTTCCCTCAAGTGACTTACAAGCTGGATAGCAGGTGCAGTGTTTACACTGCGGAGTGCTATGCCCTGCTAAAGTCGCTCCAGCAAATGTGTTCAGGCGTTAGCAACTATGTATCCAGCAGACCGTCTAGTCCAGGACATCCAGGACACCCTCCTTTCCCTCCAATCCTGTGGGAAGGTGGTCGTATTCTGCTGGGTACCCGCCCATGTGGGAATCAGGGGGAATGAGGCCGCTGATGAAGCTGCCAAGTTAGCCTGCGACAAGGTCGGAATCGACTTTGCTCCGGTCCCAAAGTCAGACCTTGCGTCAGCGGCGAAGAGAATTGTTTTTGACATGTGGGAGAGGCAGTGGCTGGAAGTAGAGCATAACAAGCTCCGGCTGGTCAAACCGACCGTTCAGCCGTGGAACAGCTCCTTCCAGTGGGCGAGGGGGGATGAGGTTCTCCTTACTCGCCTCCGTATAGGGCACTGTCCTCTCACGCACAGCTTTCTTCTCCACCAGGAGGACCCACCGGAATGTGATGCTTGTGGCATACCTTTGACGGTACGCCACATTTTAACTGATTGTATTTTATTTTTTGACTTAAGGGCAGACGTTGGCCTAGCCAACGATCTGTCCCTTATTTTAAACAATGACAGTGACAATGTGGCCAAGGTTTTAAGGTTTTGTAGCCTGGCCGGTCTTGTCCAAAAATATTGGGCAGATCGGCCTAGGTTTTAGACTGAATTGATGGCCTTCTACAGCCATCAATTCAAGAACCATCCTTTTATTTGTATATGAATTTATGTGCAAGTTTTTATGTTTGACATTTTATAACTGACTGGCCCTTCTACAGCCAGCCAGTTAGATCTTCGTTTTAAACTTGTTGGCCCTTATACAGCCATCTAGTTAATGTTTGTGTTTTTTAATGGTTTATGGCCACTCTACAGCCATTGTTTTTGTTTTAAATTTTGCCTTGCAGTCTGTGTGGCCGACCCCCTTACAGTCGGCCATGCAGACGATATTTTAGACTATTCTATTTTATTGTGCTGTCCGTGTGGACGACCCCTTTACAGTCGGCCAAACAGACGGCAATCGAGTTTATGGCACATTGTAACACCAGGCATTAGTTAGGGCGCTAATAACCCCGACATTGACACGCCCTAAAGCCCCAAAAACAACAACAACCAGTGATCTGCGCTTGATACTTTTGGCTAAAAAGTGACACATAGGGACACACACGTCTTTGGTCGAAATTTGAAAGTGCCCCAGGTCGACCACTTTCAACCACCATCTCTCCCACACCCCCATATCTACTGACATCTAACTACCATAGTGCAAAATGGGAGACTTGATGCTACTATCACACACAAACACCAGTGATCTATGCTATGTAGTTGTGGCAGCAAAGTGAAATATACTGACACATGTCTTTGGTCAAAATGAGAAAATGTCCTTGATCGACAACTTTCAACCACCATATCTCCCACACCCCAACAGTTACCTAATTCAGCCAACGTTGTGAACGATTGGTGAAGGTATGCTACTACCCCACACTAACATCAGTGATCTGCACTGGATACGTTTGGCTAAAAAGTGATACTTAGGGACACACGTCTTTGGTCGAAATGCTAAAGTGTCTCACTTTCAACCACCATATCTCCAACTCCCTCATAGCTACCAACATGCAACCACCATAGTGCACAATGGGAGACTCGATGCTAATACCACACACAAACACAAAAAGTCTATGCTATATAGTTATGGCACGAAAGAGAAGTATAGTGACATACAAGTCTATGGTCAAAATATGAAAATGTCATACATCGACCACCTATAACCGCCATATCTCCTACACCCCAACTGCTAACAGCATTCGGCCAACATCGTGCAATATAGGAAACTCCATGCTGCTACCGCATATAAATATCAGTGATCTGTGCTAGGTAGTGGTGGCAGAAAAGTTAAATATAGGGAAACACACCTCTATTTATACCATATATATAAAGGTAATCATATAGATTTAATCTCATCATGTATTTTTGGTCTCAATTTTGCATTTCGCTTCCCACTACAATATTTGTGGTAAAAAGTGTAATGTATAATTTTGAGCCAAAGTTGGAGACATGATGGGAGAGTGTTAATATTCAGGCCTGGCATTTGAGAGGAAGCAGGGTGTGGCTACCTAGATTTTGGTTTTCTGTGGGTTTCCAAGATTACATCAATTAAATGCCTGGATGGTCACCTCATTAAAACCATTACCAGTTTTCTTAATCAGTTTTCTTTTGGTTCTAATGAGCAAACTATGAATCTTTAATTTAAAAGGATGTATTGATGCAAATTATAGTTTTGAATGTCACATGCATCTTTAATTTTATGCATCTCATTTAAATTTTCTAATTTTTCTTTGATTTCTATGTTATAATGGCATATTCTCTCCATCTCTCTCCCTCTTATCCAGTAACCACTGTTGTCCTCACTGGGCTACTCGACGATATGGAAAATAAATTACAAATTGTTATCCTCTGAATAGATTACTGTTATAAGTTTGGGAATAAATAAGATTAGTTTTAATAAAAATATAACTGTTTGAGACCTTTTATCACCCGATAGCAAAATTGCAATGTATACACTTACCAAAAAAATACTTTTATTTTTATTCTACTACTGTGGAAGCTCTGACAAATACTACCTGTGTGGTATCAAAAATAAAACAAACTTTACTCATTTCTTTTCAGTTACTATTATTCTTGGCTGTTAATAAACAATTCATTTCACTTAACAAAACTTTCTGAAGTAATTTGCTGTTTCTATGTTAATTTTGCCTGTCAGATGTTTTTTTTTCTTTTTCTACTGAATGCTGCTTGTGTCAACATTCATTTGACAATTGGATGTTTTTGCTGGTTTGAATGGTTTTATACAATCCTCCATCTCTTCCTATCTTGCACTAACCTTTTCATCTCAACATATCCATTACAACCTCCATCCTCAATTAGCTGCTTCATATATTCTAATCTGTCTTCCTCTTCAATTCTTACCTTCAACTGTTCCCTCTACTAACAAATCAGCCAGTCCAAAATGCCTTAAAATATGACCCATAATCTTGTACCTTCTTCCTGTAAGATTCTTCCACAACCTACTTTCCTCACCCGTCATTTCCAAAACACGTTCATTTCATACTTAATCTCTACATTAATGAAACTAAGGAAAAAGGAAACAGCTTTAGACACTAATTTATATTAATCTCTGCATTTAATTTTCAGCATTTTTCAAATGCTTCAATTTTTCTTATTTCTGGTAGTCCTTAAGTCCATGATTCCCTGCCTTAAAGTGCTGTGCTCCACACATAGTATTAAGTCTTAAATCAATATTTGAAGATTTTTTATTTTATTTTTCCCAAGAAGGCCCTTTTTGCTTTACCATCTTTTCTGCTTTGACCATCATTTATGACTTTACTTCCTAAGCAACAGAATACACGTACTTTTCTATATTTAAATTTAATCAGTACAATAATCCTTATTTATTTCCAAATTTATAAAAATAGCTTCTTCAAACAGTAATCTATGCAGAGGATAACAATTTGTAATTTATTTTCCATTTGGTCAAGTAGCCCAGTGAGGACAACAGTGGGAGAGAGATGGAGAGAGCATCTATGATCTTTGGTATGTTTCATCACTATTTTCCTACTTTGGTTTATCGTTAGTTCAAAATATTCCTTCAGTATTTTGTTCATGCCATTCATCAACTTCTCAAACTCCTCAGTCTGTTCTGCTTAGAGGACAGTGTCATCAGCAGATTGTAACATACTGATTTTTTCCCCACTTGAACACTGCAACATTGAAATTTTTATTTTAGTTCCTTTATTGCTTCTTATACATACAAGTTGAATATTTATGGACATAGACTACGACCTTGCATCTCTCTCACAATTCTCTGCTTTTATTATAACCAATGGATCCTTATGTAGATTATAAAGTATTCTTTTATCTCGATATTTTAGACACGATTTGTTAAAAATTTGGAACATTGTCCCACTTAACATTATCAGAAGCTTTTTCTAAATTAACAAATACCATAAAAGTATCCTTGTTTTCCTTTATTGTCCCCTTAAGTATTAATCTCAAACTCAGAAATGCTCCTCTTGTACTGCAATTTTTCCTAAAACCAAACTGATCTACTCTTACTATCCTTTCTGATCTTCTGTGTCAGAAAGTGAAGTGAATTCATGCAGTATAGTCTTTGCTTAGAAAAACATCTCATAATTTTTTGTCACTGTACCAGTATTACACATAGCTTATTTTCACAAGAATTGTTTTTGTGAGATTGCATTTCTTTTTGCAAGTTGATCACTTTTTCTGAGTTATCACTCAAATGTAATGATTCAATTTGAAATTGATGGGTAAGGAAATTTCAAAATCTAAGACATCAGTATATGTATGTGAATTACCAACAATGCCCGCACCCTCTGCATAGCAATTCAGATTGCCACAGATTTAATGTAATTTAATTGCGAGAAGTGTTTGTTCTTGTGGCAATTTCCCTAAACACCCACTGTTCCCACCTACTTTTCCCCCCTACAATTTGAACTTCAAATTCTTTTAGCATTTTAGGTAAATTATTCATCATTTCTCTTAGTAATTTGTTCCATTCCCTGACCGACCATCTTACCTATGAAAGAAAATCTTCTACACCTTTATGCCTGAAATCAAGTGCCAGTTTGTGACCATGGTTGTCTTCCCATTCATGCACATCTCCTAATTCTTCCACCAATATCTTTTCATGCTTCATGACCAATATATTCCTTATATACGCCCATGACTCTTCATCCTCCTCCTGTTTTCCAGTGAACCCTATTTCAACACTTACTGGCTGTGTTCTTCAGTAATTTCCAAAAACAAATCTAGCAGCCCATCTTTGCACCCTCTCCAACTACTGGATTTGATACACCAAATGTGGGTCCCATACTATACTACCATATTCAAGCAATGGTTTGAACAAAGTTTGGTAACCCGTTTCCCTTACTTGTTTAGTACATCCCCTCATCACTTTCTCTAGCAAGTGAAGGATTTTTAAATCTTTTCCTACTACCTGATCAATGTGTCCTTGCCAGTTGAGTTTATGAAATGTTATGCCAAAGCATTTCCATTTCAAGTCTTTAATGAGCAATTCTTTCCCCTTCTTATAACTGTAATCAAGCTTAAGTTTTTTTATTTGTGTACCTCTTAAGCTGACTCTTCTTTGCATTTATCTTCATCCCATGTTTACCAACCCAACTAGATACTGTGTCCAGATCACCCTGCAGCTGTTCAGTCTTCTACTATTTTGATCGTGTTATACAGCATTGTGTCATCTGCAAACAATCTAACTTCTGACAGTAATCAACAACACAATCATTCATTAGAATGAATGGCTCCCATTTTCATTTCCACTTTTGTTGATACTGCATTTCCTACCCTAACTTTTTGCTTTGTCTTTTAAGAATTCTTCTATCCAGCAAATCACTTTTTAATCCACTCCATTAGTTTTTACCTTAATTAGCACCATTTTATGGCTCAATCTATCAAATGCCTTTAACTGCCACCATTAGGAAATAATGAGTAACTTCAAAAGTAAGCATAGGAACAAACTAATATTTAAGATGTGGGTTAAACTTGGTGATTCTTATGCACAAAAGACTGTAGAGGCAGTCGTATATGCTCCAGCCTAATGAGTATTCAAGCAACATCTCACAAGCATTGGTTTCCTGCAACTATCCCAAAGCTATGGTTCTCAAGCAACTTTCACGAGCCACATTGCAACCTGCTCAGCCTATTGACTACTCCAAACCCCCAAAAACCAACCATAGTCTAGTTCTCGTTACACAATATTTCCCTGGCCTTGAATCCATCTATAGAATCCTTTGGCAGAGTTATGATTTCCCAGAAATGAGATCCATTCTTCCAAAAATCCTCCTTTGCCCTCCCAGAACTTGTTTCAGCAGGCCTCCCAACCTCAGCCAACTCCTAGTTCAAAAACACAGTCTTTCTCATCAGACGGCCCCAAGGCTCTTTCCCATGCAATTTCCTACCATAGTATTAATTAAACTAAGGAAAAAGGAAACTGCTTTAGGCAATATAATTACAAGGAAAGGGAAAATGACTCATCACTCACCAAAGTTGAAGGCAGTGACGAGAGAAGAACATATATAACGAACACACGAATAAACTCAATATTTCGGTTATTCAACCTTATTCAACCTGATTCATATATGTTCTTCTCTCGTCGCTGCCTTCAACTTTGGTGAGTGATGAGTCATTTTCCCTTTCCTTGTAATTATACTACCATAGTATTACAATTTCCTACCGTAAGATGTATGATATACACCATGCCTCCACCACTTTTACTAACCCTTTCACTGATGGGAGCGTTCTTATTATAGGCCTTGCCACCTTTGAAACCTTCCATGTAATATACTAGTGGTTAGAGGTGGTTATAGGGCAAGGGGATAGATGGGTGCACACTGACACATACACATACAATTCACTTGCCATATATCCTCCTCTAATCATGATTAAGATTTGTACCATAGTGACAGAGAAAACACTGTTAAGGAAGGATGTTCTTGTTTCTGTGTTCGTCAAAAACCTTCTGCTTTCACCTATGGTTAATAATGGGTTTACTTTCCCCAGTCTTCCTTATTTTCATCATCTACGGCATTTTCACTTTCACTGTTATCGAATAAAACTTCATTATTTATATTAACCTTCTTAACAGTTTAGTAAGAGTTCCAATGAAACTTCTGGCAGGGAATTAGAAAAGTATAATATTGCAATAGATTAGATAGCTTGTGCAGATTTTAAAGGGTGTTCAGGTTTTTGTGTTCATCCTGGTCCTGCTCTTTTATCTGTGCTGTGTGATTGGCTCATTTTCCCTTCTTAGTAGTTTATATTATTACCACATGTGTAGTAAACTTAGTGTAGTGAATATTGCTGACGATGAATGTGTGAGAGACTCTTTATGGTTATAACAGTGATCTGTGGAGTTGGTTTTGTTTTGTTGGCAATGTGTATTTTGAAAAGTTGTAAAATAGAAGAAATAAACCATCAAATGGTTAAAGAATGGTAATAATATGTAACATTGATGTTAGAAGTGGAACCCTTTGTGTGCAAAACTACTAAGTGAATTACAGGAATTATTTGGAGGCATAATTACTGGTTTAAATGATGGTGAAGATTCTATAGCAACTACGAGGCAGGTCTGATAAGTACTTAGCCTCTCTTCCCAATGGCGCCACTGTCACCAGAGAAATTTATGATCATGTAGTACATTATCTTAGATGGCTATTGTTAAAATTTCAGCCATATCGGATTCATAGTTTTGTTTTGATCGCGAGTGAAAGTGAGTTTGTCCGCAAATTTTAGAAAAATGGAAAAAGAGCAATATCGGTTGATGATGCGATTCTTGTTTTTGGAAGGAAAATCGTGCAGCAAAATCAAAGAGCACTCGGATGCTGTGTACGGTGACTCTTCCCCTTCAATGGCGACTGTCAAAAATTGGTTTAAACGAGTTTCAACGTGGTCGCACGTCAGTTTTTGATCGGCCACGCCCAGGTTTCACAAAGTGTGATCTACACTGACTAGCTGGAGAAGGGCAAAACGATCATAGGGCTATACTATACTGAATTGTTGGGCCAATTCGAAGCCGAATTGCAGAAAAAACAGCCCCATTTGGAGAAGAAAAAAGTGCTCTTCCACCATGACAACGCACAGGCTCACACCTACGCGGCCGCCACAGCCAAATTGGTCGAATTGGGCTACGAACTGCTGCCCCATCCACCATATTCTCCAGATTTGGCTCCGTGCGACTTCTTTTTGTTTCCAAACTTGAAGAAGACACTCGCCGGGCAGAAATTTGAGTCGAATGAGGAGGTTATCGCCGCCACGGAGGCCTACTTTGCAGATCTCCAGAAAACGTATTTTTCAGACGGGTTAAAGAAGTTGGAGCATCGCTGGGTCAAGTGTATCGAGCTAAAAGGAGACTGTTGAGAAATAAATCACCACTTTTCCAAAATTTTCGTTTTTTCTTTTGTAGGCTAAGTACTTTTCGGACCGCCCTTGTAAGGCTATTTTGCCTATCACTCCAAATGCTGCTTATTTATTTAATTTTGTATTTCTTTTCTTTTTTTAATCCGATGCATATAGAGACCTTCAATTTTTTCATTTCAACCAGCTCCTTGACATCAAAACATTGCTTCTACATCCATACAGTAAAATCAGTTGTATGTGGTTCACTGGGCAACTGAAATCATGTTGCCTATTCACATCTCTGTTAGGGGCAAACAGACCCAGCTGATACACCACCTACCGACTTTTAAGTTCAATCGCAGAATATTTTATGCTAACATTCTGTACATCACATATGCCTTCAAGGCTAAACATAGTATTGTTTTCCTTAAAACATTCATTTGTTTTAACAAAGCTATCATTTAGAAAATTATTTACCACTGTATGGTTAGAAATAGCATCCATTGAAACATTTATTTCTCCCACAAACAAACTTCTGCCAGGAGGTAAAGTGGGAGCACAAACTCCAGAAGTCACTAACAGTATTATAAATTAAACATATGTATTTAAATAATTACTCCACTTGGTACTAACATTCATATCATAATTGGGTAAATCGGACACATCCATTAAGTTATTCTTATTGTCAAAGAAATTAATTACATCAATCACCTTGCTACCCAGTATCCATTAAGTTATTCTTATTGTCAGATACATTAATTACATCAATCACCTCATTACCTAAGATATTCCTTTTTTTGTCACTTTGACTACTTATTTCTACAGCCATTTCTTCATTAATACTACTACACATATTAATAGCTCAACTTTTACCATCAGTACAACAAATTCATTAACTCCTGCTGAAACTATTATATCGCTCTCAATACTATATTCATTGGCAATTAAAAAATCTATCAATCTTTCTGTGTTGGGGGGGATATGTATGGATTGCTTGAAGCTCTGACTGTTACTGATAAAGTTCATAATACTGAAATTGGATTCCTAAGATGCATAGTTTCTTGAAGGCCACCAAGCTATAAACTTAACCTGTAATAGCTAATAGTAGCAGGCTTCACATCCAAGTAAAAATAAAAAAGACACTTTATACGGAAACAATATAGTCTGAAATGCTTTTGTAGATGAACTGGTATCAGTAGTAAAACTAAGGAGAGGCATGTGACAAACACATCCATTGAAGAAGATAGCAGGTAGCCTCCAACTATTTCACTTGAGTTCACACCTCCAATGAAGCTTTCACAACTTCTCCCACAAGTTAGTGGAAACATTAGAAAAGCCCTTCAGTTCATGGTAATATTTGATGTAGCCCTCTAATGACTGATAAAGGTTCGATGATGACATTGCATTGTATGAACATTTTATGTCTGAAAATCTCCTGCCAAATTCTAGCACCTGCATGACTATAATTTCTTACTTCTTATGGAGACATGTCATGCACAACTGACCGCAACCAAGTGCAGCTGGAAACTGGCTTGGTGACCTTATGTACAGAAAATCAGGATGGAACATTTTCTCAGCCTCCCAAGTTGTTCCTATCTGTCTGAAATTTTGATATGAAAAAGCCTTGATTTTTCTGCCTCTTTTTACCTATGATGACTTTTATCTAAAACTGGATAGTTTTTCTGCTATGCCAGTGTGAAGTTCTATTTCTGTTTTCTACTAATATCTTTTAAGATACATATTCTTCCACTGAGATTTTTGGATCGTATTATTTATTGATATGTTTCCTATCTTTTGATGTATGTTACAGTACTGATCTTATTCTGAGAGTAATCTATGATTAATATAAATTGTGCTACTCATCTCCCGTCCATGTGATGTGAGACCGAAACTTCTAAAATTAATATCTGGCTAGCCTCTTTTACTTTAAGCTACAATTTAAATATGTTACTTAGGGAAATTTGTTTTAATTTTTGAGACCTTATTTACTTCTCAACAATGTGTCTAATAAACCTATGCTGATAAGCTGTGAAATAAAAATTTGGAATGGCTCTTTTCATTGATTGCTAATTTCTGATTTTGTGTTTCTTTTTTGTTTGTTTCATCGAACCATGTCACAAATTACGCTTTAAAATTGAGATATATCTATAAATAAAATTTTTAGGTCATACAAATTTCACATAAAAATAATAATAATTATAAGTTTAATTGGTGAAAATGGGTATAGCAAAATCCCTTGACATTAGATTGTCAACTTTCTACAACTTGTCTCCTTACAAAAATGATTTTTTTCTGAGTTTAAAAGTGCTTTACTATTAAGAAAATGTTTAAAAATGTCATTGTGGGTACTGTACTAATGATGACAGGCCCCCTTCTAAACAGTTTAGGCGAAGTTATTCATATATGACAAATGCTTTCCTCAACACTCATTACCACATCATTTACTTCAATACTTTCATTTGTATGCTCCACTACATCAATACATGTTTGAGAATTAATTTCCTCACACTCAGCATTAACTAATACATTGTTAGCAAAATTACCATTTTCAATTCCGTTACACACATCCATAAGATTGTCAGCATCAGTAATCATTGTGTCATATTTAGATATTACAGTCATTACAGTCAATACCTGGGTGGTCAATCTTTGCCTGGCATATTCTGATTTATGTTCAATATTTTGAGTGAAGTGTGATTGAAGTAAAATGCTTTGTAGGCTTCCTAGGCATTTTGAGGTGCACAGTTCCTTGTTATAACCAAAGAGAAGCTTAACTGCCATCAGTAGGCTTACTGGTACCTGAAAATACTACAAGAGAAGGTTAGAGCCATTTCTGAGAAACCAAATACAAGAATTGCTCCTTTTTAAAAAAAATCATGTTACCAACTTGAAAAGCAAACATTACCGGATTAACCACATGGCAAGAGTTAGCAAACACTACGGGCCCCGCGCCTTGTGGGGGCCTCAGTGCTAGGATTCTCGGGGCCCCCCCCTCACACTCTACCACTTGTCAGGTATCTTATAAAATTTGTAACTGCGTGACAAAATTTAATTCTTAGAACCACGAGTTAGATTGGATAATATTATATTTTATTTCTATTGTCAGTTTCTATGATAATTCAAGCTAGAGATTGGATTTTTACAGTTGTTGAGATAGTAGTTTCATTGCATTAGTTTTAAGTATTCGCCTGGAGTAATATTTCGAAAGTTCGTATCTAAATTATTTATTTTCGGCTAAACTATTAAAGTTACTAAAATGTTTATAATAACTAAAGTTGACGTTTGCTATAGCAATTTGCAAAATTTCAGAGAGATAGGATTATTTTTGTTGTCTAGGTCAAAATTGGATGATGAAACCTTTCTGACGTGAGATTTGGTGTCTGATAAGTTTTAAGACGATTCTCGAGGAAACAGTAAGTTTTGAATTTCCCATGGTCCGTGAGTACCCAAACTTTCCTTGTTCACAGTGGCAGCTAGCTCAGTCAGTCGTCCAGGGACTGTACGCGCGACAAGACGTAGGCTCGCGCATTAGCATATCAGGGGTCTTTCAGAAATTGTAAAGGCGACTACATGTAATTGAGTTTCAAGTTTATTACAATGTTGCAGTGAAGTAGTATTACACCATGATGGGCCTCAGGATTACTTAAGTGTTGGTCGATTTCAAACCTAGTGTAACAGTAGAAGCGTGTGATGAACTTTTACATACTTTCAAGTGATAATAAATCATACTTTGAATTTTGGGATGTGGTCTCGCTTGAATGGTTAGTCGAATTTGCAAACTTTTCTTCTGTAACTTTGTCTGATACCTATCCAGCTAATGTCTTTGCAAGCTCTTTTAAGAATATAGTGATCTTGAACAACAACTGACTTATGAACATTATTTGTCCATACCTTTCCTTAGCTTGAGGTAAAAAATGAAGCTAAGTGGCGACCTTGTCATTATTATAAAGCAATAGCTGGACATCCTAGGCTACCCACAGTCAAAGCTAAGACAAAGCCTTTTGCCTAACCCCAGCATAAGCTTTTTGTCTTGTCACTGCCCCAGACAGCAACAATAGACAATAAGCAAACCAAAGTAGGGCCTCTTGTTCACATTTGCTACAGGCCCCATGCTGTTTTAATCCAGAACTGAAAGCAAAATGTTATAATACAAATCTTAATGCTAATCAGGGATTAATTAATGGATTTGTGGTAATTCAACATCTACATCTATATCTATATTCTGCAAATCACAAATACTGTGGGTGGCAGAGGGTGCTAAGCACCAATCCTAATTCTGTGCATTCCAATCCCGAACAGATCGAGGAAAGAAGGAATACATAAATGAATCAGTACAGCATCTTATTTCTCTAATCTTATCCTTCCTGTCATTGCGACCTAAATAGGTTGGCGGAAGAAGTGTTTCGTTGCACTCGTAACTTAAAGATTTTCGCATATTCTCCAAGAAATTCAAACAAAAATGACGTCGTCTGTCCGCCAAACAATCCCAGCCCAACCCACGAATCAGCTCTGTGACACTTACGTAAGGACTGTAACTAGCAGTCACGAATCGAGCGGCTCTTCTCTGTACTTTCTCTAATGTGTCAATCAATCCCTTGCGATATGGATCCCAAATTCCACAACAGTATTCCAAATGTGGACGCACTAGTGTTTTGTACGCTATTTCCTTTGTATGAGCATTACAACTTCTCAAAATACATCCTATGAATCGTAGTTTGGAATTAGCTTTGCCTACAACGGAAGTTATGTGCAAGTCCCATTTCATGTTGCTTTGTACTGTTACACCTAGATACTTCAGGGAATCCACAGTGGCAACAACTGAATTGTTAACTTTGTACTCCTGAGCAAGTGGGGTCTTTTTATTACTTATGTGCGTTGCCTTGCACTTTTTACAGTTAAGTGTAAGCTGCCATTCACGGCACCATTCCGAAATAACATCCAGATCGCGCTTTCATGGCACCATTCCGAAATAACATCTAGATCGCGCTGAATTTCTAAGCAATCGTCGGAGCACCTCACTTCCCTATAAATAAGTGCATCATCGGCAAAAAATCGCATCCTGCAATTAATATTGTCACCGAGATCGTTTATAAAAATTAAGAAAAGAAGTGGTCCTATTACACTTCCTTGAGGAAGTAACATCTAGTTTAGAAGAGGCTTCCCCGTCTACAACGACATACTGTGACCGACCAGTTAGAAAATCGCGTATCCATTCGCAAATCTGATCAGATATACCGTACGCTCGGATCTTCGCTAAGAGTCGGTTGTGTGGTACAGAGTCAAAAGCTTTCTGAAAATCCAAGAAAATAGCATCAACTTGTGATCCTGCATCAATAACTTTGATTACATCATGCGAAAATAGAGCCAGTTGCGTTTCACATGATCGGTTCTTCCGAAATCCGTGTTGGTATGCTGTAAGTAACTCGTTTTCATCTAGAAACTTCATAACATTAGAGCATATGACATGCTCCAGAGTTCTACTGCAAACAGATGTTAGTGATATCGGTCAATAATTCCTAGGATCTCTCCGATCTCCTTTCTTGAAAACGGGAATTACCTGCGCAATTTTCCAGTCAGAAGGTACTTTTCTTTCCTCTAAAGATTTACGAAATATATCTGACAGAAATGGTTCTATTTCTTCCGCGTATTCCGAAAATACTCTTACTGGTATACCATTGGGACCCGGCGCTTTCCCCCACTTCAGGAGCTTTAATTACTTTATGATACCTACACTATCAATTTGTACTGGATCCATCTCAAATTCAACACGCTGTGGAAACACGGGAATGTTTTCCACGTTTTCGTCAGTGAAGGAATTTTTAAATTCGGCGTTGAATACGGTAGCCTTTTCGCGGCTGCCATCAACTTCCCGACCGTCTTGTAGTAGAACTGGCATATTGTTGTCACAACCACTTATTTTTTTTACATACGACCAAAATTTCTTTGGATTTTCAATGAGGCTCTTGGACAGTGAGTTGCATCGAAAGTCATTAAAGGCCTTGCGCATCGCATTCTTGACCTGTCCTCTTGTCTCAGCTAGCTTTTCTAAATCACTCCTATACATCGTCCTTCTTGAGCGTGCATGAATCTTCCTTTGCTTTTTAAGTAACCTTTTAACTTCACGCGTATACCACGGGGAATCGTTCCCGTCCCTGATTGTCCTTTTCGGTATATGTAAGTCCATACCTTCCCTGACTATATTTATGAATCGAAGCCACATCTCTTCAACCGAGCCTCTTCCTTCTATAAAGGTAATGAATTTATCCCTCAAAAACGTTCTTAAACTCTCCTTTGGGGCCTTTTCGAACCTGTAAACGACCCTTTCTTTTTTCTTTTTGTGCTCGACTGTTAATTTTACTGTAGCAATTACAGCTTTATGATCACTTATTCCCGTGGTGGTAGAAATGTCCGTAAATAATTCAGGCCTATTTGTAACGAGAATGTCTAAAAATGTTTTCGTTATCGTCGTCGCACCGCGTTGGTTCAGTGACAAGCTGCTCAAGATTAAGATCTGAGAAAAGGTCGAGAATAATTTCACAGGATATTTTATCCCTGCCACCAGTAACGTGGGCGTAATTACTCCAGTCAATATATGGCAAGTTGAAGTAACCTCCTAGTATTATTCCATGATCCAGAAATTGAGGAGCTATATTACTTACGTTATTTCTTAAGGCCTCAGCAACACCTACATCTGCATCTGGTGGACGATAGAAAGACCCTATTACAAGTTTTATCCTAGCTACTTTTAGTCTAATCCATAGGATTTCACAGACCGTATCAATATTTATTTCGTTACACGACAGATGTTTACGAACAGCTATAAATACACCACCTCCATTTGAATGTAGCCTATCCTTACGGAAAACATTCATGCTATGGTTAAAAATTTCTGCTGAACTTATATCCGGTTTTAACCAGCTTTCAGTACCTAATACAATATCAGCTTCTGTGCTACTAATAACGCTTTCAAGCTCAGGCTGCTTATTACAAACACTTCTACAGTTTATAACGAGTACTTTTAACTGTCGAGATTGATTTTCGCTACTCCTAACATATGGTGCCAAATTTAATTGGGCTGCCCATGACTGTAATCCCAGTTTCGGGTCTTCCTCCCTCAGCCTAAAAAATCCCCCAATGCACTCCACACGGCCCCTGCCACCCGTGTAGCCGATTCACGTGTGTAGTGCACACCAGATCTATCCAAGGGAACCCTACACGACTCGACCCCAGGGCGATGATCAAGGAATCTGCAGCCATGATTATCGCAGAAACGACACAGTCTCTGGTTCAGACCCTCGACTCGGCTCTGAACCAGAGGTCCACAGTCAGTTCTATCGACAATGCTGCAGATGGTTAGCTCAGCCGAAATCTTGCGGTCATCAACCACAGAGCTCACCGTATGATCAAGCTGCCGGAAGGAAGAGAGGATACCCTCCGACCCAAGGCGGTAAGCATCATTGGTTCCAACATGAGCTACAATCCGCAACTAGCTACACCTTGTCCACTCAGTGGCATCCAGGATGGCCTGTTCCACATCATGGATCAGACATCCAGGAATGCACTGTTCGCCATGTCCCTAAGGGGCTCAATGAAATGCTTAACGTTGGAGCTACCTATCACCAGAATCCCCTTCTGTGATCGCACAGACCTAGCGGGCGGGGGGGCTGGCAACTCGCTGATTGACGATTGTGGATCTTGATCAGATCCAGACAACACGTCAAATTTATTGGACAGTGGTACAGGCTCTCCCTCCTGGGATTCAGACCTGTACGCCTGCCCCCGCATGCGGCATCGACGTCCGGAAACCACGCGCCAGCCACCATCAGGTGACTGCCGCACAGGCTCCGAAGTCTCAGCCTGGACTGCAGGTACGATATTTGGTAGGGGAGAACCTGTGAGAACACTAGCTTCGTCAGGGTCACCCCTTCCACGTCTGCTGCAGTCACCTACGGCAGCTTCCAGCCTCGTAACTTTCGTTAGCAAAGCTGCAAGCTGAGCGCGAAGATCAGCCACCTCAGCCCGCGTCTGCACACAGCAGTCACAGTCCCTACACATATTACTTTGAAAGCAAAAACTACTGAGAGGATGAAAGTTGAACTAACCGAGTGATCCAAATAAACTGTTCACAACTTACTACCTACCGCTAGGCACGACCTAAAGAGAACCTTCTGAGGAGATGAATTTAGACCAGACGACTGCACATAGTAGTTAACAGGACGTACTGATAAACGGTGTTAGCAAACCAATGTACTAAATAAAAAGCAAATAAGCTCTATATACTTCCCTATAGAAAAAGCAAGTAAATGTGATCACGATTAGAGCACGCAGTTATAATTCAACTAACGCAAATAAAAAAAAAAAATGCTATCATAACACTTTAAATTAGGTAAACAGATGGCGACACTCGTCATGACGGTTGCTGGGGACCAATTAGCTACTGCTAAGCGACAACAGAGGATATTCAAAGATAAAATCTATCTACAACACTTTAAAATAAAATACTCAGAAAATGCGGCACTTGACTTGACGGTTGCTGGAACTCACTAGCAGCTCCTCTGCGACGACAGAAGATATTCAAAGATAAAATCTACCTACAGCACTTTAAAATAAAATACTCAGAAAATGCGCCACTTGACTCGATGGTTGCTGGAACTCAACTAGCAGCTCCTCTGCAATGACAGAAGATATTCAAAGATAAAATCTACCTACAACACTTTAAAATAAAATACTCAGAAAATGTGAAACTTGACTCGACGGTTGCTGGAACTCAACTAGCAGCTCCTCTGCGACGACAGAAGATATTCAAAGATAAAATCTACCTACAACACTTTAAAATAAAATACTCAAAAAATGCGCCACTTGACTCGACGGTTGCTAGAACTCAACTAGCACCTCCTCTGCGACGACAAAAGATATTCAAAGATAAAATCTACCTACAACACTTTAAAATAAAATACTCGGAAAATGTGCCACTTGACTCGACGGTTGCTGGAACTCAACTAGCAGCTCCTCTGCGACGACAGAAGATATTCAAAGATAAAATCTACCTACTACACTTTAAAATAACATACTCAGAAAATGCACCACTTGACTCGACAGTTGCTTGAACTCAACTAGCACCTCCTCTGCGACGACAAAAGATATTCAAAGATAAAATCTACCTACAACACTTTTAAATAAAATACTCAGAAAATGCGCCACTTGACTCGACGGTTGCTGGAACTCAACTAGCACCTCCTCTGCGACGACAGAAGATATTTAAGGATAAAATCTACCTACAACACTTTAAAATAAAATACTCAGAAAATGCGCCACTTGACTCGACGGTTGCTGGAACTCAACTAGCACCTCCTCTGCGACGACAAAAGATATTCAAAGATAAAATCTACCTACAACACTTTAAAATAAAATACTCAGAAAATGCGCCACTTGACTCGACGGTTGCTGGAACTCAACTAGCACCTCCTCTGCGACGACAGAAGATATTTAAGGATAAAATCTACCTACAACACTTTAAAATAAAATACTCAAAAAATGCGCCACTTGGCTCGACGGTTGCTGGAACTCAACTAGCAGCTCCTCTGCGACGACAGAAGATATTCAAAGATAAAATCTACCTACAACACTTTAAAATAAAATACTCAGAAAATGCGGCACTTGACTCGACGGTTGCTTGAACTCAACTAGCAGCTCCTCTGCGACGACAGAAGATATTTAAAGATAAAATCTACCTTCAACACTTTAAAATAAAATACTCAGAAAATGCGGCACTTGACTCGACGGTTGTTGGAACTCAACTAGCACCTCCTCTGCGACGACAGAAGATATTTAAAGGTAAAATCTACCTACAACACTTTAAATTAAAATACTCAGAAAATGCGGCACTTGACTTGACGGTTGCTGGAACTCAACTCAATTCACTTACACTAAAACATCATCAGTGCTAAATTCATTCACTCCGATAAACCCATGCTCACATCTGATCAATCATGCCTTTTCAAATGCTAAGAAAGCAATTCCCAAAAGAAGTAATCTTCATTATGAACATTAATAAAGAACAAGGTCAAATGCTTCAAAAGGCAGGATTTTATCAAAACCTGTTTTTTTTTTTTTTTTGTATGGACACCCATACGCAGCTTTTTCATGAGTTTGTTGATTCATTAATATTCATATTTGTGGGAAAAATACAAATGGTCAAAAAGTCAATGATGATCACATTATAAGTGCTAATATTGTTTTCACAGAAGTTGTATAAAGTAAATGACATTTAAAAAAAGGACATCTGACACAGCCAATATACTTAAACATCTACATTTTAAATGTTTTGCAATTAAACATGTAGGATTTAATGATAATGAATTTTTACGGTAAAAGTGATATTTATTACTACTCTTCAAAATAAAATACCTTTCATTCATAAACACTTGCATTTACTTATTTCCACATTATTGTATTACCATTCGGTGACTGACCACAATACTACTCCCACGTGTCAGCTAGTGTACAAAAATTATTTGTTTTAAGTTATAAGAGTTCCTTGCTGTAATTGAAGAGCTTAACTAATATCAGTCCAGCTTACTGGTACCTGAAATGTCTACACGGTGGAATTTGTTCCATTTCCAAGATACCAAATACAAGAATTGCTATTTTTTTTTTTTTTTTTAAATTGCATTTTAGAAGGGACGACACTTATTTAGGTAACTTGAAAAACAAAACATTATCTAAATATGGAATTTCATCCAAATCGTTAAAGCCAATTCTGAAATCCAAAATATATACAAAAATATAAGATTATACTGAGCTATTTGCTTGAAAAACTCCTCATTGTTATCATTACCATTACATCGTCAGTTTGAGAATCATTTTCATTAGTAACTATAATTGTGCTTTATTTCATACCATTACCAATATCATTGACATTACTCGTTAATATTCTTATCATCCCCATTCTGGGTACTTGATTGTTATCAGTACTACAATTACTATCAATATTGTCACTAACCTCATTGTTATCATCATGTTTACATACCTCGTTATTATCAATAATCATTCATACATTTTAGTACTCATCATATCCGGTTATAACAGTCATACTCTTTTCAATACAATCAACAATCGCACTGGAATCTTGGAAGCTTTAAAAACTTGTTACAAAAGCATTATCATCAAAAACTTTTACTAATTCAGGCTTAATTACTTCTAAACTTACAGTACTGTCAATCTTTAGTTGGAGATTCCCATTATTTGTTACATTGTTTTTCATATCAAACCGAGCGTGGTGGTGTAACGGCTAGCGTTCTGGCCTCGCATTCGGGAGGACGGCGGTTCGAATCCCCGTCCGGGCATCTTGATTTGGGTTTTCCATGGTTTCCCCAAATCACCCCAGGCGAATGCCGGGATGCTTCCTTCAAAAGGCCATGGCCGAATTCCTTCCCATTTCTTGCCCCCCATCCTTTCCCGTCTCTAAAGACCTAGTTGTTATGGGAGACGTTAAGCAGTTAAAAAAAATAAAAAAAATAAATTCGTATCAAATTCTTCACAATATTTACTGAAATCACATTTTACTTTGTTTCCTTTGCTATCCCCTTCTATCATCTCAGTCCATTTCTCCAGCCACTTCCACCTTTCTCTCCTACTACTTTATTGGCCTCCATGTGAATTTTGTTACTGAGTGATTTTCATGAATTCTATGTATAATTTTAATTCATGCATTTAGGTATTTACGCACAAGACAAGAAGTACGCCAGAGGGAAAAGGAACAAAGTGACTTTGCAGACCCAGACTGTCCTCCAGGTCATGTTGCTCTCCCAGATTTGGAAAGGAAGGAAACACTAAGAATGTTACGGAAAAGTAAGTCAGATTATTATTTTAAGTACCGGTACCACTATCCATGGTTCAAAATTTAAGTATATGTGGAATAATTATCAACAAGTCCTAAAGTTCAAGGGCAGTCCTAAAAGTAAGGTCTCCAAAAGTTTTTGGGACACAGAGAAACTGTTCGGGCGACTGTCTGGTTCAAGTCTGGCCGTATATTAATGTTGTGTCCATCCTGTGGTGTCTACAATTAGTTGGATATAATATGTACTGGAGAAACCAATAACAGTGGATGGTTCAGAATCGCACTTGAGCTGGCTGTATGGCCTAAGAAGCCAAAATTCATTAAAAAAATAATAATAATAATAATAAATTTAGACCTGAAACCAAACAACAATGATAGCAACCTTCTTTCCCCAAACTGCAAAAATTCAAACAAACATAATCCACTGGTAAAATCGTGGTGAATGTGTTCTGAGACTGGAAGGAACTATTGCTGGTAGACTTCATGCCTGCTGGGATCACAATAAATCCTGACAGATACTGTGAAACACTGACAAAGAGGTGAAAGATGAAATTCAGTGCTTCCTCAAAGACATATCAGGGAGCAGGTATAATATGGGCATACAAAAACTGTCACAGAGTCTGCAAAAATGAATCTACTGAAATGGCGATTACATAGAAAAATAGGTAATTGTTCAATCTTTAAAATGATGTATGTATAATTCAAACTAATTGGATTTTGTATATACAAAGCTATGGAGACATTACTTTTGGGATTGCTTTGATATGTGAAAGAATTTTATTTTGTTTCTCCAATTTTCACTTATTCATTTGATATCTATAACTCCTTCAAGGTATTTCTATTATTTACTAAAGGAAAAAAGATAACATTTTTTCTGCAGGTGTTACATTACTTATCTACGTAGTTTACTTGCATTATAAAATATGAGCTGCTGCCTGGTCTGAAAACACGTTCAATAAAATGTTGTAACCAGGCAACCTTGATCAATATTGAGAGAGACTGGGTATTATCAAAGCTAACATATCTGCTCATGTGCTTCACAACAAAGTGTGGTACACAGTTTGAAATATGAAGCATTGAAAAACTGCTTTAGTGTGACAAGCTTTGAAAGTTTTCTGCTGCAAGATAGGAAACTAATATTTCCGGGTTTTCTCATATTAAATTTAGTGAAGTGTCCAATAGCTTTCAAAAAATAGACAAGATGACAATTTTAAAAAATGCTTTCTTCTAATATAGCTACAAGGATTATTTTTCAGATAAGGTCTGTTTGGGAATTAGAGTGAGGGTGAGATCCAATTCGCTGCAGTGCACATGCGCATCTGCTCCCAGCATGCTTTGCACGCATTTAGAATCTATTTGCAGCTGTATTGTATGTATGTGTGCTATGCTATATAAGCTTATAATGTTTAAGAAAATTGATTGACCTGCCAACTGTGAGATATGATCTGTAATTCGAAAATTAGCTGCAGTGGAAGTTCGCTATCAGATTTGTGAAGTATATGGTAATGATGCAATGAGTGATAGTAAAGTCTGATGACCCATGTCCAAGCTGAGCTTCTCCGATTTCTGAAGATTTGGTTTCACAGTTAAAGATTTTCCACAGGTTTCAAGGTCATTTTTGTACTCCATTGTTTTGGAAAAATGAAATTTCGAATATTGTGCTGTTGAGGATTTCGAGCCTGCTTTCTGATGATCACAAAACAATAAGATTGGGGTCTTCTACCATTTTTTACATGATACCATTGGGAAGGAGATGAATTTTAAATCAAGTTGTTACTAGAGAGGACACTTGGGTATCTCACATGACTCCTCCTACAGTCAATGAAATCACGACAGACATCATCGCCAACCGAAGTGAAAGCAGACAATTTCAGCATGAAAGATCATGGCAACTGTCTTTTGTGACAGGAAATTGTTTTTTTTTTTTAAGTAGATTTTAAGGCAAAAGGCACAATTGAGTATTGTGTTACCTTGAAAAACTCCAGCATGCCATACAAAACAAGTGGCATGGCCTACTGTTTTACAGTGTGACATTGCTCCATGACAATGTGAGGCTACATGTTTCTGTACAAACACAAGGTCTAGTCAGTTTCTGGATGGGAACAACTGGAAAATCCACTTTAATTGGCCAGAACTTGTATGCAATGATTTTCACCTGTTTTGCTACTTAAATGAGGTGGTCAGTAGTTCAAGGATGACAAAGAAGTGACAACAGTCATGGATTGGATTGATCTTCTTCATAGGCGGCAGATTTCTTTGACACAAGAATTCAAAAAATTGTTCAACAGTATGACAAATAATTGAAAAAATGTAAATCATTTAGCATAGTAGATGGAAGTATGTTAAATATGAAAATAAACATATTTTAATTATATTTACAGAATTTTTCTTCTTATTAAAAAATTGCCTTATTTTAAAAATAAGCCTTGTGTGTGTGTGTGTGTGTGTGTGTGTGTTGGGATAGAACAATAACCTCTGCTATTCAAAGATGAAGGCTGCAATGGTGTATAAACACAGATAGACACATTGAGCATTGTAATTTTCAGGTTTATGTTTCATTGTTAACAGAATAATGAAGTGGCTGCTCAATAATAGCGCCTAGCAGGCAACTGGAAGCTCTTAAGCCTCAGAGACCAGCCTTGGTCCAGTTCTGGTCACTCAGTGCTTTCCAGGCCAGGAATCAGTGAACCATGTCCATTGGCAAGGTTATGATTTTCTTCGAGCGTGCCTGGAAATGAGATCCCTCCTCTCCAAAAATCTCCCTGATCCTCCCAGGACATGTTTCATTAGGACTCCTAACACCAGCCAACTCCTAGTCCACAAAAACAATTTTCCCCATCATGCTAGACAATCCCAAGGCTCTTTTCCATACAACAGATTCTGCTACAAAATGTGCAACATGGCACTTGTGAAATCTCCCATACGATATACCAGCTAACCTTAAACCATTATCCAGCTCTCTACATAGATGTGACCATAAACCCACTGGCCATTAGAATTAATGGCCTCAGACAGATGGTATTCACCCAGAACCCTAACCACTCAGTATCTGTTCATGCCACCATGCATAACACCAGCAATTAAAATCTTGCTTCACCATCCATGTTATTGGAGTCCTCCCAAACCAAAGCAGCTTCTCTAAGCTCAGAAAGTGGGAACTGACTTACAAGTATAAGCTGGATGCTGGGTCTCGACTTAGGGTAACACCCAGCAATCTTTATTTTTCTACCAAACCCCCAACACACCTTCTCTTCACAATGTGGACACCACTCATCGGAACTGTTGTTTAAATTAATGTGTAATATCTTTGAATTCTGTTCTTTTAATCCAGTTTCCTCATTGTTTCTCTTATTTGTTGTGTACAAACACTTGGTACAATATTTGCTGCTGTTTCCTTCTGCTGTCCCATGACGTTAACCCGATATAGTTTCCATTTTTACAATGCTCAGGTTTATGTTTTTCAATCCCCCACTTCACACACCCTGCCATGTTTTCCCCCTACAACAACACACCCACCAACAAAGTGTACCACCAGTTAGCTGCTAGCCATCGTCATGCACCTGCCAATTATTTTTAAAAAGCTATATATTTTCAATTTTTTACAAAACAACCTTATCCCCTTCAAAATACTCTCCACTACAACTAATACATTTGTCCCACCGGTGCTTCCACTGCTTGAAACATTTTCTGTAGTCATCTTTACAAATGATTGACAGCTCCTCCCTCATTTTTTTCTTGACCTCTTCAATGTTGCCAAATTGGTGTCTTTTCACGGTCCTTTTTCATATGTGTAAATAAGAAACAGTCACATGGAGCCAGGTTAGGCAAGTAAGGTGCGTGGTGCAGTGGAACCATGCCATTTTTAGCCAAAAACTGCCTAACAGAGACAGCTGTGTGTGCAGGTGCATTGTCATGGTAGAAGAACCAGTCTGCCACAAATCGGGTCTTTTTTGACGAACACTGTTGCGTAATCTTCTTAAAACTTCCAAATAAAAGGTTTGATTGACGGTCTGATGTAGGGGAACAAACTCTGAATGAACTACGCCCTTGGCATCAAAAAAGCAAATGAGCATTGTTTTGATGTTCGATTTGACTTGACGACATTTTTTTGGACGGGGTGACAAAGACGATGTCTTCCAGTGGCTTGACTGCTGCTTTGTTGCTGTGTCATAACCATAGCACCACGACTCATCACTGTTAATGACCTTTGACAGAAAATCTGAATCAATTTCAAGCTGTTGTTTCAAAGCACAACGTTCTTTTTGATTGTCAGTCAGAACCCAAGGAACAAACTCGGCAGCAACCCTTTTCATTCCCAAATTTTCGGTTAAAATTCACTGAATCAAACTCCAAGATAACCCACTAATCTCTGATGGTTGATCAATTGTCTGTTGTTGGTCTGAGGCTCTAAAAAAAATTTCAACATTTTCATCGATTCAGGCAGTTGATGGACGTCCAGAACGAGGTTTGTCATCAATGGAGATGTCGCCATTCTTAAACTGAGCAAACCATTCATACCCTGAGTTTTTTCCATAGCACCATCTTTGTAAGCTGTTTTCAATATTAAAACAGTTTCAGCAGCATTTTTACTGAGTAGAAAACAAAATTTTACAGCTGCACATTGTTCACTTAAACTTGCTATCATCAAAAATGAAACAATAACAAATCCGCGCTAACAAAAACTGCAGATTAACAGAACAATCCAGGTCGACAACACAGGTGGCACAGAACTGACAATGAGTTGTGCTATAAATGCCTAAAGGCAGAACCGCGTATTACACAAGCTCCGTCCACGGCAATGTTATTTCGGTTAGTTTTGGGTATCCCCTCAGATATATATATATATATTTGGGTGTCCTAAAAAAAAACAAAGTGTTTTTGAATGCATACTATCTTAATTTATTTATACAATGTAAAAATAATTTTAAATAAAATTTTATAATCATAGGACCTCAGAAAACTATGCTGACTTATATCGAAACATGTGAGTACTTGCTAAGTAAAGTGAGAGCAAGCTAACACGACAACGTGTTTGTAATAACTTGCTATTTTGTTAGTAAATGTATTGTTTTCAATCAGTCAACACATCAGTGGAATTGTGTAGTTCTAAAAAGTATATATTTTTGGTAGGGGATGTATAACATCAAATACGAAGTTCTATACTCCCTTCAAATGGACTAGTTCTGGCAGTTTTATTTTATAATATCAGTGAAGTGAATTTAACCATCAATGAAAGTGCAAATCTCACTATTTATGAATGTATTATCAGGCTGGCCTAGTCACTTAGTTGGAGTAGACAAAAAAAACTTGCTAACAAAGAGGAAAGGGCTCGCCTAAGAACTATTAAGGAAGAAAAGCGACATGCTGAATAATTCTCCACACAAGTTCTTTCACCATCTTATGAACCATTCCAGAATGGCTCATCTTCTTATTCTGATAAAAATGAAATGCATTTACTAGATTTTTCAACTCTGATTGGAAAACATACAACCATTAAAACAAGATTTCATTACTACAAAATTAGTAGCAGCGCTAGATAGGCTTCATTTAAGTATGCGAATTAAAGTGTTTATTTTTGAAGCTATCATTGAGGCACTTGAATATAATACTGATTAATTTTCTATAAGTAAGTCATTGATTCAAAGAATTCATACAGAAAAATGTAAAGAGCAGGCAGAAGCAATAAAAGCTAATTTTCAAAATAACGTGCCAAATGTTGTGACTGTCAAACTGTTGCCTGTTTTCAGTGTTCAGAAATCAAAAGAACAACATTTTCCAATTGTTATTTCATATGGGAATAAAGAACAACTTATTGCTGATGTATGAGATGATATATTACACCATCCGGCTGAACACCCGAGAAGATTATGTTAACTTATTGCTATGCCGTGGTTGAAAAGCTCTTCAGGAAGTAAAAAGGCACAAGCTGTTTGGAACGCGATTGTATACTGGAATCTCAAGATGAAGTGCACATTCTTTGTTATAATACTACGGCATCAAATAAAGGTCGTATCAATGGTGCCTGTGTACTTCTTGAACAAAAAGCAAGATATGCTTATTTTTGCTTGCCGTCATCACATGTATGAACTATTCTTAAAAGCATGTTTGAAGTAAAAACAAGTCAGATGACTACAAATCCTGATATTCGACCCTTCAAAAAGTTCTGAGATAGCTGGAAAAGTGTAGATCTGGATAAAATACAGTACTATAAAGAAAAGTTCACATTGCATCTGTCCATTTCCGAAATTGAGAATCTGCTTGACTTGTACTGAACTGAACTGACGAAAGAAATAGAGATGTCTCTCGAGACTCTCTGTGATATTTTAGCTGGAGATTCACAGAGAAAGTTTAAATTTCTACCTAGCTTAATGGATGGCAAAAAAAATTATTTCCCTAAAAATATCATTACATAGAGCATAATTCAAAATTACAAGCAAGGATAAGACAACACTATTAGACTTTTGCCCATTCATTGTGGCATCCTACATCAAGCCATGGCACCAATGTATTTTGGCAGTAAAAACACCTTATCAAGATTTGTGCTTTTTGAAGTCGATGAAGGCTTACAAATAAATTGATAAAAACATAGCAAAGGCAGCTTTCTGGAAGATATGCCAGCATTTATGGTATTTTACTGATTAAATTTCTATCTTTTCACTGTTTGATGCATGTGGATCAAGAAACTGAAGTAAACATTGTTGAAAATTTAACCGACGAGAATTTATTAACTCATGGTAAACATTACATCCCATCGAAGGAAGTTAGTTTTCCATTTAGATGACAATTTTGTAAACTGACTTTCTCTTCTTTTTTTATTTCAGAGAAAAACATGTATGCCTTCATACCCCAAATCCCATCACTATTGGAATGTTCAAGATCCATCACCATTATATTCACTTTGAGTATGTGGAAAACACTAGGAACCCTCCTCAATAAGGAGTTCCAATAAAACTGCAAATTACATAATCCTATCAGTTTCACGAATAAGAAATTAGCTTAAGAAACACCAATTCAAAAAATCTAATAACATATATACTGCATCACCCATTTCATTTCCTGAGCATAGAGTCTGCAGCATCAGTACTTTCTGAAGATGTTTCCATGCTGCCTGAATTTGTTTGCAAATGGTAACATGCACTGGTAGCAATTTCCCTATTCACCTATTTTCCAATCTCTTGAATATAATCTTCAATTATTTAAGTGCAATTTCACAACCCACCTACTTTTGCACTTTACAAATTTTAATTTTCTCAGTGTTTTCATAAAATGTTTATCTTGTAATTTATTCCATTTCCTGACTCACATTCCTTATACCTGAAACAAATGCCGGCTTATGATCATGGTCAATTTTTCCCTTCCCTGTACTACTAATAATTCTTCTACCAATATCAGTCCCAACCAAATCATCACATGTACCTTTCGTAAACACCCTGAGGATTCTCTTCAACTTCCATCTGTCTTCTTATGACTCTCAATCCAGCACCATTATGCCAGTTACAGAATGTATTCTGTGGTAATTTCCACAAACAAATCTAGCTACCCTCTGTTGCAGTTTAAACCTCCTCCAGCTGCCATAATTAATAGACAAAGTTCCAATATATTTGACTATTGGTCTGACCAAGGTTTTGAAAATAATTTCTTCACTTCTTTTCTTCACTTCTATTAAATGAAGGATTTTGAAACCTCTTCCTACCACCTGCCTAATTCAGTTTGGCATCAAATATTATACTACTTAAGGTCTTCTACAAGAAATTAAATACATTTTTTTTTTTCCTGTGTAAGCTAACTCTTCTTGACATTTATCTTCATTCCATTTTGTTGAGCTCTATATCCTGCCCAGGTCCTTCTGCAGTGGTTGGCAGTTCTTTACTGTTTGATCCTATTATATACTATTATCTCATCTGAAACAGCCTGAGTGTAAACCATCAACATTCATTTTAATAAAAAATAGTGGTCTTCCCAATATAATGTCCTCTGACCCTTCCATTTTTACTTTCATCTCTTTTGATAGTGTCTTTTACACCATAATTCCTTGCTTTCTACCTTTTAAGAATTTTTCTACCCAGCTAGTCATCTACTCCAATAGTTTTTACCTCATTTATGGCTTATTCTGTCGAATACCTACTACTATTAAATCTATCAGCTTAATCTTCTAAATCAATTTTTCCAATTTTCAAAAAGGTTTCTTTAGTCTGGTGTTATTGCATATCAATCTCGCCATCAATTTACATACCACTGACCAAGCGTGGTGGTGTAACGGCTAGCGTTCTGGCCTCGCATTCGGGAGGACAGCGGTTTGAATCCCCGTCCGGGCATCCAGATTTGGGTTTTCGATGGTTTCCCAGATCACTCCAGGCAAATGCTGGGATGCTTCCTTCAAAAGGCCATGGCCGAATTCCTTCCCATTCCTTGCCCCCCCCCCCCCATCCTTTCCCGTCTCTAAAGACCTCGCTGTTAGAAAGACGTTAAGCACATTAAAAAAAAAAAAAAAAATACCACTGATGTCAGACTGTAATTTTGAACTGTATTTATCATCTTTCCTTTATGCACCAATGCTACTGTTATATTTTTCCATTTCTGTGGTAAGCAGCAAGTCTGTAAACTCAATCTAAGTAATATCACAATGTAAGATACAATATCGTATACATCTATCTTTAATACATCTGTATTAATCTTTTATCCACATCAATCTGTTTATGCATCTTTTAGCTTTCTAAGTTCCATCAAAATATCTGCAGGATCTAACTAAATTTTTTCAGTCTGCTCATTTCTAATTAAATGGAGAAGCTCTTCCTATGATTTACATCATTCCATCGTAGAATGAGAGTCCCTAATTGTCCCATTAGACCAGTTGCCAAATATCCCTGCCTTCTTCAAATCCTTAATAACTTCTTCTCCATCCTTATCCACATTTTTGTCTGAATATTTCCACCTTAGTTTTCCAAGAAAGCTATACAAATTTCTAGATGAATTAGTGCTCCAACACCCATATTATTCTTCGCAAAAACCATCTTTAGCTTCCCTCTTTGCTGCTACTAATTGTTTGTTTAGTTGTTTCAAGTGTTCCCTGCTGCCTGTGGTATCCTCCTCTTACCAACCTCATTATTTTAGTGAAAATAATATAGGATAGGGAAAAAAACTTATCCTATCTTATTTTCAGTGACTCATGGCAGTATCTTTGTTTCCATTATCCACTCATTATTTTAGTGGTAAGTTTTGTACTTATCCTTATTATCGGTTTTTGAAATAAACATTTCTTCCCACATTCTTATTATCTTGTTAAACTGTTCCCTCTAACATGTCACAAATACCAAATTAAGAGTTATTACTACTTATTCAAATGAAATGCTTTAATTTTCTCTTGTACTTTCCATGGAGTAGCAAAATGCAAAGGAGCACACAAATTGAATAAAATAATAGCTCACTGGAAGGTCAAAAAGTTTAATGAAGCCTGTGAACTTACATCCAACATGTATAAATTAACAAGGAAAACATTTTATAACATACAAGACTAATGAGAGTATACATTGAATTCAAAATGTATTGTTTGATGCTTAACTTAAAAGCAAATTTATTTAAGCACTAAAGCATCATAAATCATTGAGCATGAAGTCAAACATAGTTGTAATTGATACCATTTTATTTATCTGTATTCTGAAACATAAAGAATATGTTAAAAGTATTTCCTGTAGGTCTGTTATTTACCCAGAGTCAGCTATATTTTATTTTCATTTGAGAAAAAAAAATCAGTGCAAAATACAATATTAATAATTTAACTGCAATAGGGATTGCCCATACAGAAATTTTGACAGTCCTCCTCTTACATACCATGATTTTGGTGTTAAATCCTTCCATTGCTTGAGGTAAGATGTTCAGCAGATCCATTGATAATTTACACTCCAAATCTCTTTCCCACAACTGAAAAGTTTCCGGATACCTTAATCCTGGAGTGCTAGTGAATGGTCATGATCATGTCTTCCCTTCCATGTGCTACTCCTAGCAGCTATCTAGGCCTAACCAGCAATGTATGCCTTTTACAAACCAAGAAGTCTCTTCCTCAACCTCTTCCAATTACATCCAGTCCAACTCCTTCATCATATAAGTCACTGACTGTGGTCTTTAGTAATTTAACAATGATTTAATTCTACATTAATATAAATCTAGCTGCACACTTTCGAACTTACAACTGCTGTATTTGTTACCCATGATGTGGGTCTCATTCTACCAACAATACTTGAGCAGAGGACTGTAAAAGGCTTTTTACCACAATTGTTTTATTGATGTAAGCTCAGACGCGTTTCGCCCTTGTGGAATGGGGCATCGTCAGTGACTGTGGATGTATATACATGTTGGTGTTAACAAAATTACAATATTAATATACAAAACTAACTAATAATAAACTACATTCTACTTACGACTTATGGTTGAGGCAGTTACATGGTGGTCAGGAATAGCTCCATTTGCACTTTTTTGTGACGTGAACTGTCGTCATGGTTCCACATAACTATGAGAGTAGCTGTTGCTACCCTGTTTTTGAAGGTAACCCTACCACTGTTTTCAAATGTATTGAAATTGACACTTTTTTGTCTGATGAACAGCAAAACCTTGTTGTTTACATTCGTTTACAGTGATGCCAACCTAATGTTTTTTTGCTTGTGATATAACGTCTATGTATTATTAAATTATGTCTCTGTTTGTGCAGTGGTGTCAGTGTTGTAATTTACTTTTTATGTGTATTTTATTCCTGTGTCTTGGTTATTTTTTACTGTTTTAGACAATGTCTCATTTGTTAAATGAGTGAATTCATTAAGTACAGTTTGCTTTGATGCAATGGCTTTGTGAATATGGTAACTTTCCTGTACTGTAAGTAGGTGTTTCTTGTGATTATTTATTTTCAGTATTTTCATCTCTGTTTGAATCGTGGTGGGTTGGTGGTTATGACCTAACAAATGTTCTGCAAATGTTGAGTGATTTGTACATGTAATGGCTCTGATGTGTTCTTTGTATCTTGTAGTAAAGTTCCTGGTTGTCTGTCCTATGTATTTGGCTTGACATTGTTGGCAAATCAGTTCATATATCCCTGATTGCTGGTACTGATCTATTTCATTATGGTTATTTAGGTGTTTCTGTACTGTGTTGTTTGTCTGAAATGCAATTTTTAGCCCTTGTTTTATGAATATGTTACTTATTCTGTGAGTGTGTTTGTCAATGTAGCTCATTGTGTACCATTGTTTTTTATTTTGGTTCAGTGTGTTGGTGTGTGTGATGTTGTATGTGGTCTGATTTCTTATTTTTTCTTGGATTTTAGTATTGAGCTGTCCAATAAGTTGTTCTGTGTACCCGTTGTTTTTTGCAATTTGTGTGATTATGTTGTATTCTGTTTCAAAATCGTTCTTGGATAGTGGTATGGTATTTAACCTGTTTAGCATGTGCCTGAGTGCTGCCTGTTTATGGTTTTGAGGGTGATTGGATGTATTGTGTATTATTGTGTCTGTATGTGTAGGTTTTCTGTATATGTTGAATGAGAGGAGTGAGTCACTCCTAGTAATTGTTGTGTCAAGGAAATTCAGATGTCTATTTGTTTCCATTTCAATAGTAAACTGTATGTTGCTGTGGATATTGTTAATTTCACTGTGGAACTGGGTGATTTCATGATCTGGTTCATCAATTAAACAAAGAATATCATCAACATAACTGTACCAAAAGATTATGTTGTATTTTGTGTTTGTGAATATGTGGTGCTCTATGTGGTCCATAAAGATGTTTGCCATAATGCCAGAGACAGGCGAGCCCATAGGTAGTCCTTCGTTTTGAATATAGTATCTGTTGTTGAATTGGAAATAATTCTGTGATGTGATAATATATAATATCTCTATTATCTCCTTGATATGTGTGCTGGGAACTGTGTTATGTGTTGAGAGGTTATTTTGTATTATATTGATTGTTTCACTGACTGGAATCACTGAAAACATGTTCACCACATCAAATGATAGAAGTTTTGCTGTTTGGGGGATTTGTGTTGTCCTTATTTTGTCTATTAATTGCATTGTGTTCTGGATATTTCTGTTGTTGTGATATCTGTAATTTTCATTGAGAAACTCATGTGTGAATCTACTTAGTTTGTATGATGGTGCATTTCTAAAGTTTATTACTGGTCGTATGGGAATGTTTGTTTTGTGAATTTTAGGTTGACTTCTGAGATTGGGAGCCTTGGAATTTTTTGGGGAAAGATTTGTTTTTGCCAATCTGTGAGGATATGTTTGATGTTTTTAAAGCACTTTTTTATGTTGTTATGAAATCTGTTTGTAGGATCTGATTTTAATTGTGTAATTGGGTTGCTTTTGATGAACTGTTCTGTTTTTTCAATATATTCTGATTCTTGCATTAATACTACAGCATTACCCTTGTCTGCTTTTGTTATTACTACCTCATTTCTCTGTAATTTGGTTTTCAATCTTTTAAGTGTGCTATGTGTGTTTGTGTTGTGTGTGTTAGTGTATTTTGAGTTTATATGCCTTATTTCTTTTGCTATGAGTTCTCTAGTTAAACCTATGTTTAGTGAGGTGTTTTGTGCTTTTTCTTCTTGTGCTATTATATATTCTGATTCTGTGATGATGTTTTCAAGGAAAGTTTCTTTCTTTGTTGTGTTTGTGTTGTGTTTTAGGCCTTTCTGTAATAGTTGTGTCTCTTGTTCATTTAATTGCCTATCAGATAGGTTGATGAGCCTTGGATGAAAATTGTGAATAGCTGTAGGTCTATTATTCCCCTTTTCTATAGGTTGTGTGTTCTGTTTGTTTTTCAGTGTATTAATTTTCTGATTGTGCTTTACTTTAATTGCGTCAATAATTAGTGATGTGTAGTTTTCAACTTTTTCAATTGTACTCCTGAGGAAATCTGGGTTGTTTAGATTTGCAGCAAGTTCCAAGTGTGTACTGTACAGCGTTCTGTTTTGTGGGCTTTTTTACTGTATAGTGCTCTTATTTCATTCATTATCCATTGTTTTTCCGCTTTTGTGCTGGTTTTGACCTATTTCCGACCCTCACGTTTACTTAGTTCGGTATGAGGTTATGCTGAAGAAAAAATAAGAAATCAGACCACATACAACATCACACACACCAACACACTGAACCAAAATAAAAAACAATGGTACACAATGAGCTACATCGACAAACACACTCACAGAATAAGTAACATATTCATAAAACAAGGGCTAAAAATTGCATTTCAGACAAACAACACAGTACAGAAACACCTAAATAACCATAATGAAATAGATCAGTACCAGCAATCAGGGATATATGAACTGATTTGCCAACAATGTCAAGCCAAATACATAGGACAGACAACCAGGAACTTTACTACAAGATACAAAGAACACATCAGAGCCATTACATGTACAAATCACTCAACATTTGCAGAACATTTGTTAGGTCATAACCACCAACCCACCACGATTCAAACAGACATGAAAATACTGAAAATAAATAATCACAAGAAACACCTACTTACAGTACAGGAAAGTTACCATATTCACAAAGCCATTGCATCAAAGCAAACTGTACTTAATGAATTTACTCATTTAACAAATGAGACATTGTCTAAAACAGTAAAAAATAACCAAGACACAGGAATAAAATACACATAAAAAGTAAATTACAACACTGACACCACTGCACAAACAGAGACATAATTTAATAATACATAGACGTTATATCACAAGCAAAAAAACATTAGGTTGGCATCACTGTAAATGAATGTAAACAACAAGGTTTTGCTGTTCATCAGACAAAAAAGTGTGAATTTCAATAGATTTTGAAAACAGTGGTAGGGTTACCTTCAAAAACAGGGTAGCAACAGCTACTCTCATAGTTATGTGGAACCATGACGACAGTTCACGTCACAAAAAAAGTGCAAATGGAGCTATTCCTGACCACCATGTAACTGCCTCAACCATAAGTCGTAAGTAGAATGTAGTTTATTATTAGTTAGTTTTGTATATTAATATTGTAATTTTGTTAACATCAACATGTATATACATCCACAGTCACTGACGATGCCCCATTCCACAAGGGCGAAACGCGTCTGAGCTTACATCAATAAAACCAGTTGCTAATAGACTGTGTTTTTATTTACAATTGTACTTTAACTGAGATTTACATAAATAACTTTTTCTAAGTCAATGTTGCTAAGTAACAAACTATTCCAACGCAGACATTTCTTATGTCATTACATACAAAGATCTCCGTCAAATTTACCATTATTGCCAAACTAATAGCCTGAAGTTATGAATTCTAGTTGTCTGTCCTCTCACTGTTATAGCACTTTTCCATTCCTCTGGGATGCAGCACTAAACTTAAAGATTAGTTCAAGGTATGGTACAAGGTTGCATAAAAATTATTTCCTTCTTTTGGTTTTTTAGACTATGCTGATTTAATAAATGAACTAAACATGCTCCCTGTGAGGACTGATACCTTGAAAATGCGACAAAGGAAGATGGACATTGAAAAACAGTTGACAAAACTAGAAGAAGGTATCAAAGTATTTTCTAAGCCTAAAGTGTTTGTAAAAATTGGTGTTTGATGACTTTGTTTACTGTAAGGCAAATTAAATATAAACTGTTATGTAACAGTTCTGTGATAAAAGTACTGTGCTTGTATAAAATATTAAAAATAAAGGTCTGTTCTTGTTCTGTTTGTTGATATTGATGATTGTTAATTTAATGAACTATTTAAGCCCTACAAGTATTCTAACATATTTCTTGTTTCATGTCCCTGTTCTCATTTTAAGCCACTTACATGATCAAACACAGGTAGGGTATAAAGGAACAAACCTTTTCATCTATTAAAACTAAATTAAATTAAAAACTATTTTTGGCATGACAGTGTCATGAGGATACATTTCTCTATTAAAATGATAATTATTGTTAGGGGACCCTGAATGGAGAGTTGCGATCAAAGTCAAGCTTCTCATTTGAAATTTATATCTACATCTACATATATACTCTGCAATTCACAAAATTGTGGGTGGCAGAGGGTGCTCATCACCAAAGCTAATCTCTTTGTTGTGCATTCCAATCTCTAATGGTATGTGGTAAAAAACAATCAGTTTGGCACCTTATTTCTCTAATCTTATCTTTCCTGTCATTCCGGCTCAAATAGTATGGTGGAAGAAGTATTTCACTGCATTTGTAAGTGAAAGTGGGAGTACACATGTTTACCAATAAGTTTAAATGAAACGTGCATCGTCTATCTACCAGAGACTCCCAGCCTAATCTACTCTTCAGTTCTGTGATTCTTTCATAAGGACTGTAGCAAGCGGTCACGAATCGAGCGGCTCTTCTCTGTACTTTCTCTATACTTTCGATCAACCTCTTATGAAACAGATCCCAATTGCACAACAATAGTCCAAATGTGGACAATCAAGAGATTTGTACACTATCTCCTTTGTTTGTTCATTACAGTTTTTCAAGATTCGACCTTTGAATCGCAGCCTAGAATTAGCTCTACCTACTAACGAATTAATGTGTATGTCCCATTTCATGTTCCTTTGTACTGTTACTCCCAAATATTTCATAGAATCGACCATATCAGTAACTGAATTGTAAAACTCGTATTTCTGAACAATTGGATTCTTTTTGTTAGTTATGCTCATTGTCTTGCACTTTTTACAATTTAGTGTAAGTTGCCACTCAGCGCATCATGCCAAAATAACATCCAGATCATGCTGAATTTCTAAGCAATCTGCCAAATTCCTTACTTCCGGGAATTGATCGTGTGGATACATAATTATATCCCATGAAAATATGACTCTTATATTTAATTTATTTCACAAACACATTTATATAAAACAAGTCATTGGTATGTGGGCACCACAATAACTTGATAATTAACCTATAACCCATGGCAATTAATTTAAGTCAAAATGAATTACACTGATTCTGTAGGCTTATTGTCTTTACTTTGACAAGGTTTATGAGACCGGCTTGACAAGTTGTAATCATCAACAGAACCGTGAAGGCCATATAGTAAGAGACTATTTCAAAATACTGGACTCGTCAAATGCTTCGAACACTAGGATGAGTCAGTAGTGGGCTGCTTTACTGAGTGCCAAAGAGTTAGCTGCCAGATGATGTGGTGTCAGTTGCGTATCACATTACCTGTCTATTGAGAGTGTTGTGACATCAACTTTGTCATCAGAATGATGTCAGAAAACCTCCAAGGCAGGCAGGTGGCACAGCAGGTGTTGGCGTGCGGTCACGCAAGGCTCGGTTGTCAGCTCGTGGAAACGGATTCAGCTAAGCGTAGCTGTGCCCCTGGAGGTTACACAAACACCTTCATGTCCACTTTCAGGAATAGAATGTCTCTCCACAACTCTCTAGCCTCGCACCTAATTGGCCAGGCTCTATGGCCGTCCAGTACTCACAATAACAGGCCCTCTCATCTGGCATGCTGACAAGTAGCGGTTCCTGGAACTGGCCATAAGTTTCCCTTATCAGGCGATCTGAACTCGTATCTGGGGCAGCCCTGCTGTTCATTTGTGGTGGACATCTAACACCAGACTATATTCTGATGTATTTCAGTTTGTTTATTGTACTCAAAAGTCTTCTGAAGGCATTTAAATAACTTTTTTAATCATTCTGATTATAGTTTCATTACGTATGTTCAATTAATAGATTGTTGTGTAGTAAGTTAATAATAATTTCATTGTCCATTTTTTTTTAAATTATGCAATTTCTTCTTTCACAGAAGTTCCATTTTTTAAATAAGCGGCCTGTTTTTAGTGTGTGTTTAGTCAGTAAGTTAGTCAATCAGTGCAAGGTTGGCACATGAGCTTGCAGGCTCCTTCAACTATTTTGCTGCTACTTTTTCAGATTAATACTTTGTAAATATCTTTGAAAACAAATGTTTGATGTCTGCTTCTCAACAAGTTGCAATAAATGAAGAAGCATTGAAATTACATGGCTCATCATTTCATACTTAAGTGAACCAGTTGCACTTAATTACAAAAGCTTTAAGAATTAATATTAAGAGGCCTTGGTGGCAGGATAAACCATCTGGTGACTGGAATAATCAGCGCTCTTCAATGGAACTGTAGATAGTAGTTAATGAACAGTCTTATATAATATCTGAGCAGGAATTGGCAAACATGTTCCAGAACCATTACAATGGTATATCACTCCCATAGGATAATTCTGTTGTAACCTCTAAACCAAACAGTATAAGAAATTAATAATTTTGAAGGTAGGGGCAGGTTCATAAATCTGTTGTGATCCACCAAACCCAGATGTAACTACATTACAGCAGAATTTATCTTGGCATCTAGACCAAACCGGGGAAATCAGGAGTATGCTAGAAAGTTGCAAATAAGAAAATTATGATGCAATCTGATATGCGTGTTCTCCATGTCAGTGCACTAGTTCATTATTTCTTTAATTTTTGCATTAGAGGAATAAGGGGGGGATTACTATTTCAAGTATCTGCTCTTTATTTTGCACTTTTTGTATAATTTAAGTTTCCAGAACATTCTGATGACATGTATGTCCAGAAAGTAGTACTTGTTTGCACCGTGTACAGTGATGGTGTCTCAAGTTGCCACCATTCAAGGTCAACTGTCTGCTCGCTGTGTGCGATGTGTGTTCTGCCATTAATGCTTTACTTGTATCTTTGAGTGTTTCAAAAATGTGAGAACAGTGCTTTTGTGAAGTGTGATTGGAATTTTATTAATTTTTTTAATGCAAGATATGTGTAACCACATGATGTTCACTGTCAAAACAAAATGGTTTATGGAAACAATGCAAAGTATGACTCATCTGTGTACCAATGTTGTCAACATTTTAACTCGGGGGAAGGGAGATGTACATGATGATAATTGAACAGGATGCCCTTGACATGCTGAATTCATAAAGAACTATCAGTGTATGAAATAGTAAGCAATTTTCACATTTTTCATGTACTATTTTAAGAACAGGAAAATCATGCAATATGGGTTCCTTGCATCCTTAATATTGAACATAAAATGAAACAATTTTTCAATCATTACTGCATTGCAGGAGACTCATTCTTGACACACAGTTACTGTAAATGAAATGTTTGTTTCTTACTTAATGCCTGAAAGGAAGCATCTGTAGATGAAATGGCATCACACTCGTTAACAACAAACGTAACCCAAAGCTACCAGGAGGAACCATCACCTTGGTGACCTATGGCCATTGACTTCTGGAATATGTGTTTTGCTCACTGATTTCATGCCTCAAGGAACCACTGTTAATACTGATGCTTACTGTGAAACTTTAAAGAAATTACGGTAAGGAATTCAAAATTAGCAGAAAGCTCTATTGTCCAGTTGCATTGTGCTTCTCCATGACAATGCTGGAAAAACATAACTATTTCGGAACAAATTTAAATTGGTAGTTTCCAACCATACACCTTAGAGCCCAGATCTGATCCCACCTGATTTTTGTCTTTTTTACAAAATTGTAAGAATAGTCTGCATGTCTCTAGGATTGTGCCGTAATCACCAACAACACTTTAATTTAATTTAATTGCAATGGAGCACAGGCTCCAGTGGCAATTTCCCTACACCGCCATCTTCCCCCTATCCTGCACCCACCTACATTTGCCCTCTACAAATTTTATCTTTAAATTCTTTCAAAGTTTTCGGTAAATTATTCATCATTTCTCTTGGTAACTCATTCCAATCCCTGACATCCTTACCTAAAAAGAGAATCTTTTCACACCCTTGTGCCTGAAATAGAGTGCCAGCTTGTGGTCATGGTCATCTTTTCCCTTCCACGCACTACTTTTCATACCTACTCCAATATCTTTCCATGCCTCATCGCCAGTATATGCCCTGTACACTCCCAAGACCCTCCTCATCCTCCTCCTGTCTTGCAATGAATCCCATTTCAGCTACTTTATCATATCCGTCACTGATTGCATTCTGCGATAATTTCCAGAAACAAATCTAGCAGCCCTTTTTTGCACCCTCTCCAACTTCTGTATTTGATACGTAAAATGAGGGTCCCATACTACACTACCATATTCCAGCAATGGTCTAACCACAGTTTTGTAATCCAATTCCCTCACTTCTCTTGTATATCCCCTCATCACTCTCTCCAACAAGTGCAGAATTTTGAAACCTTTTCCTACCATCTGTCCAATGTGCCCTGCCCACTTAAGCTTGTTATCAAATGTAATGCAAAGATTTTTACATTTCAAGTCTTCAGCAAGCAATTCTTTCCCCACCTTATATTGATAATTAACCTTTTGTTTTTTATTTGTGTATCTAATAAGTTGACTCTTCTTTGTATTTATCTTCATTCCATGTTTACCAACCCAATTACATATCCTGTCCAGATCACCCTGCAACTGTTTACAATCCTCTATCGTTTTGATTCTTTTATACAGCATTATGTCATCTGCAAACAATCTAATTTCAGATACTAAACAATCAACACAATTATTCATTAGAATAATGAATAGCAATGGTCCCAATACGCTACCCTGTGGCACACTCATTTTTACTTCCACTTCTTTTGATACTATATTTCCTACCCTAACGTTCTGTTTTCTGCCTTTTAAAAATTCTTCTACCCAGCAAATGACTTTCTTATCCACTCCAATGGTTTTTACCGTATTTACTACCATTTTATGGCTTACTCTGTCAACGCCTTAGACAGATCTATAGCTAAACTATCAATTTGGCCTCCCTTGTCCATTTCATTTGAAATATCTTGCATATATCACACCAACTTAGATTCACATGAATATCCTTGCCTGAAACCATGTTGCCTGCTTGAAAACCACTTACGTTCCTCACACATATTTCTGATGTGGTTGCATATCAATCTTTCCATTAATTTACCTACCACTGAAGTCAAACTGATTGGCCTGTAATTTTCGACTCTATTTCTCACCCCTCCTTTATGTACCGGTACTACTATTGCACTTTTCCAGTCCTGTGGTAAGTAGCAAGTATCCAGACTCAATTTAAATAATATTTCAAGATAAGGTACAATGTCAAATCCAGATATCTTTAAGATATCTGTGGTAATATTATCTACACCAGCCCCTTCAGCTTTCTTATTTCCTTCATGATTTCCTCAGGATGAATTTCAAATTTTTTACCATCTTCATTTCTAATTGTGTTGTTATGCTCGTTCTCCAAATTAGACCCTCCCGTTTCTGATTCTTTGTCCCTAATGCTTTCACTAAACCAGTTACTTAAAATCTCTGCCTTTTTAAAATCATCAGTAACTTCTTCTCCATCCTTATCTATAAGTGTCTCTACACTCTCCCTTCCCCTCAGTTTCCTGATATAGCCGTAGAAATTTCTAGATGCGTGTGTCAATGGTCCTCCTGCACTGCCAATACTCTTCATTAACACATCTTTAGCCACTTTCTTTGCTGTTATTAAGTGCTTGTTTAGTTGTTTTAAATATTCCCTACTACCCTGCTGTCTCTTACCTATGTTATGTTCTCTTCTTGCCTACCTCTTTAACCTCCTCACTTCCCTATTATAGTACATAGGTTCTCAACTTCTCTTTATTTTCTGTCTTGGAATAAATTTTTCTTCCCCCATTGTTATTATCTCCTTGAACTCTTCCCACCTTGACTCTACTGTACTTGTGCCTTCCTTCCATTTGCTGAATTGTTCTCTGAAATATCTCTTCAAATTTGAAACCTGTGTCTTTTTATAATTGTATCTATTTCCCCTTAAATTTTGGCTGCTGGTTTACTGAATCCTCTAATATCCATCAGAACTGTGTCATGATCACTTATTCCTTCAGTTACTTGACACCCCACAATGTTTTCATCGGGCTTAATTAGAAATATACCAAATATTTTGTCCCCTAGTGTTTTGCCTCAACCCCTTGTGTAAATCCTCCTTCCCTTATTAAGATATTTGCAAATCTTTGTTCCCTTGTGTTATTTATTTGATTTCATTCCCAGTTTACACCTGGTAATTTAAATCCCCACCAATGATGATCATTCTATTCTCACCTCTGAAATATGAGTATGAATTTAATTTCCTCCCCAAGAGCCTCATCTTCTTCTGTCATTCTTCACTGTGGTAAACAGCCAACACTCTGATTTTTTCTTTTTTAGATAGATAGGTAGACTATGTTCACTTTGATCCCATGTGAGAATAATCTCAGGGATGTGGAACAGTATATACACTTATTTTTAATGTCAATGTTACTATGTAAGTGATAATATTATTATATATTGACAAGTTAGCTACAACCCATTAGTATAACCAATATCTCCTGTAATCTACACATACAATCCAGAGTTAATTAATACTTATTATGTGAACAGTTTATACACTTGTTACCAGCATCTAATAACCAGTTACCATGATAAGTTTCACTGTTAATTTGCGACTACATATTATATCATGTTAGTTGCTATTTATGTAGAAACAGTACACACATCTATTAACAATATCAATTATATTACCAACAACTCATAACCTGTCAATTACTTAAAAAACCTGTTAGTATGATGATTTTTCACAGCAGTTTTTGAGTGCATGCTATCCCATGTTAGTTACTATATATGAGTGAAATTTTGTAAACAGTGTAATTATTGCCATTTGTCAAAAGTTTCAACAGAAAGAAAAAAACCATATATCATTTTAGTAATTGTGGACAACTTGTCACCTTCCCCTTCCATACACCATATATTTTTTTATCAGCCATTCTTAGTTACCAAATTCCAAGAAGAAAATTCTTTCACAGAGTAAAATGGGTTCTGAAGCACAAACTCTTTCAGTTGTGGACTTAATGTAGTTTGGTTTTTTGTAGATAACATTTAATTTCTGTTGGTAAGACATTGAATAAGGAAGCTCCAGTAAATGTTAACCCTTTCTGTACAATTGACAGTGATTTGTAATCCATGTGAATATTATATATTATTCCTAGTATTATGGCTATGTATGTCAGCATTAAGATTGAAGTGTTCAGGATTTTCCACTACAAATTATAGTACGGAGTATACATACTGTGCTGGCATTGTTAGTACACCCAGGTTTTTAAATAGATTTCTGCACGGCGTTTGGGGGCTTGCTCCACAAATAGTTCTTATAGCACGCTTTTTACATTTAAATACCCTCTGTGCTTGTGACGAGTTTCGCCAGAATGAGATGCCATACGTGAACAGGGAATGAAAATATGCAAAATATACTAACTTTCTGGTTTCTATATTAGCTATTCTAGATATTACCCTCAGTGAAAATGTTGCAGAATTCAGTTTTTTAAGAAGTTGTTGAATTATGTTGTTTCCAGTTCAGTTTTGTTATCTATATATACACCCAGGAATTTTGTGAAAACTGCTTCTTCACTGATTGCTTTTCCTTCTGATATCACATTATAGCTGTCCTTTGTTTTATTTTTGTAACAAACTAGAGTAACTGTGTCTTTTCTACATTAAGTATTAGTTTGTTGGCACTAAACCACCTGTTTAATTTTCTTTATAGCATCATTTACTGTGTTTTCGAGGTTTTGTGCTGATGATGTCATTTCAATGATATAGCTAGTATCATCTGCAAAGAGCACCACGTATTCATTATCACCTAGTTTGTTAATTTAATTTAATTGCAATGGAGCACAGACTTCCGGTGGCAAGTTTCCCTACACACCCATCTTCCCCCTATCCTTGCACCTACCTACATTTGCCCCCTACAAATTTTATCTTTAAATTCTTTCAAAGTTTTCGGTAAATTATTCATCATTTCTCTTGGTAACTCATTCCAATCCCTGACACCCTTACCTAAAAAAGAGAATCTTCCTACACCGTTGTGCCTGAAATTGAGTGCCGGCTTGTGGTCATGGTCATCTTTTCCCCTTCCATGCACTACTTTCATACCTATTGCAATATCTTTCCCTGCCTCATCGCCTGTATATGCCCTGTACACACCTCCTGTCTTGCAATGAATCCCATTCCAGCTCCTTTATCATATCCGTCACTGATTGCATTCTGCGATAATTTCCAGAAACAAATCTAGCAGCCCTTTTTTTGCACCCTCTCCAGCTCCTGTATTTGATACGTAAAATGAGGTGTCCCATACTACACTACCATATTCGAGCAATGGTCTGACCATTGTAACCCAAATTCCTTGACTTCTCTCGTACATCCCCTCATCACTCTCTCCAACAAGTGCAGAACTTTAAAAACCTTTTCCTACCACCTGTCCTATGTGTCCTGCCCATTTGAGGTTGTTATCAAAAGTAATTCCAAGATATTTATATTTCAAGTCTTCAGCAAGCAATTCTTTCCCCCACCTTATATTGATAATTAACCTTTTGTTTTTATTTGTGTATCTAATAAGCTGACTCTTCTTTGCATTTATCTTCATTCCATGTTTACCAACCCAATTAGATATCCTGTCCAGATCACCCTGCAACTGTTACAATCCTCTATCGTTTTTGATTCTTTTATACAGCATTATGTCATCTGCAAACAATCTAATTTCAGATAGTAAACAATCAATACAATTATTCATTAGAATAAAGAATAGCAATGGTCCCAATATGCTACCCTGTGGCACACCCATTTTTACTTCAACTTGTTTTGATACTACATTTCCTACCCTAAGTTTCTGTTTTCTACCTTTTAAAATTCTTCTACCCAGCAAATCACTTTCTTATCCACTCCAATGGTTTTTACCTTATTTACTACCATTTTATGGCTTACTCTGTCAAACGCCTTAGACAGATCTCTAGCTACACTATCAATTTGGCCTCCCTTGTCCATTTCATTTGAAATATCTTGCATATATCCCACCAACACAGATTCACATGAATATCCTTGCCTGAAACCATGTTGCCTGCTTGAAAACCACTTACGTTCCTCACACATATTTCTGATGTGGTTGCATATCAATCTTTCCATTAATTTACCTGCCACTGATGTCAAACTGATTGGCCTGTAATTCTCAACTCTATTTCTCACCCCTCCCTTACGTACTGGTACTACTATTGATATAGTATATGTGGGAGATCATTTATATTGATTAAGAACAGCAGAGGGCCAAGAATTGAACCCTGAGGCACACCACATTTAGCTATACCCCATTCTGAGTTTATAACATCTCGTGTATTAGCATCTTTCAGTGATACACATTGCTTTCTATTTTCCAGGTATGATTTAAACCAAAGTCCTGGCTTACCACTAACTCCATAGCGGTGTAATTTACGTAGTAGAATCTCATGATCAACACAGTCAAAAGCCTTAGCAAGATCACAGAATATACCTAGGGAATTTAATTTTTTATACATTGATTCCAGTATGTTGTTTACAAAAGCAAAAATTGCTGAATCTGTTGAAACGCCTTGTCTAAAACCAAACTGTACTTTACTGAGTAGGTCATTGTTTTGTAGATGTGCATACACCCTTCTGTACATTGCTTTTTCAAAGATTTTCGAAAATGCTGGTAGAAGTGATATTGGTCTGTAATTCTCAATCTTTGAGGTGTCACCCTTTTTATAAAGCGGTTTGATTATTGACTTCTTGAGTGAGTAAGGGAAGATACCTTCTTCGAAAGAACTATTACAAATCTATACTAATATTATAAAGCTGAAGAGTTTGTTTGTTTGAACGAGCTAATCTCAGGAACTACTGGTTCGAATTGAAAAATTCTTTTTGTGTTGAATAGACCATTTACCGAGGAAGGCTTTAAGCTATATAACATCACACTGCGACCAATAGGAGCGAAGAAACAATGGAAAATGTGGAAAAAACGGGGAAAATTATTCATCCTTGAGGGCTTCTGTTGCGTGCGCTGCGAAAACTGTTCAAGATACCAAAAAAATATGTATGAAAGGATTATTCCTCTTGAAATGATCTAAAAAAATGTCCACGACAGTATATGTCTATCTTTTAAGATTAACTCACTAGAACCGTTTTTATGGTAATCAAATTTGGTCAAAATTAATGCATTATTACCAATTATTTGTTAGAGTTGTATCAACATAATAATATTAATCTTTATCCAAATAAATGTGTTGTTGATTAAGAGTATTTAATTGTGAACAAAATTGTCTTTGGCATCACTTAATTTCAATGAACATCTTAGAAGATATTACGCGCGGTCGGCTCCCTTCTGAACAGTTGTATGCAGCGTTATTTGTTTTTTGCGATATAATATTGTCGTGTAATAATACTTTTTAAATACTATTTCATTTTGTTTTAAGGATAATATTTTGGTTCTAATAATTTCACAATTATTAACACTTTTATGTGTTATGCGAAGTGTTCGTTTTAATGAAGGAAAAGTATTTTTTTTTTTTTGATGCTCCCGGTGGAACCGGCAAGACCTTTATTACTAATCTTATATTAGCAAAAGTAAGGTCTCAGGGAAAGCTAGCTTTGGCAGTAGCGTCGTCAGATATCGCTGCAACTTTATTAGCAGGTGGACGCACAGCTCATTCCACTTTTAAACTGCCCCTAACTGTTTCTTTACAGAAAGATAGCGTGTGCCCTATACGTAAAAATGGTCCTTTGGGAAAAGTTTTACAAGATGTCAGTTTAATAATCTGGGACAAATGTACCATGATCCATAGAGCTCATGTGGAGGCTCTATCTAGATAGGACTCTTAGAGATATTAGAAGCAGTGATAAAATCATGGGTGGGATTACTGTTATGTTTGCTGGGGACTTTCGACAAAATTTACCAGTAATAGTAAGGGGAACTAGAGCAGACATTGTAAAGTCTTGCCTTAAAAGTTCCCCATTATGGAAGTTTTTTAACATTTTAAAATTAACTACAAATATGAGAGCACATTTGGGGGGAGGTAGTATAACTTTTCCTTCAAAGTTACTTTTAATAGGAGACGGGAAAGTACCTCATTTTGAAAATAAAATTGAAATTGATCGCGATTTAGGAGAAAGAGTAAGTAACATTGAGGACTTAATATCGAAAGTTTACCCTGAAATCAGTGAAATAGAAAATAAAGATCATCAATGGATGTGTCAAAGGGCAATATTGGCGGCGAGAAACAGTAGCGTGGACGAAATTAACGACCTAATTTTAAGTAAACTTCCAGGAGACATAGTTACCTACACATCTATTGATAACGTAATGGATCAAGAAGATGCGGTACATTACCCACAAGAGTTTCTTAATTCTTTGAACCCAAGTGGCCTTCCCCCATATTCCCTCAAGTTAAAAATAGGTGCCCCAATAATTTTACCACCAAATTTATGTAACGGAACCCGACTTCAAATTAAATTTCTACGCAATAACGTGATCATTGCAATAGTTTTGACTGGTCCAGCATTTGGTCAAACAGTGCTTATACCTCGCATCCCAATGATTCCAAATGATTTACCTTTTAATTTTAAAAGAATTCAATTTCCCGTTAAGCTATCTTTCGCCGTTACAATTAATAAATCACAGGGGCAAACATTTAAACACGTAGGAATCGATTTACGTCAAGACTGCTTTTCACACGGCCAACTATATGTCACGTTGTCAAGATCGGGTTGCGGAGAAAACCAATATGTTCTTCTGCCACAAGAAAATAAAACTAAAAATATAATTTACGCAGAAGTACTTTAAAATAATTATGTTCTTTTAAAAACTTAAAAACTAAATTTGCAAAAAATTGTCTAAAATAATAACAGAAATTGACGCGGACAAAGTCGTGGGTAACTGCTATAATTTATAAAGCTGAGGAGGTTGTTTGCAAAAATAAATATGATGCCCAAAATAACTATTCCACGCGGACGAAGTCGCGGGCACAGCTAGTATGACTAATAACTCTACTAATGCCGGTGTTACATTGTTTCACTAAATGGGTTGAAACCTCATCATAACCAAATGACTTTTTATTTTTGATGGATTTAATAATTTTTTCAATTTCATTTTGACTGGTGGGAAATAGAGACATAGGTGCTGTTTTTGGTAACAATGATTTAAGTATTGCTATAGCATCCATAATCCCAATATATTTTCCTTTCATTTTATCATTTACAAGTTTATCATTAATGCTTATTGATATAGGTTTATGTTCAAGGAATGATACAGTTGTTTCTCTTTTATTTACCCCAGAAATCTACCCCAAGTGTCTCATGGTCTTGATCTATGAACGCCAGTGAACTGTGATAGTTTTTGCTAACTAGTATGAAAACTCCTCCACCAATTGTTTCTCTATCTCTGCGGTACACTCTGTAACCATCAGAAAAAACCTCACTGTCTAGTAATCATCATCTTTAATTAATCTTGTGCCATGAGAGAACTTTTAAAAATCTGTTATTTCATTACTATACCTATCAGGCAATGAACCACAGTGAATATAATGCTGAAACCCTTACATGTCTCTTGGAGTCTACCACTTCCCAATAAAATACCCTTCCATCTACATTTGTCTGAAAATTTGTACTTTCCTCGGTCTTTAAGTTCTCTCATCACATTGAGCATGATGGGTGAGTGGTTAACATTCCAACAATGTATTTGGGAAAACAGGGGTTCAATCCTTGGCCAAGCCATCAAGATTTTTATTTTCAATTGATTTTTTAAATCACTAAAGATGAATCTAAAATAGTTCACAAAAGGCCAGGGCCAACTTCCTTTCCAGACCTTGCCCCCAATCCTGTCCTGTTCTTGAGGTGTGAAGACTTAATCAGGAAGAAATTTCTAATGACACTCAATTTCCGTTTTTATTACAAAGAATCCATCATAACCCTACCTTGTACCAACTTTCAAAGATACACAAGGTTGGAAATTCTGCATGGCCCATATTTATGCCCTATGTGCTGTCTTGATTGCCCAGCATCTTCAACCCAAAAACTTCCATCTTACTCTAAACCTACTCGCCATTTGCAGCATGTCTATATTCCCCACTCTTTTGTGTTCAAACTCCTTATTTAGAACCACTGATATTGCTTCTATTTACACTGCCATCCATCAACCATTGTGCATTGTAAACAACTTTCTGACAAGTGCTCTTAATAATCCCTCCCCAGAACAGATTTCCACATATTCTTGGCTCCTCAACTCTATATACCTTTTTTTCAGTTCCCATGTCTACCGTCAAATATTCAATATTGCTATGGGCACTTGCATCAACAACACCTATATGCCTAGACTGAAGGAAAGACACTTTCTTAAACAAAATCTATTTCAAAACACTTATGTAGTTTGTTCAAGTAAATAGATATATTATTTATACCCAGAAGATAGGCTACAAAACTTACCTAGAAGTATATACACTCTCATATTGCCTCTTTTTATGGTATTCCTAACAGAAATTTCACTTATACAAATTCTGTAACATGAAAACCTCCAACAGTACATATCAAAATTTCTTCTGTACCAGGGGGCGTCCATTAATTACAGGAGGTGTATTTTTCGTAAATCTGGAACCCCCTCCCTCTGGTGATATATGGTGGGACTCGCCCCCCCCCCCCACCATTAATGTGAGATCAGCCTCATAATTTTTTAGACTTTTTTCCTCCCCCTTTGTTTCTTTTAGTAGCTGTACGTATCCTTATATTCTGCAACTAACCCCCCACAACTGAATCTTTCATGCTTCAACTGCCATAATTAAAGTCCTGTCCTGCAACACCTAAAACTAACATAAGCCACTTACTTGCTTATCCATTTCTCGTCATCTTGAACTTGTAAACCAGGTTCCACATCACGGTTACAACTGCCTATCTCCATTTCCTGTAGGCAAGTCCTCCCTAAAATATTTCTTCTTTTCCCCATTCAAGCTTGAGCAGATCACTCAACCTAAGTAACATTCTGCTCCACAAATATCAAACTCTTAACATCATTAAACCACCCACAGTTTCTTCATATGCAAAACCTGACTTCCTACTCCAACCTCATTTTGTGAGGAAACTTTTCCATCTTCAAAAGTGATACAATCTCCATCCTCCCCCCACCCCCACCCCCTTCCCTTCTACGGTATATCAACTCATCTGCATCCATTGTAAATGCTCCTAGATACTCTCAACATCAGTAATCAATATGAAATTGTCACAGCAGTTTACATCAAAAACTCAGACCATCTAATGGCTGCATATTCAATTCCCACAACTCCTAATCACCTCAAAATTTGTGTTAGATATAAAAGCCAATAGTCTTCTTGAAATCACCCAATGCTTCGAAATTCTCATACTAATCACCATATTCTGTATACCAGATATTCCCTTGAACTCGGCCTCAAATAAAACTGTTTCTGTTACCAACCCCATTTACTTCAAGCCAAAAAAATTTTTTTTTTTTTTTTTCAAAAATGTTTCACTTCCATCCCACATCACTACCTCCAGTGGTACACCCTGAGAAACATGCTTGCACAGCTAAATAGTCTACACAGTCGGCCTGCCAGACAATCCTATAGGATTTCATGGCAACCAGAGCACAGTAACCCTCATGTCCCCTAATGTTTCTTATCAGAACCAATAGGCAAGAACCCTTGGATCTTCACTAAGGGTTTGCCAACTTAACATGGAAGGAATAAACCAACCAAAAAGCAATTTCCTTTCAAAGTTATTACTTGACCACAATGTTGATATAGTCTGTGTTCAAGAAACCCACACTGAGGATGATTTGCAGCTGAGTCTGAGAGGAAAAATACAAGGCTACAAAATCTTAGGTGCCACTCATCATCAAAGTTATGGGTGTGTAACATATGTGCGAAATACTGTTACCAATGCCTGCATCTCAGCATGCAGCGAAAATAACATCTACATTATTACCACGGTGGTGAGCAACATTAAAATTATTAATGTGTTTAAGCCCCCTTCCGTCTCATGGCCGAGTGAAGTTCTACCAGTCTCGAAATCCCGTTATGTATATTGGTGACTTCAACAGCCATCACACAGATTAGAAGTACACAGAAAACAACCAGGATGGAATCAGGCTAGAGGAATGGACGAAAGCAAATAACGTGAACTTAGTTTTTAACCCGAAAGACACAGGTACTTTTAAATCAGTAAGATGGAACACCGAAACCAACCCAGATATATGTTTTGTCTCACGTGACGATCAAGCCACCCTCTACAAACTACAAGACGAGTCCTACAAGCCTTTCCACATAGTCAACACTGACCAGTCTTGCTAGAAGTTGGTCTAACAATTCCCATAATTAGATCCTCGCCTTTATCTAGATGGAACTTTGGGAAAGCAAAGTGGGAAGAATTTGCCATTATCCTGGATAAAAACCTAAGATGGATACCTCCATTAGCAAAAAATTACAATAGATTTGTCAGAGTATAATCATAGTGACAGCTAAAAAGTCTATTCCTAGAGACTTTAGAAAAGAATATATCCCGTGCTGGAACGAAACATGTGAAATGCTATATGATGATTTCCAATAGAACAGGCATACAGAAGCAACCGACAAACTGCTGCAGAACCTGGACAATGCCCGTAAACTCAAATGGAATGACACAATGCAAACCTTGAATTTCAAGAAGTCCAGCCGGAAAGCATGGAGCCTCCTTAAAAAGCTAGGTGAAACCCCACATAACCCTCAAGCAAAGCATCAAGTCACTCCAGACCAAATAGCAAGTCGACTTGCCAACATGTCTAGAGTGAGCCAAAAAAGATCATACTTGGAAAGTTAAAAAACAATTGTTCCATCTAAAAAGAATGTACTCTGCCCCTGCAAACCTCTCTTCCCCTGTCACCGATATAGAGGTGGCAAGGGCCATCAAACAAATGAAGAATGGGAAGACTCCAGGTTTTAACAATGTTCACCTAGAGTTCCTTACCCACTGTGGAAAACATACCAAAAAATGGTTGGCTCACTTCCTTACTAACATACTACAGACAAGTGTCATCCCTGCATATTTTAAACGGGCAAAGGTCATAGCCATTCTGTAGCCTGGAAAAAAACCCTGAAGTTCCAGAGAATTTTAGACCTTTTTCGCTGGTAAGTACAACTTACAAGTTATTTGAAAGGATCATCTACAACAGAATCAGTCCAATTATTTTCACAAACCTCCCAGTTTAGACCTGCAAGAAACTGCGAGGATCAGGTACTGGCCTTGGCAACTCACATAGAAGCAGGATTTGTGAGATGATTGAAGACTGGTGCTATATTTGTTGACCTTACTGCAGCCTACAATACAGTGTGGCGAGGTATACAAACTGCTGAACATTTTGAAGTGCAAAAAAATCACTTGTCTGATCACTAACTGAACTTTCCACGTTGTCTCAGATAATAAGATAAGCAAAGTAAGAAGAGTGAATAATGGTCTACTTCAAGGCTCAGTTCTTGCCCCACTTCTTTTTAATGTATATATATTTGCGACATTCCTCAAACAGAATCCCGACAATTTTCTTATGCTGACGATCTGGCAGTAGTACAACAATCTGATAACGTTAAGCAAATTGAAAATAGTTTAAAAGCAGACCGCAAAACCCTGAGCAACTATTTTAAGAAATGGTGTCTTGTACCCAGTTCCAGCAAGATGGAAACTAGTGTCTTCCATCTTAATAATCAGACGGCGAATCTCTCATTTGACATTCTTCTTGATGGCATTCCCCTCTGACACAACCCCTTCCCCAAGTATTTGGGAGTCATAATGGATCGCAACTTGTCGTACAATAAACATTTAAACAACCTTGCAGCAAAACTAAGAACCAGAAATAATATTCTGCAGAAGTTAACCGGCACCTTGTCGCATTTTAAAATTGTATTTCGTGTATTTTATGTTGTATTTATGTTGTCTTAGCTCGTATTTCTACTTATTTATTTCGTATTCGTAGTAAAGATATCTGTTTGATTATTTAATGTAATTTCTTCTGAAGTTTTCTAGCTTCGCCAATAACCAATGAACTTATATGCTTTGATTCCTTTTTATTTATAAAGTCATAACATCTTTAATCATCCGAAGTTACACAGGTTCTTTTACGCAAACAACTTTAAATTCAAAACGAACACGACAAGTTCTCACCAAGTTCGCCGATCCTGAGCTATCTTTCATCTGTTTATCCCAACGTTACCCTTAACTACCAATTTTCTCTAAGAGTAATTATTATAGTTATTCATCTCTGTTATACCACAACCTCCTGGGGAGATCCACCTCCACACTTCATACATCAGCACAGAGCTTTGTGTATTCTGCAGCTGAGTACTGCTCATCTGTCTGGATGAATAGTATCCACGTCCAAAAGATCGACACAGTTTTGAACCAAACAGTGTGGATAATTAGTGGATGTGTACTGGCTACCCATTTTGTGTAGCATCAAACCTCCTACAATAAGATGACACAATCGCCTAATTGCCCAATATAATAAGATCTGCCCATCCACGATGACATGGAAAATCAGGTTCAGAGAGAAGTTGAGAAGTCCAAGCATAAAAGCAGCAAAACAGATTATATCTGATAATTTTAACGGGAGAGAAGCTTGGAAATTGGAGTGGATAGCCTCAGCCCCACCAGAATGGCATTCCCTGTTTGTCAGTCAACAGGCACTAAAGGGACTTGACCTTCCTCGCAAGACCTGGGCAGCTCTTAACAGAGTTAGGTCTGGTCATGGCAGATCTGCTTCAGCTCTGTACACATGGGGAATGAGAGATTCGCCGAGATGCGACTGTGGTAAGGAAAAACAAACCATACGTTATGTGACCTTTGATTGCCCACTTTGAGCCTTCAGGGGATCACCGACAGATTTCATTAATATTTCCAATGAGCTCTTCATTGGCTGTACCATGTTAATTTTAATTATAATTTAATGTAGAATTGTATTATTTTATGTGCAATGGCCATAAGATAAATCTTATATATATATAAAAATAGACGTGTTTTTTCCTATATTTCACTATTCAGCCACCACTACCTAGCACAGATCACTGATGTTTGTGGGTGGAAGTAGCATGGAGTTTCCTGTCGTGCACAACGTTGGCCGAATGCCGATAGCTGTGGGGATGTGGGAGATATAATGATTAAAGTTGGTCAGTGCAGGGCGTTTCATATTTCGACCAAAAATTGGTATCTCCGTATACTTCTCTTTCCTGCCACAACTACATAACATAGACTTTTGGTGTTTGTGTGTGGTAGTAGAATCGTCTCTCCTGTCGTGCACTATGGTTGTTAGATGTCGGTAGCTATGGGGATGTGGGAGATATGGGGTTGAAAGTGGTCGACCTGTGGCAATTTCAGCTTCTGCCAAAGACAAAAGTGTCATGGTGTATCACTTTTCAGCGAAAACTATAGATCACAGATAACTGGCGTTTGTGTGTAGTAGTAGCACAGAGTCACCTTTCGATCACAACAGCGGCCGAATTTCAGAAACTGTGGTACTGTGGTAGATATGGTGGGTTGTAAGTGGCCGACCAAGGATATTTTCGTATTTCGACTGTCTCCGCATATGTCACTTTTCTGCCACAACTACATAGCACAGAGCAATGGTGTTTGTGTTTGGTAGTAGAATCGTATCCCATGTAGTGCTCTATGGTTGTTAGATGTCGGTAGCTATGGGGGTGTGGGGGATATGGGGGTTGAAAGTGGTCGACATGTGGCAATTTCGACTTCTGCCAAAGACAAAAGTGTCATGGTGTATCACTTTTCAGCGAAAACTATAGATCACAGATAACTGGCGTTTGTGTGTAGTAGTAGCACAGAGTCACCTTTCGATCACAACAGCGGCCGAATTTCAGAAACTGTGGTACTGTGGTAGATATGGTGGTTGTAAGTGGCCGACCAAGGATATTTTCGTATTTCGACTGTCTCCGCATATGTCACTTTTCAGCCACAACTACATAGCATAGAGCATTGGTGTTTGTGTTTGGTAGTAGAATCGTATCTCATGTAGTGCACTATGGTTGTTAGATGTCGGTAGCTATGGGGGTGTGGGAGAAATGGGGGTTGAAAGTGGTTGACCTGTGGCAGTTTCATACTTCTGCCAAAGACAAAAGTGTCATGGTGTATCACTTTTCAGCGAAAACTACAGATCACAGATAACTGGCGTTTGTGTGTAGTAGTAGCACAGAGTCACCTTTCTATCACAACAGCGGCCGAATTTCAGAAACTTAGGTACTGTGGTAGATATGGTGGTTGTAAGTGGCCGACCAAGGATATTTTCATATTTCGACTGTCTCCGCATATGTTACTTTTCTGCCACAACTACATAGCATAGAGCATTGGTGTTGGTGTTTGGTAGTAGAATTGTATCTCATGTAGTGCACTATGGTTGTTAGATGTCGGTAGCTATGGGTGTGTGGGGAGATATGGGGGTTGAAAGTGATCGACCTGTGGCAATTTCATACTTCTGCCAAAGACAAAAGTGTCATGGTGTATCACTTTTCAGCGAAAACTATAGATCACAGATAACTGGTGTTTGTGTGTAGTAGTAGCACAGAGTCACCTTTCGATCACAACAGCGGCCGAATTTCAGAAACTTAGGTACTGTGGTAGATATGGTGGTTGTAAGTGGCCGACCAAGGATATTTTCGTATTTTGACTGTCTCCGCATATGTCACTTTTCTGCCACAACTACATAGCATAGAGCATTGGTGTTTGTGTTTGGTAGTAGAATCGTATCTCATGTAGTGCACTATGGTTGTTAGATGTCGGTAGCTATGGGGGTGTGGGAGATATGGGGGTTGAAAGTGATCGACCTGTGGCAATTTCATACTTCTGCCAAAGACAAAAGTGTCATGGTGTATCACTTTTCAGCGAAAACTATAGATCACAGTTAACTGGAGTTTGTGTGTAGTAGTAGCACAGAGTCACCTTTCGATCACAACAGCGGCCGAATTTCAGAAACTTAGGTACTGTGGTAGATATGGTGGTTGTAAGTGGCCGACCAAGGATATTTTCATATTTCGACTGTCTCCGCACATGTCACTTTTCTGCCACAACTACATAGCATAGAGCATTGGTGTTTGTGTTTGGTAGTAGAATCGTATTTCATGTAGTGCACTATGGTTGTTAGATTTCGGTAGCTATGGGGGTGTGGGAGATATGAGGGTTGAAAGTGATCGACCTGTGGCAATTTCATACTTCTGCCAAAGACAAAAGTGTCATGGTGTATCACTTTTCAGCGAAAACTATAGATCACAGATAACTGGCGTTTGTGTGTAGTAGTAGCACAGAGTCACCTTTCGATCACAACAGCGGCCGAATTTCAGAAACTTAGGTACTGTGGTAGATATGGTGGTTGTAAGTGGCCGACCAAGGATATTTTCATATTTCGACTGTCTCCGCATATGTCACTTTTCTGCCACAACTACATAGCATAGAGCATTGGTGTTTGTGTTTGGTAGTAGAATTGTATCTCATGTAGTGCACTATGGTTGTTAGATTTCGGTAGCTATGGGGGTGTGGGAGATATGGGGGTTGAAAGTGGTCGTCCTGTGGCAATTTCATATTTCTGCCAAAGACAATAATGTCATGGTGTACTTTTTTCAGCGAAAACTATCGATCACACATCTCTGGCGTTTGTGTGTGGTAGTAACACAGAGTCACCTTTCGATCACAACAGCGGCCGAATTTCAGAAACTGTGGTTGTGTGGTAGATATGGTGGTTGTAAGTGGCTGACCAAGGATATTTTCGTATTTCGACTAAAGGCAAGTGTCTCCGCAGATTTCACTTTTCTGCCACGACTACATAACATAGAGCATTGGTGTTTATGTGTGGTAGTAGAATCGTGTCTGTTTTCGTGCACTATGGTTGTTAGATGTCTGCAGCTATGGGGGTGTGGAAGATATGGGGGATGAAAATGGTCGACCTGCGGTAATTTCATATTTCTGCCAAAGACTCATGTGTCACGGTGTATCACTTTTAAGTGAAAACTATCAATCGCAGATCACTGGCGTTTGTGTGTGGTAGTAACGGAGAGTTCCCATCGATCACAACGTTGGCCAAAATTCGGTAACTGTGGGAGTGTGTGAGATATGGTGTTTGAAATTGGTCGATCATGAATATTTTCGTATTTCATCCAAAGACTTGTGTGTATCCGTAAATTTTACTTTGCTGCCGGAACTACATAGCGCAGAAGACTGGTATTTGTGTGTGGTAATAGTATCGAGTCTCCCATCGTGCACTATGGTGGTTAGATGTCTATAGCTGTCAATATGAATTCTTTACAATCACGAACGAAGTCGTGGGTACCAGCTAGTAAATAAATAAACCTCCAGTCTTAATCTCCTTCTCTGGTCACATAGTGGGATCTCTCTAATGTTTCATTTTCTCTTTCATATGATTAAGATGTCATCTAAAATATTGTATGAGGGCTGTATAAAAAAAAGTCTTAACTGAAGAAATAGCAACTTTATTTTAATATATACAAGTCGTTTACATTTGCACCTTTCAAAGTATACTCCTCAGCTTGCCACACATCCCTCCCTATATTGCTTCAAGTATTCGAGCCCATTCTGGTTCATTTTTTGAAATGCTCTTTAATTCCTTTGTACAATTTCTTGATGTCATCGATTGTGTGAAATCGGTGTACTTTAAAAGTCTATTTCAATGTTGGATGATGAAAATGTCTGCAAGAGCCACATCTGGGGAGATGGGTGGGTGAGTAACCACTGGCATCTTCTTTTTACACAAACGTTCGCTCACACGCAGATAATTTGTGTGCTACAGTATCAGATTAAAGTTCTGCCAAATATCAGGCCCCCTTCTGTGTCACCGCATGTCTTCACCATCCATCACTGATGTTTACCTCTTCAGCTATCTCCCCGACTGTTATCTAAGAATTTGCAAACACCAAATCATGCACAGAGTGGACGCAAATTTATTTATCAATCTAGTTTCATGGATTCCTGCTGAGGAAGGACCTCTGGGATGAGAAACATGTCATGGTTAATACATATACATACAATATGAGTCACAGGGCTACATTTAAGCACAGGCTACCTAGGCTGTGGCCTAGGGGCCCACACCACAGCCAGAGGGTCCCCCGATGACCGGTTAGAGAGACTAGAAGCTAAAAATGGAGAAAAAAAAGAGTTCACCCATTAATTGTTACGCCACTGCCGACAGGGGCCCGCACCACATACATATATAGCCTAGGGGCCCACAAAGCCTAAATGCAACCCTGATGAGTAGTCATAATCATAGTGAAAGCAATTAATTATATGTTACAAAGACAAATTAACAGAGTAAAAATTTAAAAAAATTACAACTGGGTTTGCAAAAGGTCATATTGAATACAATTAATAATTTTGTTCAAATTGTTGAATGGAGTAGAAGAAATTGCCAATAAGATAATATCTGTTTTTCTTAAAATATATCTTTATTTTCTGCAAATTGTTTTTTACTCTTGGGAAGTTTATTAAACAGATGTATCCCAGAATAATTAACTCCTTTTTGTACTAATGATAGTGATGTTTCTATTTTGTGCAAGTTATTTCTGTTTCTTGTATTGAAATTGTATACCTGTGAATTAGATGTATAAAGGTTAAAATGTTCAATGACAAAGCACATGTGAAATTATATATACTGATATTTCATTATAAGAATATTGAGTTTTTTAAAGAGTGCTATGAAAACTTTTTTTACTTTGTGAACAGTTTCCCAACAAAATATGAGGAATATACCTGTTTTGTTAATTCTAGATCTGCTGTTAGATAAAGTGTGCATATTGCAAAGGTGGCACTACTTCTTTTGTAGTGATATGTTCATACCAACAGAGTTTCTATTTTAATGCCAAGGAATTTTATACTCTTTCTTTCTAAGATTGTGTTATTTTTTATAATTTATATGTAAATCCGGCTATGTATAATTTTTTGTTTTAAACCTAGTATGTGTTTTTTCAAAATTTAATTTTGATGAATTTGCCTTAAAAAATTCGCTACTTCACTAAGTACTTCATTTACATTAAATTCTAGATTATTGTTTGGTGTTTTTCCAACAATCAGGTTAGTTTCATCTGCAAATAAAACACTCTTAACTTTGTCAGATAAGTTTACAGGAAGAGGAGGGATCCTAGGATAGAGCCTTGTGGAATTCCATGTTTTATTTTATCCCAGTCTGATGAAGCATCTTTACTGTTTTCATAATCAAAAATGGAAACGTTTCGCATTCAACTTTCTGTGTATGATTTAAACCATTTAACTGCAGTTTCATTATTACCAGAGTATACCATTTTCTTCGAAAATAATTCATGATTTACATAGTCGAATGCTTTGTCAAGATCACAAAAATATTTTTACAGGGTTCATTTTACTATTCAGTTTCTCAAACGTGTTATTAACAAATTAACGTATAGTCATCTCTATGTCTGACACTTTTTGGAACCCAAATTGTGAATTAGTGAGGATATTATAGTGTGTAACATGTTTTATTACACTACAATTCGTGACTTTTATTAAAAAAAAAAAAAATCTTTGAGAATCCAGAAAAAAATAAAATGGGACAACAGTTATCTACAAATGTCGCTTCTCCTTTTTTAAATAACTGTTTTACAAGTGCCTATTTTAGTCTATTGAGAGAGACACCTTGCATTAAGGAAACAAACCGAGTAATATTATTATTTATACACAATATTTTGGTGACAAAATCTCCATCGCCATCTTTAGGTGCAGTCATAAGTCTTGAAGTTTGCCTAGAGCATGGCGATGACAGACGTTGTTTGCCTAGCAGCATCTCAGACTTCATGAGACGTCCGCGGAGCACAAAAAACAGAACATTGCTGACGAGCAGCCTCAGTATCAGGTATCAATGCATCACTTTGTTGGAAACCACAATCACGGTTAACCAGATCAGATGCTAGGTGAATTTCAAACGCTTCTGTAAAGACGCTGTTCCAGAAGCTTCTTGCATGTGCCAGCACCTTAATTGATCAATGGTCTTGTTCCAAACTATGTTCCATCACCATGGATTTGCCCTTTTGCCCCATGCGAAAATGTCGGGCATGTTCCAAACAACGTTGTTTAACACACCATACTGTCTGGCCGATGTACTCTGGCACCATAACATCAAGGCTTGGAAAGGTTCTAGCAAGAAATGGCATTAAGACCATTTTTCTACCATCTCAAAAACTAAGGAACACTTTGTGCTCTCCAAAGGATGACCTTGCCCTTCATACACTGGGAGTTTATTGCATCCTATGTGAATGTGGGAAGAAGTACATCAGTCATACAGTACGGTGTGTTAAACAACGTTGTTTGGAACATGCCCGACAAGTTCACCTGGGGTAAAAGGGCAAATCCATGGTGGCTCTAGTTTGGAACAAAGACATGGATTTGATTATGAATCAACTAAGGTGCCGGAACACGTGAGAGGCTTCTGGGCATCATTACAGAAGCGTTTGAAAGTCACTCGTGTCTGATCTGGTTAACCAGGATTGTGGTTTCCAACTAAGTGATGCATGGATAACTGATATTGAGGCTGCTTGTCAGCAATGCTTTGTGGTTTGTGCTCTGTGGGCGTCTAATGAAGTCTGAGATGCAGCTAAGCAATGTAACAATGTCTGTCATTGCCATGCAGTTTTAAACAATATGCTCTAGGCAAACTTCAAGTCTTACAACTGCACCTGAAGATGGCAACGGAGATTTACGTCACCAAAATATTGTGTATAAAAAATAATGTTACTCGTTTTGTTTCACGAGAAACATTCATAAATCTATTAAATGTTTTATATCATTTTCATTCATATTTCTTGTATATACCCAGTTTTTCTTTATCTGTTTAATAGTGTTTCTGGACTTGATACATAACAGCTGGACATCAGGATCTAAGATACCATTTACTACTGGAAGTATGCTGTGGTTACTGTACTGAGAAATATCCATAAAAAAAAATATCGATTGCAGTCCTGCTATTATTTTGTATTCTTGTAGGGAAACTTACAAGTGCCGTTAAATTAAAAGACAACATCAAGGCTTCCATATCTAGTCTCTCATTGCTCTTCCTTATTATATTCCAGTTTTGTAACACAGCATTCAAAGTGTTGTTCTATACAATACTTACCTACAACTACACTGTTACATTCAATATTATTTTTAACTAAAATGACAACTTCCCCTTTCTCCATTTTACATCTACAGTAATGAGAGCTTAGTTCATAATTTGTGATGGACAGCTGAGATATACCAGCATCAGACAAATGATGTCCAGATATGCACAAAACATCTACATTAATTTTTTCGGAATTTTGAATCTCTTCTGGGCATAAGGTAATTTCATCAATTTTACTAAGTATTTCTCCTATATTTTGATGGAGAATAGTGGTCTGAACAATTTGTTTCAATGCCTTTGAATTGTTTATTTTTTATCAGTACATACTGGTATGTCAATTGCTATTTCTAATTCCAATATGTTTTGAACACTAGACACAATTTCTTTGAGACATCTTGATACATCTATTTTATTTACCCTAAAAAAGGCTACAACTTAACACCGCTTATAACAGGTATACCTCTTTCACTCAACTGGCACCTGTGGATCTCAACAGCAATAAGAAGCGAAAACTTCCTTTTACCTCTGATATTCAGATGAAATCCATGGCGAGTATAACTGTCCCTACCAATGCAAGCTATATCTATCGAACCTGTGTGTGAATTTTCTTGCTGCCAGAGAACCCTTTCCAATGATGCAATTACGCTTAATAATTATGCCAAATCCAAGGTTTAAGTGGGTGCGCAGACTTCCATGGTCGTTGTTGATGTTATCTTGGTTGTCCGGGTTGAACGGCGTCATTTATGAAAACGTAATGTTTCAGCCATCATTTTGCGGCTTTCTTCGGAGGACTGTCAAGGCTGGGATCGCTGTCGCCTACATATAGCTCCCGGAAAGCACGCTAACCATTTGGAGTGACGTCACTCAAGTTACCGCCGCCAGCATGGCCTGTCCAATGGGAGCTTGTGTTCCTCGTTTTCCTAAGCAAGCATGACCATATTTGGTGAAGTTGTTGCCCGCCGTCCGCGTTCATATTATCTGGTCTCTTTTAATTTCCAGTGCTTCTCTGATACACTTGGGCCACCATCTGCTTTAATGAACCAGTACACTAGTGTCACTAAATAAAACTGCGTGTCCACTGTCGGCCGAATGTTGTGCTACAGCTGATTTGCTGCCATCATTAATTTTAAGATGTCTTATGTGTTCACACAGCCTTTCCTTGACCGTCCGTCCAGTCTCGCCGATATACACTTGGCCACAGCTACAGGGTATTTGGTACACGCCCACTGCAGTTTCTGCCTCCTGTCTTTAACCTTTATGAGCACATCAGAGATCATCCTAGGCGCTCTGTATATTGGATGGATAATTTTCTTCTTTATAAGATGGCCAATTTTATATGTCACCCCCTGAACATATGGTAATACTGCCATGGGTCCTTCTGTTTGTCTTCTGGCTTCAACTTCCGGTGCTGGAGCACAAAGTAGTGCTTGAGGTTCAAGCCTCACAATGGCCTTATTAATAACATTAAGGTTGTAACTGTTGGCCAGAAATGTGTCATCAGAAATTTCTTTTTCCACGGCTATGCTCACAACGTCACTTGCATACACTTAAGAGTTTTTAAAATTCCACGTTTCACTGTTGGATGGTGGTTAGAGGCTAAATGCGAATAGCGATTCGTGCACGTGGGCTTGCAATAAACTCCGTGGCCCAGGGAGCCATCTTCCTTCCGCCTCATGATCACGTCAATAAAGGGAAGTTGTTTGTCTACCTCAACATCCATGATCAACTTAATTTTGTCGTGGGTACTCTTTAAGTGTTGGAACGAGGCCTGGAGGAATTCTCGCCCGTGAGGCCAGATAAAAAATGTGTCATCCATGTAATGCAGCCATAAAGAAGGTTTTAGATTGTGATTTCTGGCCTCTTCAGCCTCAAAAGCCTCCATAAACACGTCGGCCAAAATAAGAGACAGTGGGCAACCCATGGCTGCTCCTTCATTCTGCTGGTAGATGTCATTCTTGTATTGAAAGAAAGTAGTCATAACCAGAATTCGCCAGCAGGCTGAGATTTTCTAGTCGTTCCCTAATGATGCTGATGGTTTCATCAATTGGCACGTTTGTAAACAGTGACGGGACTTCGAAGCTTGCTAGTATGTCGTCGTATTCCAGACGCCTGTCCTTGATCCTACTTTTAAAATCGGAAGAATTCTGAATTGTAAAAGTAGAGTTAGTCACAATCTTTAAGTTATACACCAGATGGCTTGCCAGCGGATGTATCAGAGACTGAAATATGCTGACAATCGGCCGTAATGGCACCCTGTCCTTGTGTATCTTGGGAAGGCAATACAGTCGTGGCTTCAGATGATTTGACGTAATTAATTTTCTTTTGACCTCCTGTTCGATTGAGGTTGCTTCCCGTATTTTTGTTGCAATGTTACACAAATTTTCTGGAGAGGGGTTTGATGGCAGCTTTGCATATGTTCCATCTTGCAACAACGGCTCTACCTTTCGGTGATATTCTTCCGCATACATAACCACTGAAGAATTTCCCTTGTCGGCGGGTAACAACACAATGTCTTCTCTTTCCCTCAATCGACATAAGGCATATCGTTCCCCTGAGTGAAGTTCGGCGGAGGTGGTTTGGAAATTGATAAGATCCAAACCTACAAATCCACATTTGTCTGATGTGTGTTCTCGGAAATGTGAGCAATGTCTTCCTCAATTGAATAATTGAGTTCCTTATCAAGACTATTTCCTGGTCCCCTCACAATTACAATACAAACTTCCTCTGAGAAATGTTTCCTTATGTCGTCCACATTTGCTACTACAATTCCGAGATCTGCATTAGGTTTGAAAATACTGCAGACTTCATAATCTGGCCCCAGATCATTCAGTCCAACCTGACGGTCCTCAAAGTCACCATCTAGATCCTCCAGTGGCCAAAACACATTTGATGTCTCCAGCTAGAAACCATCACATTGGCAGCATCTCCTACCTCTCCTGCCAGAGCTGACTTCTTTCCACTCACTATTCTGCCTAAGCCTAATAACAGAGCTTTAAAACCCTCTTTGCAGATGCCACACCTGACTGGAGCTTCTGAATCCACTACTCCTTATCATCAGGAGTGACAGTTCCAGGTAATACTGACACAGAGTCATTAGTAGCAACATCACTGCACCCCCAGAGAAATCAGTGCCTGCAGTTCCAGCACGTCACTCCTTCTCTTACTAAAGTCATCAGTTGATATGGAATGTTGCACACTTCAAGGATTTTTGTCAGTCAAAGTTTTTAATTGACTGTACCAGTGAGAAAATGGTGTCTGGCTCATTGTTTCATCCCCAAAGGCTTTTCAAAGCATTTGGAATGTTTCTATACCACGTGAAACCAAATGTAATGCACACATATTGCTCCTCCAACTCTTTCATTTCCAATAAGGCAAAAAGTGTACCATAGGCCACTGCAGGCTCTGACAATTATTGCTGTTGCCCAACAACGCCTCAACATATAACAACGAATCTTGCAGCAACGCAGAGCTAAAGGATGCCACAATTTCACTCATTTAATTTGTCAAGTAGTTTGTGTTTTTTTTAACAGCCCTTGTATATTTGTATTTAGTTTATTTGTCATCTCAGACCTCCTGCCTCCCAAATCTTGTAAATGATTTAACTTTTTCTTAATATTGCCTTGTCGCAATTTTTCTTATTGATTAATTAGTAACAAACCATTTTTGGTACGCACTGTAAAAAATGTTGACAGACTGATCTTACCACCACAAGTTGTCAAATTCTTGAGGAATCCATACACTCTTTTTTTCTTCTTCTTCAGGATTTACACCCCATCTACATAAAGGTCATTAGAGGTAGGTAAAAGGGGAGGAGGGAGGAAACAGGAAGGAATTTAGCCATGACTTATTGAAGGAACCATCCTGGCATTCACCAGCAGCGATTTCTCGAAGCCTTGGAATATCAAAATCTGAATGACCACATGGGGAAACCCATGTCCTTCCAAATGCCAGGCCTGAGCAATAGCACTCATCTACTGGGCTCTATGCCACATCATGCTCATGCACATGACTGACATCATTGGTCACTAAAGTCCTTGTATTCTGCATGCTATCCTCTAATCAGCTACCCAACATTGCTTCCATATACACCACAGACTTATTGTATTACTTTATTTACATACAAGCTTCAACGATTTTTGTGTACCCAATAAACAGTTTGCCAGGTATTGTATTGTCACTGTAATTCTGATTTTTATCCATCATTTCTGTTGTTTGTCTATAGATTTGACAATCAGGCAGAAGACAATAAATATTAAAATGATATGGATCTCATAGTCAAATATTTTCACAGTATATGTTTTAAGTTCCTTCTTCTTACTTTGTAAATGGTGTATTAAAAATTCATAAAATAAAGTTTTGAATATTAGTTTCTCTTTTTATAGGTTTATATACGTATTTAGATAATCATAGATACAAGTTAAGTACATACAATTCTCAAATAATATCTTAAAATTCTGGTCTCTTAATCACTACAGAAGATGGAAAAGTTGGGTCTCATTTTGCAAATAATATTAAATTGGGGAACAAATCCTTGGTGTTCAGATAACAACCTCTGAGAGAGAAAAAAGAATGAATTAACCAAGAAACTGTCAAATCACACTGATTTCATATCACTACGTAAACTATACCGGTAGATATTTATGTCTACAGAACCTGTACTGCATACTGACCAACAGGTTTTGTAGACAGAAAGCTATATCATTAAGTCTTGTCTGTCAGTTTATGGCAACATAAACTGATTTCTATAGAACAGGTAGAAGATACTATAAAAATGCTGGATTTACTGGTCATTGGACTCAATTTACTATTGTTATATTTGTTAACAGTTGGTGGAGTCCATGGTTCAGATTCTACTTATGGTAAATTTGATGTCTTTATCCAGTGGCAAGTCAATATTAAGCACATCAAAACTTCAACATTTAATAAAAAATTTCAATGTATTGTTAAGAACCATTTAGTAACAGTGAATTGGCAATCAAACCAAAAAGAAAATGTTTCCACATTTCACTGCTACTGAACAATATTGGTGATAACTATACCCACAGCACATAAGATGCATGCTTCACCCAAAAAACTTTATTTCACTATTACTTTTAATTAGATCTAAATTGTTTAGCAGTTTAAGAGGTTTTTGACAATAGCTGGTGAATAGGGAACGATTTTTACAGCTATTTAACTAAGAATGAAATTTTAACAGCACCTCTTGCAAAGATGCGTCCTTTTGTGACATCGAATGGTGATTTGTCACCTTTCTTTTTTTGACAGTTAGTTTTGCTGCAGCTATGGCACAATTTAATTTGTATTTGTCATCTGCAATAAAAAATTAGCGACGAGAGTGAAATCTTGTTATGTATGAGCTAATAGTTTTTTATATAAGCAGCAGCTTAGGGATTAGAAATAATGCACTTAGCAGCAATGGAGTGGAAAAAATGTTGTGAGATGATATTAATATGGAAAGAATAGATAAATTATACTCACCACTCACCCTAATTGAAAGGAGGAGGGCGGCAGCATAGCCCGAAATATTATGTTTCTTACATAATATTTCGGGCTATGCCTTTCTTCAAGAATATAAAAATATGTGACTGAGCTCATGCTGGTACCTGCAGTCAACACAGCCTCATCAGTGACAGGGTGTAAAGATACCAGTTTGATTTGCAGCAAATATAACTGTTTGTTGGGTTGACATGCAAGTCTATGCAGAACAAAATATAAAATAATTTTATTTTTTAGGGGGCCTCATTGCAGTTATTATCCAAATCTAGACTGTGTCCCTTTTTGATAAAGTATAGCTGTCTCATTACTTGGCATCCATGTGTGTTTTTTACACTATCGATATGCAGCATTACTTCACAATATTCAAAGGTAAATATATGCTTGGTAACAAAATTGCATTGAGTATAAAGAAAGAAGGTATTATGCACAGTTTCAGATAATAACAGCAAATATGGTCACATTAAGGCATTTGTTATGATAACAGTTGTTGGTTTTGGCAATTTCTATCATGTTAAGAACATTTTTTTTTATTTTCTAGAACAATTTTACTTCCTGTTTTAAGAACTTTTGCTTTTTTTAATGTCAGAACAATTTTCAGTACATATTAAATGTAAGAAATCTTCCTCGACAAATCTTACACATCCAGAATTAAAGTAAGGCTCTTGAAAAGAAAACCATCTTGAAATGTCAAAATCTTGGAAAAGTATAGAAATTTCCCGGATTGCAGCTTCTGGAGAATCTGAAATACAAATATATTAACTTAATTTTTAAAAAAAAAGATTAACTGTCATCATAGGAGGGAAGAAATGGATGTGTAAAACAATTTTATTGTTGAAAGGTTCAAGTTCGTAATCGGAAGTAATAGTTTTATTTTTTCTTACACAATCAATATAAAACAGGGATTATTTTTACGTCTGAGAAAAATATTTTTAAACCAAAAGTTTTTTTACTTTCCATATGAGCTCTGCTTCTTAGTTTATTTCATTGTGCCATTCTAATTATCTCATACTGGCTAAATGTAGTAACAATGGTATAAAAATGTTCTTCTTTTAATGGGAGGTGTAAATGGAGAAACTTCAAAAACCAGTAGTTATTACCTTTGACATCCTCTTGTTTACACCATTCACTGTTGTGTTATTACCAGTCCCCACAAATTAAGCTACAAAAGCTATTTCCATTGAGATTTCAAAATGGCATACATACAAAATATCCAGACAATAAAATTTAAAAAATCATGTGCAAAATGTAGGTAAGTAAGTAACAACCTGATCCATGAGTAGCATTTCGGGTATCTGATAACCCATGGTGACCTCGAATTGTCTTTGGATGTGTAAATTGAGCCTGATAAACTTTTGTGGGTCCCATTAAATCTCTCCATTCTTTTATGGCATTTCTTTTTGCCAAAATATGTATGTCACATGGACCACTGTAATAAATAATAAGATGACTGAAAACATATTTAACTTAATTTTTTGACTGCTACATTTCTGAAACAAATTACTATTGGTTTCATACAAACATTATTCATTTCTTCTAAAAATTGGGAGGAGGATGTACCACATACTTCAACAAGATATTTAATAATTAGTAGCATCACTTTACTAGGAAAGACAGGTTTTGTTACAATAATATTTTAGTGAATATAAAACTGAACAAACCTCTGCATGTACGTAATTAGGCGCTGGTAAAAAAACTTTCCTTTATGCTCATTATAAAATTCCTCAACTTCCTTTTTACTGAGAAGTGCCCTTCTGGTTTTGACAACATAAAATCCATTGATTAATATTCTTTCACGTATGTCCTGTAACCAGTGTGAAAAACTGTTAAAACTTGAATAACATGTATTGCAAATTGCTATTAACTGCTTTTGGTGATGTGTACTTAGCAGATACAAGCTTTGATAATAATAATAATTTTAAAAAACTCGAGATTTCGTTAATATTTATTTTTTCATTATTTGTTTCTTCTACACTGCAGTAAAGTAGACTGAATACTTCAGACATATAATGCCATAAATCTGATTTATTTCAAAATTTTGCCCATAGTTTCAAATCTTGGGGAAGGCAATTAATTTAAAGTATGTTCACAAGAAGAGCAGTCACACGTTCTACCTGAAACTCGCTATTTGATTTCTGACCTCATTTAAGGGTTATTGACAAAGTTTTCGGAGTGCTGAATCTCTATGCTTATAAATGATATCAACAGAGGGAATTAACAGCCAGATATGAATAGAAAATATATGATTTACCTATTATAGGTGTATGAGAAATAAGTGCTGGGTCTACTGGAAGGATTTTGAGGGTAGGCCAGGGCAATGCCTGATATCATGGAACCATGGAAGTGTTGGTAAGCTAGTTCCCATCTACAGACTACAGAAAAGGGGGGGGGGGAGGGAAGGGGAAGAGCCAGTTGTTGCAGAGTAGCTCCAAATGGCTCTCAGTATAAAACAGTTGTTTAAGTTGGAAATGGGTTGCTGGTGTAAATTGTGCCTGTGTCCATTCATTCTGATAGAAAGTAGTTAGTATTGAGGTCTATGTATGAAATGGAACTGTGGAGGAATTTGAGTTGATATATAGGTGTGTTGTGTGATACATGTGGCTAGTTTCCCATGTGACCAGATTGGAGTAGGTAGGTGGTGGTCAGGTGCATGCTGAAAGTTTTATTGTTGAGTCTATTGCATGGAAGGGAATCATGTGGCAGTTAGGAATAGTTACAAGGTGAGTATTTGTGGACCAATATGTTCTTTTAATAATACATTGCAACTCTATTATTTCATCAGTTTTATTCAAAATCATCAAGGGAAGCTTTGTATCTTTTAAGGTAGATAAGAAAAGAGAAACCATACATATCATTACCTAAATATTGTGTGACTGCATGTAACTCTTTTTTTTTATCTCTCTCTTGTGCCACTCTCCCCCTCCGCTTTTTTTTTTTTTTTTTTTTTTTTTTTTTTTTTTTTTTTTTTTTTGTGGTCTGAATAACACACCAAACTAGAGAAAGAGCCATTTGATTCTGGAGGTGTGCACACATAAAAGGTTACCCCATGACTGGCTAGGCAGTGGAATATAGGTTGGGGGAGCAGGTGTTGGAGGTGAATTGTTTAAAAATGAACTATTAATATGTCGGGAATGACTGAGGTAGTATATATATATATATCACAGATTGTGGTAAAATGATATATGTAACAAAAGGAACTTTTATTGATGCAAAAAAGAAATTTGTTAAAAATTACCTGTTAATATATATAATTAAATGATTTTTTATACATTTAAAATAATAAGTGATTGGTTAAGTGGAGGATTTTATCAATGATTGAGGCCAGGGGTTGTCTAGTGTCCAGGATATTCTGGTATGCAAGTTTTCATCTCCAGCGTTCTGATGCTGTGGTGGTGTCAGGGAAAAGTGATTGCTCTTACAGTAAAGCAATCATTGGGGTTGTTGGAATCATGGCCACTGGCATGTTCTGGTACTGGCAGGTATAAGTTGTGGGCATAGGTGGGCATAGTTAATCAAAAAGTTAACTTCGTTAATTGTTAATCCGCTACCTAGAAAATTAACTTCGATAATCGTTAAAGTGTTACATTTTTTTCAAATTTAACGCTAGTTAAAGTTAACCATCCAAAAGTGAGACTGATGTTTATGTATTGCAATAGGTATTACTGCAAGAAATATCAAGATGCTATGTACCGTGATGTGGGCTCAATAATACGTCTACCCAATGTCCTTCTGGAAATTGAGTTTTTATTGGGGCTCAACATTTTAACCAGCTTCTCAAAAGTATAGAATTCTTCAACATCTAGTGGAATCATGTTGGCAATGAAAAGGTTTTCAATACATCGGTCCACACTGCTTGGAATACAACGGTGCCTGTGGCTACGATGCCAAATTTTTTATTAACATAAAATTTTATTAACAGATGGAGATGAAAACAAATCAAATCTGCTGCTATCTTCATCAGAAGAAGCCACAGCACTTGAAGAAGGCTTTGCATTATTTTTCTTTTTTCCCAAAAGTTGGCCCTGATTTTACTTTTTCTTCACACTGTTTCTATTTTGATATATGCATCCTCTTCATATGTTATTTAAGATTATCAAGGCTAGACTCGTGAGTCTTGCTTGTGGAAAGTTTTGGCAAACACAGTTTGCATTCACAAACCTACTGATCTTCCAGTCTTGACTTAAATGCAAAAGTCATAAATGTGGCCAAGGATTTTTAAAATTCTCATTACTATTGTTAGCATTGCTGCTTTCGCTAATGGGTTAAGGATCTTCAGTTTTCATGATCATTTAACGAATATCAGTTTCATTTATTTCACTAACAAACACCAAACCAATACCAACTAAAAAGTAACATTTGCCGGGCAGTAAAAAAAGTTATATAATAAAAATATCAAAATCAATCATTGCTCGAATTAGAAATGAATAGTGATCGCCAAGTTGCAAACGTAAAATAGAAACGCTTCCTGTTCACACCCACGCCATGCCTAGCATAACAGTTGTATATGCATCAAACTTGAACTTCGTATTACCTAATTCGTTCGCCATCCAACACCCCAAATGGTCAAGCATGGCATGGCGTGCAATTCAAACAAACCAAATACGTCAACTACCAATGTAACAGGTAGCTCAATTTAATGGAAGATAAGAAGACCATTAACGACTTTTTAGGTTAACTTAAAAGTTAAATTTTTGCAATTTTGTTAACTTCGTTAATTAACAGTTTTCTTCCCAGCTGTGGTTGTGGGTGTGAATAGTTTGTCTGTGGCCATTCATTCTGATTGAGAGTTGCATGGCTAAGCCTATGTACGAACTCGTGCAGTGGTGGCAGGTAAGTTGGAACATTACATGAATTGTTGAATATGTGATGTGTCCAAGGATGGGGAAGGTTTCCCCTGTGGTAGGGTTAGAATGTGTAGTAGTAGATGGAAGCTTGCAGTGAGGTCTATTGCATAGAAAAGATCTACATGCTGTTTTTGGAGAGTCTGACGGAGGGTATTTGTGGACCAAGGTGTTCATAAGATTGGGTGGTCTGCTAAAACATGTAAGGGGACCTTGGGTAGAATTTTGGATAGAAGGGTGCACATTTCTGGACAGGAGTGAAGGAATTCATACCCCTGTTGCAAGATTTAATTTATGGACTTGAGGCAAGGAGAGAACTGTGTGACAAAGGCAGGGATACAGGTTTTTGTAGGTGCCAAGTGAGAGTGATTATGTGGAGGGTTGGTGATCGTACGGAGAGATCTGTTTAGGTACAATATACATGGGGTAACAATGTGAAATAAAGGCTAAAGATGTAAGAACAGTGACTTTCTCGGCATATGCTTGAAATGAAGTCTTCGGGGGAGTCTCGACACCTGATGAAGATGACAGAGCTAATCGTCGAAATATCGTGTTTTTGAAACACTATCCGGCAGCACACCCGTGAAGACTTCATTTCAAATGCTAAAGAGCTTTTCAAAGTTTTCCCTGCTGTGCGAGCACTGCAAAATAGCAACACATCCGTCCCCTTCATTCTGTTTGCTGTGCTAACTGCTGCTCACTATTGTGTCTGGCACAAGGGCCACACTGAGCATAGTGGTGAGTGGTAACAGTCTGGTCTCACAATCAGAAGGACATGGGTGCAAATCTCCACTGGTCATCCAGAGTTCCACGCATTCTCAAAATCACTTCAGACAACTGCTGGGATGGTTCCTTCAAAAGCCCATGACCAAACACTTTCCCATTCCTTGCCCCCAGTATTTTTCACCTCTAATGGCTTCTATGAGGTGTAAAGTCACAAGCAAAAGCAAAAAGTCAAGCCACAGCACACAACATGTGGTTTACTATCACAACTCCTACAGGCACCTCTCTGCAGCATCTCACCTGTCTGCTGTGTGGCTTCATATTCCGCCCACTGGAAATTACTGTTGGGATTCATTTTCTAGCAGCACCTCACCACCCCACACCCCATTTGCTACTTTGCTATCTTAGAACTGACAGTGCCAATTTCCAGATGTCACCGAGACATAGTTATATGTGTCATTATTCATTTGTACATCTATGGTTTCCTTGATGACTGATTCTCAGTAGAATGATCTATAGGTCAACACCTTCACATTCCCAAAGTTTATTTGATGGCCATTGTCAATGGTATATTCAGATGTGATAGTGAGCCACAGTCACTAACATTCAAGATTCTTTGTTTTAATCCAGTGATGTGAAATTATACAGTATTGGGTGGGATTTGTGTAAAGTTGTTACTTTCTTCAAATTATATTATCTATTTCACTGCCTGTATCAGTTTCATAACTATACTTAAATTCAACAAGGTACGGTTGTATTTTTTAGGTATTTAATGTTGTGTAAGATAGTCAACTCAGAAATTTTTGGCTTGACAGAAGTTACTAATATTTTACAAGAAATTAAATCATTTGTGGAGATCAATGTTATTTCGATTCAGAGAATACTGCACTGAATAGTTTCAATGAAGTCAGGAAACAATATGAAATTATCAATGTTCTTCATGGTCACCTTGTAGAGACAGAAAGGGAAGATGATAAATAAGCTGAGCAGAAAGACATTTGCAAGTTAGTAACAGGTCACAAAACAAATATGATAAACAGAATGAAGCTGTCACACACTTAATGAATTGTGGTGTGAAACAGGTTTAACCTGCAAGAACTAGATAAGGTAAAGTAGGCAATTAGAAGTGTAAAAGATAAGAAAAGAAAGGTTTTGCTACTAGGTAGTAGCCATGAGACATCTTCAGTATCAGTTAGGTACAGGGTGTCATATAAACTTATTTTTTCAGATAGCTCTTCAAAAATAGTTAAAAGAACCTTAAATCATACCAGATTAATAAATAGCCACTTTTAGAAGCATTTTTGACTAACAAAGCACTTTAAGAGAGATTTCAATCAAACTTGAAAGTAAACAAAGTTATTTAAATAATTTATCATTTTTAGAAGTGATTTTGTTACATTCATTTTCAGAGGTATATAATAAAATAACGATATGACACTAGGCGGGAAAATTTAATAACTAACACAACACGTGCAGCGAGAGAGAGAGAGATATAGATACTGGACTTAGTTTTATAGATATTGAAGATTCATACCTCATTTTAGTCAGAGTAAAAAGATGCCTCAATAGCAAAACAAGAAATAGGTTTTTTTTAGATAAAAACAGATACTGACCGGTTTCATCATTTTCTTAAGTAACAAAAATATAGGCTGGAAAGTGTATTCATATCAGAGATAAAGATTTACCTGATTACAAATATTATTATTAATTTCATTGCAATGGAGCTAACACTCCACTGGCAATTCCCTTTGTTTGACAATTCTGATAAGATTTAAGTGTTAAATTTAAGATTCTGGCAATATGGCGTTGGTCGCAATATTATACCGAACAATAATAACAAAGTGACATTAGAACTAACAAAGAAATATCTAGGAAGGAAACACTTTAGGAACTAAATTAAATTACTAGGGGATATGAGAATTTTTGTGAAAAAAAAATGATGTTTATTTCAGCTCACTCAGAGCAGTAGTTACAGAGAAATATTGAAGTCTCATAAGAATTGTTTCATGTCATGAAAGTATTTAATTTGACCTTAAATATGATAAGTACAGTAGAGTAAAATATACCAAAACTTGGGGGTTTGGCACTAAAATCTGCTCAGGTAATTAGGAATTTTAGGAGTAATTGAAAATTGCACAATTTTGTAACTTCAGGAGTTAATATCTCATAAACTATAGTGTTTCTGGCAAACTTTACCATAAGATGAAATGACAGGAAAATTCAGGACTATAAATTTCAGAATGATTGAAGTAAAAATAATAAATATCTTTGCCAGTTCAAAGGTCATTATGACATCATAAGGAACAAATTCTATTTAAGAGGACCCAAGGGTCATTTTGGTTAGGTATTTTTTGGCTGAACGTCGACTGGAGCAGACAAGTGTAGAGAGTGATGCAATGTAGGGCAGGCAAAAATATTAAGTAGCTGTGGAATGCCCATGTCCGCTAAATATTTCTTCAGTACGAACTTCATCCTAGCTGGAAGGCTAGGATGGAAGCTTGCCATGAGTGTGTCTACCTGCAGTCTTAATATCTTGGATCTGATTGTTTGATGCTTTGTTCAAAATTCTGGTACTGAAAGTGTATGAGAACTTCCTTTGGAAAATATAAACTTTAAATTGGCAAGAAGTGTAATTTTTGTTTATTTTACATACCTTTAACTATTAGGGTAAAAAAACAATAGTTTTGCAGCTGTTTAAAAAACCTTGTATCTTCAGTAACAGGTACGGTCAGGAAGAATGGTGTTTGAAGCATAACCCCCCCCCCCCCCACACACACACACACACACACACACACACACTCCCAAATCAATAATTTCTTTCTGACAAGGACTACTGTGCCAGAAGTATATTTAAATTTAGTACTATATTTGGTCAGGTGATGGAGGACATAGGATCCCCGTGTACAAATTTTACAGAGGAGGATAATAATAAACAGTGCAAGACATAATATTGATGCAGGAATATAGCATAGAAAGCAACCTGAGGAAGGTGGTGAAAGAGGTACAGCATACCTACTTGTAACTGACATATCCTTATTTCCATGATCAGGCACAGTTAAACCAGCTATGAAATGGGTACCTCGAAGCAGGCACACTACTTTGGGTATGTGATGGTACTTGACCCATTAACACAGTTGGCAGTTGTGATTATACTACAGTAAGCACCAGAAAACAAAAGTGTATACTTTCAGAATTGCAAGCTAAAGCTGCAAGGAAACCCACTTCCAACTATGATGAATTAGGACGCTGTCTTTCTTTAGTTTAGAGGCTGCTGATGAGGGTGTATTATATCTGACCAATGGGACACTGATTACATTGACAGGAAGGAAGAAATCATTAATACCAAATATGTGACGTTGATTCAACAGTAAAAGGATTGCAGGAAGGAAGGTGAAGATTGATGATAAGAACATACCATAACCATGCAAGGGTTGAAATTTTCATGCCCATAATCTATTGAATACCCTCACACTTGAAGATGGGATCAGTTTCAGAAATTTTGCGAGGATGACTACTACCAATTTTTAATGTCTTTTGAGACTAGCTTCAGTCAACCTTTTTAATTATAAAGGGTTTCACAGTATACTGGTGATTGCAGTAACCAATGCTAACTATAATTTCTTGCATTTAGATGTAAGCAGCCAAGGCCGTATTTCATATGGCGGAGTTTTCTTTCATTCAGATCTGTATGCCAAGTTGCAAGATGGGAGACTGAACTTGTCTTTTCCTGTTGTTGCTAGATGGAAACAACCTCACTCTTAA
>JARYHS010008074.1:252346474-252411225 GCA_031002005.1 Vandiemenella viatica
ATATTATATCATGTTAGTTGCTATTTATGTGAAACAGTACACACATCTATTAACAATATCAATTATATTACCAACAACTCATAACCTGTCAATTACTTAAAAAACCTGTTAGTATGATGATTTTTCACAGCAGTTTTTGAGTGCATGCTATCCCATGTTAGTTACTATATATGAGTGAAATTTTGTAAACAGTGTAATTATTTCATTTATCAAAAGTTTCACCAGAAAGAAAAAAAAAAACATATATCATTTTAGTAATTGTGGACAACTTTGTCACCTTCCCCTTCCATACACCATATATTTATTTTATCAGCCATTCTTAGTTACCAAATTCCAAGAAGAAAATTCTTTCACAGAGTAAAATGGGTTCTGAAGCAGAAACTCTTTCAGTTTGGACTTAATGTAGTTTGGTTTTTGTAGATAACATTTAATTTCTGTTGGTAAGACATTGAATAAAGAAGCTCCAGTAAATGTTAACCCTTTCTGTACAATTGACAGTGATTTGTAATCCATGTGAATATTATATTTATTCCTAGTATTATGGCTATGTATGTCAGCATTAAGATTGAAGTGTTCAGGATTTTCCACTACAAATGATAGTACGGAGTATACATACTGTGCTGGCATTGTTAGTACACCCAGGTTTTCAAATAGATTTCTGCACGACGTCTGTGGGATTGCTCCACAAATAGTTCTTATAGCACGCTTTTGCAATTTAAATACCCTCTGTGCTTGTGACGAGTTTCGCCAGAATGAGATGCCATACGTGAGCAGGGAATGAAAATATGCAAAATATACTAACTTTCTGGTTTCTATATTAGCTATTCTAGATATTACCCTCAGTGAAAATGTTGCAGAATTCAGTTTTTTAAGAAGTTGTTGAATATGTTGTTTCCAGTTCAGTTTGTTATCTATATATACACCCAGGAATTTTGTGAAACTGCTTTCACTGATTGCTTTTCCTTCTGATATCACATTATAGCTGTCCTTTGTTTTATTTTTTGTAACAAACTAGAGTAACTGTGTCTTTTCTACATTAAGTATTAGTTTGTTGGCACTAAACCATCTGTTAATTTTCTTTATAGCATCATTTACTGTGTTTTCGAGGTTTTGTGCTGATGAGTCATTCAATGATATAGTAGCATCATCTGCAAAGAGCACCACGTATTCATTATAACCTAGTTTGTTAATTTAATTTAATTGCAATGGAGCACAGACTCCGGTGGCAGTTTCCCTACACACCCATCTTCCCCCTATCCTGCACCTACCTACATTTGCCCCCTACAAATTTTATCTTTAAATTCTTTCAAAGTTTTCGGTAAATTATTCATCATTTCTCTTGGTAACTCATTCCAATCCCTGACACCCTTACCTAAAAAAGAGAATCTTCCTACACCCTTGTGCCTGAAATCGAGTGCCGGCTTGTGGTCATGGTCATCTTTTCCCTTCCATGCACTACTTTTCATACCTATTGCAATATCTTTCCATGCCTCATCGCCAGTATATGCCCTGTACACTCCCATGACCCTCCTCATCCTCCTCCTGTCTTGCAATGAATCCCATTCTAGCTCCTTTATCATATCCGTCACTGATTGCATTCTGCGATAATTTCCAGAAACAAATCTAGCAGCCCTTTTTTGCACCCTCTCCAGCTCCTGTATTTGATATATACTACCATATTCGAGCAATGGTCTGAAAAAAGTTTTGTAACCCAATTCCTTGACTTCTCTCGTACATCCCCTCATCACTCTCTCCAACAAGTGCAGAACTTTGAAACCTTTTCCTACCACCTGTCCTATGTGTCCTGCCCATTTAAGGTTGTTATCAAAAGTAATTCCAAGATATTTTCATTTCAAGTCTTCAGCAAGCAATTCTTTCCCCACCTTATATTCATAATTAACCTTTTGTTTTTTATTTGTGTATCTAATAAGTTGACTCTTCTTTGCATTTATCTTCATTCCATGTTTACCAACCCAATTACATATCCTGTCCAGATCACCCTGCAACTGTTTACAATCATCTATCGTTTTGATTATTTTATACAGCATTATGTCATCTGCAAACAATCTAATTTCAGATAGTAAACAATCAACACAATTATTCATTAGAATAATGAATAGCAATGGTCCCAATACGCTACCCTGTGGCACACCCATTTTTACTTCCACTTCTTTTGATACTACATTTCCTACCCTAACTTTCTGTTTTCTACCTTTTAAAAATTCTTCTACCCAGCAAATGACTTTCTTATCCACTCCAATGGTTTTTACCTTATTTACTACCATTTTATGGCTTACTCTGTCAAACGCCTTAGACAGATCTATAGCTACACTATCAATTTGGCCTCCCTTGTCCATTTCATTTGAAATATCTTGCATGTATCCCACCAACTGAGATTCACATGAATATCCTTGCCTGAAACCATGTTGCCTGCTTGAAAACCACTTACGTTCCTCACACATATTTCTGATGTGGTTGCATATCAATCTTTCCATCAATTTACCTACCACTGATGTCAAACTGATTGGCCTGTAATTCTCAACTCTATTTCTCACCCTTCCATTACGTACCGGTACTACTATTGATATAGTATATGTGGGAGATCATTAATATTGATTAAGAACAGCAGAGGGCCAAGAATTGAACCCTGAGGCACACCACATTTAACTATACCCCATTCTGAGTTTATAACATCTCGTGTATTAGCATCTTTCAGTGATACACATTGCTTTCTATTTTCCAGGTATGATTTAAACCAAAGTCCTGGCTTACCACTTACTCAATAGTGGTGTAATTTACCTAGTAGAATCTCATGATCAACACAGTCAAAAGCCTTAGCAAGATCACAGAATATACCTAGGGAATTTAATTTTTTATACATTGATTCCAGTATGTTGTTACAAAAGCAAAAATTGCTGAATCTGTTGAAACGCCTTGTCTAAAACCAAACTGTACTTTACTGAGTAGGTCATTGTTTTGTAGATGTGCATACACCCTTCTGTACATTGCTTTTTCAAAGTTTTTTGAAAATGCTGGTATAAGTGATATTGGTCAGTAATTCTCAATCTTTGAGGTGTCACCCTTTTTATAAAGCGTTTTGATTATTGACTTCTCGAGTGAGTCAGGGAAGATACCTTCTTCGAAAGAACTATTGCAAATCTATACTAATATTATAAAGCTGAAGGGTTTTGTTTGTTTGTTTGAACTCGCTCATCTCAGGAACTACTGGTTCGAATTGAAAAAATTCTTTTTGTGTTTAATAGACCATTTATCGAGGAAGGCTTTAAGCTATATAACATCACGCTGCGACTAATAGGAGCGAAGAAACAATGGAAAATGTGGAAAAAATGGGGAAAATTATTCATCCTTGAGGGCTTCTGTTGCGTGCGCTGCGAAAACGGTTCAAGATACCAAAAAAATATGTATGAAAGGATTATTCCTCTTGAAATGATCTAAAAAAATGTCCACGACAGTATATGTCTATCTTTTAAGATTAACTCACTAGAACCGTTTTTATGGTAATCAAATTAATGCATTATTACCAATTATTTGTTAGAGTTGTATCAACATAATAAAATTAATCTTTATCCAAATAAATTTGTTGTTGATTAAGAGTATTTAATTGTGAACAAAATTGTCTTTGGCATCACTTACTTTCAATGAACATCTTAGAAGATATTACGCGCGGTCGGCTCCCTTCTAAACGGTTGTATGCAGCGTTATTTGTTTTTGCGATATAATATTGTTGTGTAATAATACTTTTTAAATACTATTTCATTTTGTTTTAAGGATAATATTTTGGTTCTAATAATTTCACAATTATTAAGCCAGTAGTAAGGTTGTTAATGGTAAACTGTAGAAGTATAATGAACAAAGTAATCGAATTTGCAAACTTAATAGAGATGCATGAACCACAAGTAATAATTGGGGTAGAGAGTTGGTTAAAAGAAGAAGTACTAGACAGTGAGGTTTTTCCTGATGGTTACAGAGTGTACCGCAGAGATAGAGGACCAATTGGTGGAGGAGTCTTCATACTAGTTAGCAAAAACTACCACAGTTCACTGGCGTTCATAGATCAAGACCACGAGTTACTTGGGGTAGATTTCTGGGGTAATAAAAAAGAAAAAATCAGAGTGTTGGCTTTTTACCGCAGTGGAAGAATGACAGAAGAGGATGAGGCTCTTGGGGAGAAATTAAATTCATACTCATATTTCAGAGGTGAGAATAGAATGATCATCATCGGCGGGGATTTAAATTTACCAGGTGTAAACTGGGAAGGGAATAAGATAAATAACACAAGGGAACAAAGATTTGCAAATATTTTAATAAGGGAAGGAGGATTTACACAAGAGGTTGGGTAAAACACTAGGGGACAAAATATTTTGGATATATTTCTAATTAAGCCCGATGAAAACCTTTTGAGGTATCAAGTAACTGAAGGAATAAGTGATCATGAAGCAGTCCTGATGGATATTAGAGGATTCAGAAAACCAGCAGCCAAAATTGAATGGGGAAATAGGTACAATTATAAAAAGGCACAGGTTTCGAATTTGAAGAGATATCTCGGAGAACAATTCAAGGAAGGCTCAGGTACAGTAGAGTCAAGGTGGGAAGAGTTCAAGGAGATAATAAGAAAGGGGGAAGAAAAATTTATTCCAAAGCAAAAAATAAAGAGAAGTAGAGAACCTATGTACTATAATAGGGAAGTGAGGAGGTTAAAGAGGTTGGTAAGAAAAGAACATAACAGAGTTAAGAGACAGCAGTGTAGTAGGGAATATTTAAAACAACTAAACAAGGACTTAATAACAGCAAAGAAAATGGCTAAAGATGGGTTTATGAAGAGTATTGTCAGTGCAGGGGGACAATTGACTGATGAATCTAGAAATTTCTATGGCTATATCAGGAAACTGAGGGGAAGGGAGGATGTAGAGACACTTACAGATAAGGATGGAGAAGAAGTTACTGACGATTTGAAAAAGGCAGAGATTTTAAGTAACTGGTTCAGTGAAAGCATTAGGGACAATGAATCAGAAACAGGAGGGTCTAATTCGGAGAACGAGCTTAACAACACATTTAGAAATGACGATAGTAAAAAATTTGATATCCATCCTGAGGAAATCATGAAGGAAATAAGAAAGCTGAAAAAACATAAAGGAGCTGGTGAAGATAATATTACTACAGATATCTTAAAGATAGCTGGATGTGACATTGTACCTTATCTTGAAATATTATTTAAATTGAGTCTAGACACTTGCTGCTTACCACAGGACTGGAAAAGTGCAATAGTAGTACCGGTACATAAGGGTGGGATGAGAAATAGAGTTGAGAATTACAGGCCAATCAGTTTGACATCAGTGGTAGGTAAATTAATGGAAAGATTGATAATCAACCACATCAGAAATATATGTGAGGAACGTAATTGATTTTCAAGCAGGCAACATGGTTTCAGGCAAGGATATTCATGTGAATCTCAGTTGGTGGGATATATGCAAGATATTTCAGATGAAATGGACAAGGGAGGCCAAATTGATAGTGTAGCACTAGATCTGTCTAAGGCGTTTGACAGAGTAAGCCATAAAATGGTAGTAAATAAGGTAAAAACCATTGGAGTGGATAAGAAAGTCATTTGCTGGGTAGAAGAATTTTTAAAAGTTAGAAAACAGAAAGTTAGGGTAGGAAATGTAGTATCAAAAGAAGTGGAAGTAAAAATGGGTGTGCCACAGGGTAGTGTATTGGGACCATTGCTATTCATTATTCTAATGAATAATTGTGTTGATTGTTTAGTATCTGAAATTAGATTGTTTGCAGATGACATAATGCTGTATAAAAGAATCAAAACGATAGAGGATTGTAAACAGTTGCAGGGTGATCTGGACAGGATATCTAATTGGGTTGGTAAACATGGAATGAAGATAAATGCAAAGAAGAGTAAGCTTATTAGATACACAAATAAAAAACAAAAGGTTAATTATGAATATAAGGTGGGGAAATAATTGCTTGCTGAAGACTTGAAATGTAAATATCTTGGAATTACTTTTGATAACAACCTTAACTGGGCAGGACACATAGGACAGGTGGTAGGAAAAGGTTTCAAAGTTCTGCACTTGTTGGAGAGAGTGATGAGGGGATGTCCGAGAGAAGTCAAGGAATTGGGTTACAAAACTTTGGTCAGACCATTGCTCGAATATGGTAGTGTAGTATGGGACCCTCATTTTACGTATCAAATACAGGAGTTGGAGAGGGTGCAAAGAAGGGCTGCTAGATTTGTTTCTGGAAATTATCGCAGAATGCAATCAGTGACGGATATGATAAAGGAGCTGCAATGGGATTCATTGCAAGACAGGAGGAGGATGAGGAGGGTCATGGGAGTGTACAGGGCATATACTGGTGATGAGGCATGGAAAGATATTGCAATAGGTATGAAAAGTAGTGCATGGAAGGGAAAAGATGACCATGACCACAAGCTGGCACTCGATTTCAGGCACAAGGGTGTGGGAAGATTCTCTTTTTTAGGTAAGGGTGTCAGGGATTGGAATGAGTTACCAAGAGAAATGAATAATTTACCGAAAACTTTGAAGGAATTTAAAGATAAAATTTGTAGAGGGCAAATGTAGGTGGGTGCAGGATAGGGGGAAGATGGGTGTGTAGGGAAATTGCCACCGGAGCCTGTGCTCCATTGCAATTAAATTAAATTAAAACACTTTTATGTGTTGTTGATTAAGAGTATTTAATTGTGAACAAAATTGTCTTTGGCATCACTTAATTTCAATGAACATCTTAGAAGATATTACGCGCGGTCGGCTTCTTTCTGAACGGTTGTATGTAGCGTTATTTGTTTTTGCGATATAATATTGTCGTATAATAATACTTTTTAAATACTATTTCATTTTTTTAAGGATAATATTTTGGTTCTTATAATTTCACAATTATTAACACTTTTTTTTAGTTTTGATGTAAATAATTAATTATAAGTAGGTGTCATGGTTTTCTTTATAGTATTGTTTGTTTTAAGGATAGTATTTTGTTTCTAATAATTTAACAATAATTAACACTTTTTTGTTTTGTCGTAGATAATACCTGGAAATAGGTGTCATCTACATAATTATTGTTATTAGGTAAGGTTTTACTTTAAGCATATAGTTAGTTTACCTTATTTTCATTTTATGGACATAATTACCAAATACAGGTAAAAATAATTAGGTTCCTAATTATTAACCTTACGTTTGTTTTTTTATTGATAATGAATTATGGTTTAGTTAAGTTTTCATTTCCTACGTTCTTTCTTCGTCACTATAATGCCTAGAAAAATATCTCAGCTTTCTCGGCAGACTGCTACTGCAAAGCGGCTGCGAGTTTTGTGCAGCAATGAAACAGAGGATGAAAATATGCATAGTTTGGCTACTCAACGAGCAATCAGTGAACAAAACCGTGCTAATGAATCGATCGTTGAACGTTCGCAGCGTCTAGCCTCACAAAATTTCCGAACTTTGGCGAACCGACAACGGGAATCAAGCGCTGAATGTTCTGAACGTTTATCCTTACAAAATTCCCGAACTTTGATAAACCGAGAACGGGAATCAAGCGCTGAACGTTCTCAACATTTAGCCTCACAGAGTTCTCGAACTTTGTGAACCGAGAACAGGAATCAAGCGCTGAACGTTCTCAACGTTTAGCCTCACAGAGATCTCGAACTTTGGTGAACCGACTACGGGAATCAAGCGCTGAACGTTCTCAACGTTTAGCCTCACAGAATTCCCGAACTTTGGCTAACCGCGATCGGGAATCAAGCACTGAATGATCCCATCGATTAGCACAGCAAAATGCACGATCAGCAAGAAATAGAACTCGCAGGCAACTTAATTTATTAAATGCTGCGTTTGCTTATGATTGTACCCTTGACTATACTGAGCTAAATGATATTGATATTGGCAGAATGGATAAAATATGCAACTTATGCCAAGCAAAAAAAATGGGCGACTGAAGCTCCTGGACTGTGTTGTAGTGGTTGCAAAGTAAATATACCTACAATTCCGGAACCAACTACAGTTTTAAATGAACTGATATCAGGCTCACATCCATCATCAAAGCATTTCTTAAATCACTCAAGACAATATAATACACTATTTCAGATGACTTCATTTGGTGCCAAAGAAATTCGTAAGGGAAACTTTATGCCTACTTTTAAAGTCCAAGGGCAAGTTTATCACTTGATCGGTAACTTACTTCCAGCTGAAGGGGCACAACCCGAATTTTTGCAAATATATTTTGTTTCCCATGCAGATCAGGTATCCTTGCGCTCAAATTTAAATCCAAGCTTGCAAACCAATCTTATCAACGTTCTCCAAACATATCTTCACGATCATAATACGTATATTCAAAGTTTTAAATACAATCTGGAAAATAGACCACCGAATGACTTAAAACTTATTATTCATGCTGATGTGAAACCTCCTAACGAGCATCGAGGTCGGTATAATGTGCCAATAGTAGATGAAGTAGCTGTTCTTTTGATAGATGAAGACAAAGGTCCCCGAGATATTGTGTTGACTGCGCGAGATGGTGGACTTCAACGAGTTTCTGAAATTCATAGATCTTATGATCCACTTCAGTATCCTTTACTGTTTCCCTTTGGTAATGACGGATATTGTATAAATATTCCACAGCAGAATACTGCTGCTAGATCTAAAACTGTATCATGTATGCAGTTCTATGCATTTAGACTCGTGGTGAGAATAAATGACTTTAACAGCATACATTATTTCAAAGGATTATTCAACCAATATTGTGTTGATATGGCGGCAAAAATGGTTTCTGAGAGGCTTGACTTCATCAAAAGAAATCAAAAAAAATTGAGAGCAGAAGAGTACATTCATTTAAGAGATGCCGTGGTTAATGATGCCAATATAAACGCTTCTAATATTGGCCAGCATGTTATATTGCCGTCGTCATTTACAGGATCCCCCAGATACATGAACGAAAAAGTCAAGATGCCATGACATATGTCAGGAAATTTGGAAGACCAGATCTCTTCATTACATTTACATGTAACTCCGAATGGCCGGAAATAAAAATTGAGTTATTACCCGATCAACATTCTTACGACAGACATGACTTGGTTTCTAGAGTGTTTCATTTAAAACTCAAAAAAATGATAGACCTACTAACGAAGAAAAATATTGTTGGACCATCGAAAGCCTTTGTTTACAGCGTAGAATGGCAAAAACGAGGCTTACCTCACGCCCACATTTTATTGTGGCTGGCTAACAAAGCACAACCAGATTCTATAGATGCAATAATATCAGCTGAAATACCTGACAAACAACAAGATCCAATTCTTCATAATATTGTCATAAAAAATATGATACATGGTCCTTGCGGATTTCATAATCCTGAGTCACCATGTATGAAAGAAAACATTTGTTCTAAAAAGTACCCTAGGCATTTTATTTCTGAAACACAAACCGGGGATGACGGTTACCCAACCTACAGGCGCAGGTCTCCAGATAATGGTGGAAACACAGCAATAATTCGTGTCAAAGGTACAGAAATGAGCGTGGATAATAGGTGGGTTGTTCCCTATAATCCAGTGCTATCACGAATTTTCAATGCACACATTAACGTAGAGTTTTGTGAATCGGTCAAAGCTATTAAGTACATCTGTAAGTATATTCATAAAGGTTCTGATCGAGCCACATTTTTGTTACAAAGTAATAACGATGAAGTAGAAAAATATCTAAATGGTCGCTATGTAAGTTCCTCGGAAGCGCTATGGAGAATTTTCCAATTTCCTATTCACGAACGTTTTCCGGCAGTAGTTCATTTAGCAGTTCATTTGGAAAATGGACAAAGAGTTTATTTTCATAATAATGGAAACCTTCAAGATCGCGTTAATAATCCTTCATCAACAACACTTACAGCGTTCTTTGATCTTTGCAAAAGTGACGATTTTGCAAAAACCCTTTTATATCACGAAGTACCCCAGTATTACGTATGGCAAAGCAATTCATTTTCTAGAAGAAGACGTGGGCAAGATGTTGAAGGATATCCCGGTGTAAAAAAGGACACAACTTTAGGCTGTGTCTACAACATTCATCCAACTCGAACTGAATGTTTTTATTTAAGAATGTTACTGCAACATGTTCGCGGTCCAATGTCATTTGAACATCTAAGGACCGTGAATGGTGTTATTTGCCAAACTTATCAACGTGCTTGCAAGGAGTTAGGTTTACTGGAGGGAGATGAACATTGGCAAAATACAATGTCAGATGCTGTCATGTCCGAGCCAGCCACAAAATTAAGAGAATTATTTACCATCATCCTTATATTTTGCCAACCATCTGACCCCTTAGAGTTATGGAATAAATTTCGTAATGCTTTATGTGAAGATATATTAAACAGAATGCGTAATAAGAATCAAGATATGACATTAACATACAATGATGATATATACAATGATGGACTAATCATAATTGAAGATAAAATTCATGAGATTTGCGATAAATCACTAACCGATTTTGGGCTTCCTGTATCAAAAAGGATTAATTCACTTAATCATCTGGATCCGTTAGAAGTAGCGTTGCGAAAACCGTATGATCTAAATGAATTAAATGAGTATATTACTCAAAATGAACCAAAATTAGTTAATGACCAGGTGACCGCGTATAATTGTGTTATGCGAAGTGTTCGTTTAATGAAGGAAAAGTATTTTTTTTTTTATGCTCCCGGTGGAACCGGCAAGACCTTTATTACTAATCTTATATTAGCAAAAGTAAGGTCTCAGGGAAAGCTAGCTTTGGCAGTAGCGTCGTCAGGTATCGCTGCAACTTTATTAGCAGGTGGACGCACAGCTCATTCCACTTTTAAACTGCCCCTAACTGTTTCTTTACAGAAAGATAGCGTGTGCTCTATACGTAAAAATGGTCCATTGGGAAAAGTTTTACAAGATGTCAGTTTAATAATCTGGGACGAATGTACCATGATCCATAGAGCTCATGTGGAGGCTCTAGATAGGACTCTTAGAGATATCAGAAGCTGTGATAAAATCATGGGTGGGATTACTGTTATGTTTGCTGGGGACTTTCGGCAAACTTTACCAGTAATAGTAAGGGGAACTAGAGCAGACATTGTAAAGTCTTGCCTTAAAAGTTCCCCATTATGGAAGTTTGTTAACATTTTAAAATTAACTACAAATATGAGAGCACATTTGGGGGGAGGTAGTATAACTTTTCCTTCAAAGTTAGTTTTAATAGGAGACAGGAAAGTACCTCATTTTGAAAATAAAATTGAAAATGATCGCGATTTAGGAGAAAGTGTAAGTAACATTGAGGACTTAATATCGAAAGTTTACCCTGAAATCAGCGAAATAGAAAATAAAGATCATCAATGGATGTGTCAAAGGGCAATATTGGCGGCGAGAAACAGTAGCGTGGACGAAATTAACGACCTAATTTTAAGTAAACTTCCAGGAGACATAGTTACCTACACATCTATTGATAACGTAATGGATCAAGAAGATGCGGTACATTACCCACAAGAGTTTCTTAATTCTTTGAACCCAAGTGGCCTTCCCCCATATTCCCTCAAGTTAAAAATAGGTGCCCCAATAATTTTGCTTAGAAATCTCAAACCACCAAATTTATGTAACGGAACCCGACTTCAAATTAAATTTCTACGCAATAACGTGATCGTTGCAATAGTTTTGACTGGTCCAGCAGTTTGTCAAACAGTGCTTATACCTCGCATCCCAATGATTCCAAATGATTTACCTTTTAATTTTAAAAGAATTCAATTTCCCGTTAAGCTATCTTTCGCCGTTACAATTAATAAATCACAGGGGCAAACATTTAAACACGTAGGAATCGATTTACGTCAAGACTGCTTTTCACACGGCCAACTATATGTCGCGTTGTCAAGATCAGATTGTTCTTCTGCCACAAGAAAATAAAACTAAAAATATAATTTACGCAGAAGTACTTTAAAATAATTATGTTCTTTTAAAAACTTAAAAACTAAATTTGCAAAAAATTGTCTAAAATAATAACAGAAATTGACGCGGACAAAGTCGTGGGTAACTGCTATAATTTATAAAGCTGAGGAGGTTGTTTGCAAAAATAAATATGATGCCCAAAATAACTATTCCACGCGGACGAAGTCGCGGGCACAGCTAGTATGACTAATAACTCTACTAATGCCGGTGTTACATTGTTTCACTAAATGGGTTGAAACCTCATCATAACCAAATGACTTTTTATTTTTGAGGGATTTAATAATTTTTTCAATTTCATTTTGACTGGTGGGAAATAGAGACATAGGTGCTGTTTTTGTTAACAATGATTTAAGTATTGCTATAGCATCCATAATCCCAATATATTTTCCTTTTATTTTTTCAGCAACTGTTAAGGAGTAGTTATTGAAAGCATTTCCTACATAAGAGGGGTCATTTACAGGTTTATCATTAATGCTTATTGATATAGGTTTATGTTCAAGGAATGATACAGTTGTTTCTCTTTTATTTACCTCAGAAATCTACCCCAAGTGTCTCATGGTCTTGATCTATGAACGCCAGTGAACTGTGATAGTTTTTGCTAACTAGTATGAAAACTCCTCCACCAATTGTTTCTCTATCTCTGCGGTACACTCTGTAACCATCAGAAAAAACCTCACTGTCTAGTAATCATCATCTTTAATTAATCTTGTGCCATGAGAGAACTTTTAAAAATCTGTTATTTCATTACTATACCTATCAGGCAATGAACCACATTGAATATAATGCTGAAACCCTTACATGTCTCTTGGAGTCTACCACTTCCCAATAAAATACCCTTCTATCTACATTTGTCTGAAAATTTGTACTTTCCTCGGTCTTTAAGTTCTCTCATCACATTGAGCATGATGGGTGAGTGGTTAACATTCCAACAATGTATTTGGGAAAACAGGGGTTCAATCCTTGGCCAAGCCATCAAGATTTTGATTTTCAATTGATTTTTTAAATCACTAAAGATGAATCTAAAATAGTTCATAAAAGGCCAGGGCCAACTTCCTTTCCAGACCTTGCCCCCAATCCTGTCCTGTTCTTGAGCTGTGAAGACTTAATCAGGAAGAAATTTCTAATGACACCCAATTTCCGTTCTTATTACAAAGAATCCATCATAACCCTACCTTGTACCAACTTTCAAAGATACACAAGGCTGGAAATTCTGCATGGCCCATATTTATGCCCTATGTGCTGTTTTGATTGCCCAGCATCTTCAACCCAAAAACTTCCATCTTACTCTAAACCTACTCGCCATTTGCAGCATGTCTATATTCCCCACTCTTTTGTGTTCAAACTCCTTATTTAGAACCACCGATATTGCTTCTATGTACACTGCCATCCATCAACCATTGTGCATTGTAAACAACTTTCTGACAAGTGCTCTTAATAATCCCTCCCCAGAACAGATTTCCACATATTCTTGGCTCCTCAACTCTATATACCTTTTTTTTCAGTTCCCATGTCTACCGTCAAATATTCAATATTGCTATGGGCACTTGCATCAACAACACCTATATGCCTAGACTGAAGGAAAGACACTTTCTTAAACAAAATCTATTTCAAAACAGTTATGCAGTTTGTTCAAGTAAATAGATATATTATTTATAACCAGAAGATAGGCTATAAATTTACCTAGAAGTATATACACTCTCATATTGCCTCTTTTATGGTATTCCTAACAGAAATTTCACTTATACAAATTCTGTCACATGAAAACCTCCAACAGTACATATCAAAATTTCTTCTGTACCAAGGGGCGTCCATTAATTACAGGAGGTGTATTTTTCGTAAATCTGGAACCCCCTCCCTCTGGTGATATATGGTGGGACTCACCCCCCCCCCCCCCCCACCATTAATGTGAGATCAGCCTCATAATTTTTTAGACTTTTTCCTCCCCCTTTGTTTCTTGTAGTAGCTGTACATATCCTTATATTCTGCAACTAACCCCCACAACTGAATCTTTCATGCTTCAACTGCCATAATTAAAGTCCTGCAACACCTAAAACTAACATAAGCCACTTACTTGCTTATCCATTTCTCGTCATCTTGAACTTGTAAACCAGGTTCCACATCACGGTTACAACTGCCTATCTCCATTTCCTGTAGGCAAGTCCTCCCTAAAATATTTCTTCTTTTCCCCATTCAAGCTTGAGCAGATCAATCAACCTAAGTAACATTCTGCTCCACAAATACCAAACTCTTAACATCATTAAACCACCCACAGTTTCTTCATATGCAAAACCTGACTTCCTACTCCAACCTCATTTTGTGAGGAAACTTTTCCACTCTCCATCCTTTCCCTCCCCGCCCACCCCCTCCCCCTTTCCCTTCTACGGTCCGCATCCATTGTAAATGCTCCTAGATACTCTCAACATCAGTAATCAATATGAAATTGTCACAGCAGTTTACATCAAAAACTCAGACCATCTACCCCGCAGGGGCCTGGTACGCAAGTGCCAGGTACGGGTTTGGCGAACCCGCGGTGCCCGAGCTGGAAACTTGTGAGCGCCGCAAGTTTCCCACACCGTAAACTCCTACCATGCTTCAACGACCACCGTAGGGCGTGGCGGTGGAACGTTGTGTGCCTAGGAGAACGGGGATCTTGGCTTCATCGCCCGGATCGCGAGGACGGTACAAACCTCTATAAAAAACCCCTCAACCTCAAGGTCAGCCACGTGCCGAGGAGGTGAATGGGTGGAGAGGGAATTCACTCGCTAACGTGCAACCTCAGGGGCACCTGCGCACCCCTGTTGTAATAAGCATTTCTTTCTTAAAAGGTTTTTCACTCGTGGGACCAAAATTCCTACCAACAAAAAACCCAAAAACCCCTGCGGCCCGGGTGTGTCGCAGGTAAATAAAAACACACCCAGTTCATACAAACGGGCAAGGGTTGAAAGCCCTCCCCCGGATGTAAGTAACAGTAACGGCAAGGGTTGTATTACTGACAATGCCTTCGTTATTATGACAAGGGTGGAGGGATCTTTTGAGAAGGTCTCTCCATTCTATGTTCAGAAAGGTTTAGAGGGTATTGCGGGTACCCTCAAATCCGTTAAAAAGCTGAGGAATGGGACACTGCTTTTGGAAACATCCACCCAAAAGCAGGCTGTCCAACTCCTTAAGTGCGAGAAGCTCGGGGAGTTCGCAGTGAAGTGCGAACTCCATAAAACTCTAAATTCAAGTAAAGGTGTCATTACCAGCAGGGATCTTATGGATTTAGAGACCGAGGAACTCCTTAAGGAGTGGTCAACAGAACATGTGGTCGAGGTTCGTCAGATTAAACGAAGGGTTAACGGCAGTCTTGAGAAGACAGCCACCTTCGTCCTGACGTTCGACACTCCGACGTTGCCCAAAAACATCAAGGCAGGATATTTGAATTTGAATATTCGCCCGTATGTGCCGGACCCAATGCGCTGCTTTAAGTGCCAGCGGTTCGGCCATACGACGGCGACCTGCAAGGGCAACCCCACCTGTGGGAAGTGCGGAAAGGCGGCTCATGAGCCAGGCACTAGCTGCACGCTCCCACAGGTGTGTGTGAACTGCTCCGGGGCACATCCAGCCTGGAGCAGAGAGTGTCGATTGTATCTGGAGGAAAAAAAGATACAGGAGTTGAAAACGAAAGAGCGGATTTCTTATGGCGAAGCCAAAAAGAAATATAAGGCTCTGGCTCCACCAGTCTTCGCTACCAGCTTCGCGAAGACGTTATCAACTCCCGTCAGGAAAGAAAGTATTGCTACCCAGACGTCCGTTGCGGACATGGGCACAAGTCCAATGTGCTCATGTCAGTGCAGATGTGGTGCCACACCCATCAAGGTCATTACACCTAGGACCTCGGACGTCGGTAGCAATACTCTGACAACATCGACCACATCGACAGCAGGTTCCGTAAGTCCACCAGCAAAGACACTGCCATCCGCTACGGCTGCGGGCCCCTCTGCAACAGCAGAAGCGGCCCCTAAAGCAGAAACAGCTTCTACAAAAGAAGTGAAAACGGCAACGCCATCTGCCGGTAGCGGATGGCAAACAGTGCAAAAGGTAAGGGGTCCGAAATTTAAGCTGACGGACCCCGCTATGTTTGTGAAATCCCCTCCGACTTCTCCTCCCAGATCCCCTTCTGGAAAGGAGAAGAGGAGGGACAGGCCTCGGCGGATGAAAAATCCGCAAGACCCCGAGGCCTCACAACGAAAATCGTCTTCGGACACCGAAGACGATATCATGCTGGTGGACGTACCTTGTTCCGTTCCTCAGCTATCAGAGAAGGAAGACCCACCCGATCCGGGGGGGGGTGGTGGTTTTAAATAGGTAGAATGGCTCCCATACTTCAGTGGAACGTAAACAGTTTCCAGGCTCACAAAGAGGAAGTCCAGCTCTTAGCACGGTCTAATCCATTGTGTCTCTGTCTCCAGGAGACACACTTTAGACCACAACATCAGCCTGTGCTAAGAGGTTATGACATATTCCGAAAGGACGATACCGCGGGTGATCGAGTGAGGGGCGGAGATGCCGTGTTTGTTCGGAACACTGTCCACTCCGAACCCGTCGCTCTCACCTCTCATCTACAAGCAGTAGCGGTGAAAATACACGGTCCAATACAACTGACTGTATGCTCTGTCTATCTGCCACCCAGTTTGTCCGTCGACTACGACGACCTGGTTGGCATTACACGACAACTCACTCGGCCCTTTCTACTTTTGGGAGATTTCAACGCCCACAGTGCATTGTGGGGTTCCACCACCGATTGCCCCCGGGGCCGAGTGATTGGTAGATTGATGGAGCAGGAGGAAATTTGTATCCTGAATACAGGGCAAATGACTCATTTCACCACTGCTACCGGTACGTCTTCTGCCATTGACCTTTCCTTGTGTTCTCCCTCAATCGCAGACTCCGTGCTATGGGAGGTGGATCGCGACCTACATGGAAGCGACCACTTCCCTATTTGGTTGCACGTCGAGTGCGATCGTGGGGGAGGAAATAACCGGCGCAAATGGAACGTCAGTGATTCACCGTGCAGCTGACGTTTCCATGCCGAAAAGCTCCGGAACGCTGCGAAGGACGCCCGTCCCCTGGTGGAACGACGAATGTCGTTCCGCTATTCAGGGTCGCAGACGGGCGTTGCGGCGTTTTAGGTTGTATCCTACATCCGACAACCTGGCAGCGTTCCGTATAGCAAGAGCTAAGGCGCGCCGTGTTATTAAGGAGAGTAAGAAGAGGTCATGGCAGAACTTTGTGAGCACTATCAATCGTTCCACACCTTCGTCGAAAGTATGGGAGTCCATTCGCCGTATATCTGGAAGGTACTCCCGCGCACCAGTATCTGGGTTACTGGATCATGGACGTATTATTACTGACGAACGAAGCATAGCGCAGCTGATGGCGGAGAACTTCGCCGCCATCACTTCGTCCGATAACTTTGACCCTCGGTTTCAGCGACGTAGAGTCGCTGCCGAGAGGCGCCCGCTGTGCTTCGATTCGTCGAATTCAGAGGCCTACAACTGCCCATTCACATCTTGGGAGCTGGAGAGTGCGTTGAACAGCGCAAATGACACTGCTCCAGGGCCTGATTTGATCCAGTACCAGATGCTGAGGCATCTCAGCAAGGATGCTAAAAGGTACCTTCTAGATATTTTTAACGACATTTGGACCGGAGGACACTTCCCCGACTCGTGGAAAGAAGCAACATTAATTCCCATTTTAAAACCTGGCAAGGACAAATTGTTGCCAGGTAGTTATCGTAGTATTGCCTTGACTAGCTGCGTGGGGAAGACACTGGAGAGGATGGTGAATCGCCGCCTCGTCTGGTGTCTTGAATCCCGTAATCTCCTGAGCCGCTTTCAGTGTGGATTCAGGAAGTTCCGTTCCACCTTGGACAACCTGATCCTCCTGGAGGCGCCAATACAGGATGCGTTCATACGCAGCCAACACCTCGTGGGTGTTTTTTTCGATCTTGAAAAGGCTTACGATACTACCTGGCGGCATGTTATTTTAAAACAGTTACATGAATGGGGTTTTAGGGGTAACCTACCCCGTTTTTTAAAATCATTTTTATCTGGTCGTTGCTTCCGGTACCGAGTCGGTGGTGAAGTGTCTGATCTTTTTATTCAGGAAAACGGTGTCCCTCAGGGGTCAGTTTTAAGCGTGACCCTATTTGCTATCGCAATTAACAGTATATCTTTGGTTATAAGGAGTCCCATTCGGTTCTCCTTATATGTGGACGATTTTTTAATTTTTATTGCGTCGTCCAGCCTGAGAAGCGCAGAGCGGCAGCTGCAACTCGCGCTGAACAGGCTGGATGATTGGTCAGTGCACACCGGTTTTCGATTATCTGCCGAGAAAACCCGGTGTGTACTTTTTACTCGTAGCAGAAGTCTCTTAGCTGAGCCTCACCTTACCTTGAGGAACACCGTTTTAAGTTTTACTGAAACAGTTAGATTTCTGGGCCTCATTTTTGACACCAGGCTTAACTGGCTTCCACATCTTAAAGATGTGAAAGCCAGGGCCTTAAAAGCTCTTAATATTTTAAAATGTCTGTGCGGCAGGTCGTGGGGCGCTGATCGCTCCTGCCTGCTACAGTTTTATCGAGCCTTTGTACGGTCGCGTCTCGAGTATGGTTGTATCGTATATGGTTCGGCATGGGACAGTTATCTTCGGATACTGGATAGTGTCCACCATGCAGGAATTCGGCTCGCCACTGGTGCATATCGCACCAGCCCTATTGTCAGCATTTGTGCTGACTCGGGCGAGCCACCACTTGCCATCCGCCGGCAACTCCTCATGGTGCGACACTATACGCATATTGCCATAACACCTGGCAGTCCCGTGTACGACATAGTTCTACATCCCAGCTACGAGCGGCTCTATGCCAACCGGCATAGAGCCACTAAACCGTTCAGCTACCGTACGAAGGCTATTTTAGAACATTACGGATTTGAGCTTCCCTCTTTTTATCGCCAGGGTTGGAGTAAATCCCCTCCCTGGCTTTTAAAGAGGCCCAGATTAATTTTAGAACTGTCACGGCATAACAAACTGCTAACCGCTGACAGTGTTTTTATTCATATTTTTACTGATATTTTAAATCAATATCACACTTTCACCCCGGTGTATACGGATGGGTCTAAGCAGGCTAACAGTGTAGGCTGTTCAATAGTGTTCCCTCGAGCGACTTACAAATACAAGATGGATAGCAGGTGCAGTGTTTACACTGCGGAGTGCTATGCCCTGCTAAAGTCGCTCCAGCATATGAAGGCACGCCGCGACAAGAAGTACCTCATATGCTGTGATTCCCTTAGTTGCATTCAGGCATTAGCAACTATGTACCCAGCAGACCGTCTAGTCCAGGACATCCAGGACGCCCTCCTTTCCCTCCAATCTTGTGGGAAGGAGGTGGCATTCTGCTGGGTACCAGGCCATGTGGGAATCAGGGGGAACGAGGTAGCTGATGAAGCTGCCAAGTTGGCCTGTGACAAGGTCCGAATCGACTTTGACCCGGTCCCAAAGTCAGACCTTGCCTCGGCGGCGAAGAGATTTGTTTTTGATGTTTGGCAGAGGCAGTGGCTGGAAGTTGAGCATAACAAGCTCCGGCAGGTCAAACCGACCGTTCAGCCGTGGAGCAGCTCCTTCCAGCAGGCGAGGGGGGATGAGGTTCTCCTTACTCGCCTCCGTATAGGGCACTGTCCTCTGACACATGGTTTCCTTCTCCGCCGAGAGGACCCTCCGGAGTGTGATGCTTGTGGCGTACCTTTGACGGTACTCCACATTTTAACCGAATGTGTATTGTTTTTAGATCTAAGGGCAGACGTTGGCTTAGCCAACGATCTGTCCCTTATTTTAAGCGATGACCGTGACAACGTGGCTAAGGTTTTAAAGTTTTGTTGCTTGGCCGGTCTTGTCCCAAAAATTTTGGGCAGATCGGCCTAGGTTCTAGTTTGGATTGGTGGCCGTGTACAACCACCAATCCAAGTACTGTTTTTATTTGTGACACTGATTATATGGCTGGCCCTTTTACAGCCAGCCAGCTAATTTGTTTTTTAACCTGGTTGGCCCATCTACAGCTAACCAGTTAATGTATTATATTTTAGTCACAGTTTTATATTTTATGTTGCCGTCTGTGTGGCCGACCTCTTTACAGTCGGCCAGGCAGACGGTATTTTAGTTAGTATGTTAGTATTTTATTGTGCTGTCTCTGTGGCCGACCCCTTTACAGTCGGCCACACAGACGGCAATTTCGCCACGTTGTCACGCCTGGTTTTTGTTAGGGCGCTAATGACCCCGCTGTCGACGCGCCCTAAAACAACAACAACAACAACAACATCAGACCATCTAATGGCTGCATATTCAATTCCCACAACTCCTAATCACCTCAAAATTTGTGTTAGATATAAAAGCCAATAGCCTTCTTGAAATCACCCAATGCTTCGAAATTCTCATACTAATCACCATATTCTGTATACCGGATATTCCCTTGAACTCGGCCTCAAATAAAACTGTTTCTGTTACCAACCCCATTTGCTTCAAGCCAATTTTTTTTTTTTTTTTTTTTTTCAAAAATGTTTCACTTTCATCCCACATCACTACCTCCAGTGGTACACTCTGAGAAACGTGCTTGCACAGCTAAATAGTCTACACAGTCGGCCTGCCAGACAATCTTATAGGATTTCATGGCTACCAGAGCACAGTAACCCTCATGTCCCCTAACGGTTCTTATCAGAACCAATAGGCAAGAACCCTTGGATCTTCACTAAGGGTTTGCCAAATTAACATGGAAGGAATAAACCAACCAAAAAGCAATTTCCTTTCAAAGTTATTACTTGACCACAATGTTGATATAGTCAGTGGTCAAGAAACCCACACTGAGGATGATTTGCAGCTGAGTCTGAGAGGAAAAATACAAGGCTACAAAATCTTAGGTGCCACTCATCATCAAAGTTATGGGTGTGTAACATATGTGCGAAATACCGTTACAAATGCCTGCATCTCAGCATGCAGCGAAAATAACATCTACATTATTACCACGGTGGTGAGCAACATTAAAATTATTAATGTGTTTAAGCCCCCTTCCATCTCATGGCCGAGTGAAGTTCTACCAGTCTCGAAAACCCGTTATGTATATCGGTGACTTCAACAGCTATCACACAGATTGGAAGTACACAGAAAACAACCAGGATGGAATCAGGCTAGAGGAATGGACGAAAGCAAATAACGTGAACTTAGTTTTTAACCCGAAAGACACAGGTACTTTTAAATCAGTAAGATGGAACACCGAAACCAACCCAGATCTATGTTTTGTCTCACGTGACGATCAAGCCACCCTCTACAAACTACAAGACGAGTCCTACAAGCCTTTCCACATAGTCAACACTGACCAGTCTTGCAAGAAGTTGGTCTAACAATTCCCATAATTAGATCCTCGCCTTTATCTAGATGGAACTTTGGGAAAGCAAAGTGGGAAGAATTTGCCAGTATCCTGGATAAAAACCTAAGATGAATACCTCCATTAGCAAAAAATTACAATAGATTTCTCAGAGTAATCATAGTGACAGCTAAAAAGTCTATTCCTAGAGACTTTAGAAAAGAATATATCCCGTGCTGAAACGAAACATGTGAAATGCTATATGATGATTTCCAATATAACAGGCATACAGAAGCAACCGACAAACTGCTGCAGAACCTGGACAATGCCCGTAAACTCAAATGGAATGACACAATGCAAACCTTGAATTTCAAGGAGTCCAGCCGGAAAGCATGGAGCCTCCTTAAAAAGCTAGGTGAAACCCCACATAACCCTCAAGCAAAGCATCAAGTCACTCCAGACCAAATAGCAAGTCGACTTGCCAACATGTCTAGAGTGAGCCGAAAAATATCATACTTGGAAAGTTAAAAAACAATTGTTCCATCTAAAAAGAATGTACTCTGCCCCTGCAAACCTCTCGTCCCCTGTCACCGATATAGAGGTGGCAAGGGCCATCAAACAAATGAAGAATGGGAAGGCTCCAGGTTTTGACAATGTACACCTAGAGTTCCTTACCCACTGTGGAAAACATACCAAAAAATGGTTGGCTCACTTCCTTACTAACATACTACAGACAAGTGTCATCCCTGCGTATTTTAAACGGGCAAAGATCATAGCCATTCTGTAGCCTGGAAAAAACCCTGAAGTTCCAGAGAATTTTAGACCTTTTTCACTGGTAAGTACTACTTACAAGTTATTTGAAAGGATCATCTACAACAGAATCAGACCAATTATTTCCACAAACCTCCCAGTTTAGACCTGCAAGAAACTGCGAGGATCAGGTACTGGCCTTGGCAACTCACATAGAAGCAGGATTTGTGAGACGATTGAAGACTGGTGCTATATTTGTTGACCTTACTGCAGCCTACAATACAGTGTGGCGAGGTATACAAACTGCTGAACATTTTGAAGTGCAAAAAAATCACTTGTCTGATCACTAACTGAACTTTCCACGTTGTCTCAGATAATAAGATAAGCAAAGTAAGAAGAGTGAATAATGGTCTACCTCAAGGCTCAGTTCTTGCCCCACTTCTTTTTAATGTATATATATTTGTGACATTCCTCAAACAGAATCCCGACAATTTTCTTATGCTGACGATCTGGCAGTAGTACAACAATCTGATAACGTTCAGCAAATTGAAAATAGTTTAAAAGCAGACCTCAAAACCCTGAGCAACTATTTTAAGAAATGGCATCTTGTACCCAGTTCCAGCAAGATGGAAACTAGTGTCTTCCATCTTAATAATCAGACGGCGAATCTCTCACTTGACATTCTTCTTGATGGCATTCCCCTCTGACACAACCCCTTCCCCAAGTATTTGGGAGTCATAATGGATCGCAACTTGTCGTACAATAAACATTTAAACAACCTTGCAGCAAAACTAAGAACCAGAAATAATATTCTGCAGAAGTTAACCGGCACCTCCTGGGGAGATCCACCTCCACACTTCATACATCAGCACTGAGCCTTGTGTATTCTGTAGCTGAGTACTGCTCATCTGTCTGGATGAATAGTATCCACGTCCAAAAGATCGACACAGTTTTGAACCAAACAGTGTGGATAATTAGTGGATGTATCAAGACCACTCCACTGTACTGGCTACCCATTTTGTGAAGCATCAAACCTCCTACAATAAGATGACACAATCGCCTAATTGCCCAATATAATAAGATCTGCCCATCCACGATGACATGGAAAATCAGGTTCAGAGACTTAAGTTGAGAAGTCCAAGCATAAAAGCAGCAAAACAGATTATATCTGATAATTTTAACGGGAGAGAAGCTTGGAAATTGGAGTGGATAGCCTCAGCCCCACCAGAATGCCATACCCTGTTTGTCAGTCAACAGGCACTAAAGGGACTTGACCTTTCTCGCAAGACCTGGGCAGCTCTTAACAGAGTTAGGTCTGGTCATGGCAGATCTGCTTCAGCTCTGTACACATGGGGAATGAGAGATTCGCCGAGATGCGACTGTGGTAAGGAAAAACAAACCATACGTTATGTGACCTTTGATTGCCCACTTCGAGCCTTCAGGGGATCACCGACAGATTTCATTAATATTTCCAATGGAGCTCTTCATTGGCTGTACCATGTTAATTTTAATTATAATTTAATGTAGAATTGTATTATTTTATGTGCAATGGCCATAAGATAAATAAATAAATAAACCTCCAATCTTAATCTCCTTCTCTGGTCACATAGTGGGATCTCTCTAATGTTTCATTTTCTCTTTCATATAATTAAGATGTCATCTAAAATATTGTATGAGAACTGTATATAAAAAAAGACTTAACTGAAGGAATAGCAACTTTATTTTAATATATACAAGTCGTTTACATTTGCACCTTTCAAAGTATACTCCTCAGCTTGCCACACATCCCTCCCTACATTGCTTCCAGTATTCGCGCCCATTCTGGTTCATTTTTTGAAATGCTCTTTAATTCCTTTGTACAATTTCTTTTGATGTCATCGATTGTGTGAAATCAGTGTACTTTAAAAGTCTATTTCAATGTTGGATGATGAAAATATCTGCAAGAGCCACATCTGTGGAGATGGGTGGGTGAGTAACCACTGGCATCTTCTTTTTACACAAACGTTCGCTCACACGCAGATAATTTGTGTGCTACAGTATCAGATTAAAGTTCTGCCAAATATCAGGCCCCGTTCTGTGTCACCGCATATCTTCACCATCCATCACTGATGTTTACCTCTTCAGCTATCTCCCTGACTGTTATCTAAGAATTTGCAAACACCAAATCATTCACAGAGTGGACGCAAATTTATTTATTTATTTATCAATCTAGTTTCATGGATTCCTGCTGAGGAAGGACCTCTGGATGAGAAACATGTCATGGTTAATACATATACATACAATATGAGTCACAGGGCTACATTTAAGCACAGGCTACCTAGGCTGTGGCCTAGGGGCCCACACCACAGCCAGAGGGTCCCCCGATGACCGGTTGGAGAGGCTAGAAGCTAAAAATGGAGAGAAAAAAAGAGTTCACCCATTAATTGTTACACCACTGCCGACAGGGTCCCGCACCACATACATATATAGCCTAGGGGCCTACAAAGCCTAAATGCGACCCTGATGAGTAGTCATAATCATAGTGAAAGCAATTAATTATATGTTACAAAGACAAATAAACAGAGTAAAAATTTTAAAAAAATTACAACTGGTTTTTGCAAAAGGTCATATTGAATACAATTAATAATTTTGTTCAAATTGTTGAATGGAGTAGAAGAAATTGCCAATAAGATAATCTCTGTTTTTCTTCAAATATATCTTTATTTTCTGCAAATTGTTTTTTACTCTTGGGAAGTTTATTAAACAGATGTATCCCAGAATAATTAACTCCTTTTTGTACTAATGATAGTGATGTTTCTATTTTGTGCAAGTTATTTCTGTTTCTTGTATTGAAATTGTGTACCTGTGAATTAGATGTATAAAGGTTAAAATGTTCAATGACAAAGCACATGTGAAATTATATATACTGAGATTTCATTATAAGAATATTGAGTTTTTTAAAGAGTTGTCTGCAAGAAGTTCTTGGTTTTACCCTGCACAGCATCCTAATAGCTCTTTTCTGTGCTATGAAAACTTTTTTTACTTTGTGAACAGTTTCCCCACAAAATTATGACCTATGACATCAATTAATGAAAATATGAGGAATATACCTGTTTTGTTAATTCTAGATCTGCTGTTAGATAAAGTGTGCATATTGCAAAGGTGGCACTACTTCTTTTGTAGTGATATGTTCATACAAACAGAGTTTCTATTTTAATGCCAAGGAATTTTATACTCTTTCTTTCTAAGATTGTGTTATTTTTTATAATTTATATGTAAATCCGGCTGTGTATAATTTTTTGTTTTAAACCTAGTATGTGTTTTTTCAAAATTTAATTTTGATGAATTTGCCTTAAAAAATTCGCTACTTCACTAAGTACTTCATTTACATTAAATTCTAGATTATTGTTTGGTGTTAGTTTCATCTGCAAATAAAATACTTTTAACTTTGTCGGATAAGTTTACAGGAAGAGGAGGGATCCTAGGATAGAGCCTTGTGGAATTCCATGTTTTATTTTATCCCAGTCTGATGAAGCATCTTTACTGTTTTCATAATCAAAAATGGAAACGTTTCACATTCAACTTTCTGTGTATGATTTAAACCATTTACCTGCAGTTTCATTAATACCAGAGTATACCATTTTCTTCAAAAATAATTCATGATTTACATAGTCAAATGCTTTGTCAAGATCACAAAATATTTTTACAGGGTTCATTTTACTATTCAGTTCCTCAAACATGTTATTAACAAATTAACTTATAGCCATCTCTATGTCTGACACTTTTTGGAACACAAATTGTGAATTAGTGAGGATATTATAGTGTGTAACATGTTTTATTACACTACGATTCGTGACATTTTTTTTTTTTTTTTTTTTTTTTTTTTTTTAAATAAAAGAGAATCCAGAAAAAAATGAAATGGGACAACAGTTATCTACAAATGTTGCTTCTCCTTTTTTTAAATAACTGTTTTACAACTGCCTATTTTAGTCTATTGAGAGAGACACCTTGCATTAAGGAAACAAACCGAGTAATATTATTATTTATACACAATATTTTGGTGACAAAATCTCCATCGCCATCTTTAGGTGCAGTCATAAGTCTTGAAGTTTGCCTAGAGCATGGCGATGACAGACGCTGTTTGCCTAGCAGCATCTCAGACTTCATTAGACGTCCACGGAGCACAAAAAACAGAACATTGCTGACGAGCAGCCTCAGTATCAGGTATCAATACATCACTTTGTTAGAAAACACAGTCACGGTTAACCAGATCAGATGCTAGGTGAATTTCAAACGCTTCTGTAAAGACGCTGTTCCAGAAGCTTCTTGCATGTGCCAGCACCTTAATTGATCAATGGTCTTGTTCCAAACTATGTTCCATCACCACGGATTTGCCCTTTTGCCCCATGCGAAAATGTCGGGCATGTTCCAAACAACGTTGTTTAACACACCATACTGTCTGGCCGATGTACTCTGGCACCATAACATCAAGGCTCGGAAGGGTTCTAGCAAGAAATGGCATTAAGACAATTTTTCTACCATCTCCAAAACTAAGGAACACTTTGTGCTCTCCAAAGGATGACCTTGCCCTTCATACACCGGGAGTTTATTGCATCCTATGTGAATGTGGGAAGAAGTACATCAGTCATACAGTACGGTGTGTTAAACAATGTTGTTTGCAACATGCCCGACAAGTTCACCTGGGGCAAAAGGGCAAATCCATGGTGGCAGTAGTTTGGAACTAAGACATGGATTTGATTATGAATCAACTAAGGTGCCGGAACACGTGAGAGGCTTCTGGGCATCATTACAGAAGGGTTCGAAAGTCACCTCGTGTCTGATCTGGTTAACCGGGATTGTGGTTTCCAACTAAGTGATGCATGGATAACTGATATTGAGGCTGCTTGTCAGCAATGCTTTGTGGTTTGTGCTCTGTGGGCGTCTAATGAAGTCTGAGATGCAGCTAAGCAATGTAACAATGTCTGTCATTGCCATGCCAGTTTTTAAACAATATGCTCTAGGCAAACTTCAAGTCTTACAACTGCACCTGAAGATGGCAACGGAGATTTACGTCACCAAAATATTGTGTATAAAAAATAATGTTACTCGTTTTGTTTCCCGAGAAACATTCATAAATCTATTAAATGTTTTATATCATTTTCATTCATATTTCTTGTATATACCCAGTTTTTCTTTATCTGTTTAATAGTGTTTCTGGACTTGATACATAACAGCTGGACATCAGGATCTAAGATACCATTTACTACTGGAAGTATGCTGAGAAATATCCATAAAAAAATATCGATTGCAGTCCTGCTATTATTTTGTATTCTTGTAGGGAAACTTACAAGTGCCGTTAAATTAAAAGACAACATCAAGGCTTCCTTATCTAGTCTCTCATTGCTCTTCCTTATTATATTCCAATTTTGTAACACAGCATTCAAAGTGTTGTTCTATACAATACTTACCTACAACTACACATTACATTGAATCTTATTTTTAACTAAAATGACAACTCCCCCTTTCTCCATTTTACATCTACAGTAATGAGAGCTTGTAGTTCATAATTTGTGATGGACAGCTGAGATATACCAGCATCAGACAAATGATGTCCAGATATGCACAAAACATCTACATTAATTTTTTCGGAATTTTGAATCTCTTCTAGGCATAAGGTAATTTCATCAATTTTACTAAATATTTCTCCTATATTTTGATGGAGAATAGTGGTCTGAACAATTTGTTTCAATGCCTTTGAATTATTTATTTTATCAGTACATACTGGTATGTCAATTGCTATTTCTAATTCCAATATGTTTTGAACACTAGACACAATGTCTTTATCTTGATACATCTATTTTATTTACCCTAAAAGGCTGCAACTTAACACCGCTTATAACAGGTATACCTCTTTCACTCAACTGGCACCTGTGGATCTCAACAGCAATAAGAAGCGAAAACTTCCTTTTACCTCTGATATTCAGATGGAATCCATGGCGAGTATAACTGTCCCTACCAATGCAAGCTATATCTATCAAACCTGTGTGTGAATTTTCTTGCTGCCAGAGAACCCTTTCCAACAATGCAATTACGCTTAATAATTATGCCACATCCAAGGTTTAAGTGGGTGCGCAGACTTCCATGGTCGTTGTTGATGTTATCTTGGTTATCCGGGTTGAACGGCGTCATTTATGAAAACTTAATGTTTCAGCCATCATTTTGCTGCCTTCTTCAGAGGACTGTCAAGGCTGGGATCGCTGTTGCCTACATATAGCTCCCGGAAAGCACGCTAACCATTTGGAGTGACGTCACTCAAGATACCGCCGCCAGCATGGCCTGTCCAATGGGAGCTTGTGTTCCTCGTTTTCCAAAGCAAGCATGACCATATTTGGTGAAGTTGTTGCCCCGCCGTCCGCGTTCATATTATCTGGTCTCTTTTTCATTTCCAGTGCTTCTCTGATACACTTGGGCCACCATCTGCTTTAATGAACCAGTACACTAGTGTCACTAAATAAAACTGCGTGTCCACTGTCGGCCAAATGTTATGCTACAGCTGATTTGCTGACATCATTAATTTTAAGATGTCTTATGTGTTCACACAGCCTTTCCTTGACCATCCGTCCAGTCTCGCCGATATACACTTGGCCACAGCTACAGGATATTTGGTACACGCCCACTGCAGTTTCTGCCTCCTGTCTTTAACCTTTATGAGCACATCAGAGATCATCCTAGGCGCTCTGTATATTGGATGGATAATTTTCTTCTTTATACGATGGCCAATTTTATCTGTCACCCCCTGAACGTATGATAATACTGCCATGGGTCCTTCTGTTTGTCTTCTGGCTTCAACTTCCGGTGCTGGAGCACAAAGTAGTGCTTGAGGTTCAAGCCTTGCAATGGCCTTATTAATAACGTTAGGGTTGTAGCCATTGGCCAGAAACGTCTCCTTCAATATTTATTTTTCCGCGGGTATGCCCGCATCATCTTTTGCTATGAAAGCACGAACACTTAAAGTTTATAAAATTCCACGTTTCACTGCTGGATGGTGGTTAGAGGCTGCATGTGAATAGCGATTCGTGCGCGTGTGCTTGCAATAAACTCCGTGGCCCAGGGAGTCATATTCCTACCGCCTCACTATCACGTCTATATAAGGAAGTTGTTTGTTCACCTCAACATCCATGGTCAACTTAATTTTGTCGAGGGCACTCTTTAAGTGTTGGAAGGAGGCCTGGAGGAATTCTCGCCCATGAGGCCATATAACAAATGTGTCATCCATGTAACGCAGCCATAAAGAAGGTTTTTGATTGTGATTTCTGACCACTTCAGCCTCAAAAGCCTCCATAAACACATCGGCCACAATAAGAGACAGTGGGCAACCCATGGCTGCTCCTTCATTCTGCTGGTAGATGTCATTCTTGTATTGGAAGAAAGTAGTCATAACCTGAATTCGCCAGCAGGCTGAGATTTTCTAGTCGTTCCCTAATGATGCTGATGGTTTCGTCAATTGGCACGTTTGTAAACAGTGACGGGACGTCGAAGCTTGCTAGTATGTCGTCGTATTCCAGACGTCTGTCCTTGATCCTACTTTTAAAATCAGAAGAATTCCGAATTGTAATAGTAGAGTTAGTCACAATCTTTAACTTGTCCCCCAGACATCTTGCCAGTGGATGATCACAGACTGAAATACGCTGACAAATGGCCGTAATGGCACCCTGTCCTTGTGTATATTGGGAAGGCAGTACAAATTGTGGCGTCAGATTATTCCACGTAGTAAATTTTCTTTTGACCTCCTGTTCGATTGAGGTTGCTTACAATATTTTTGCTGCAAAGTTACGCTGAATTTTCTGGAGAGGGTTTGTTGGCAGCTTTGCATACGTGCCATCTTGGAATAACAATCTCGGTGGTATTCATCCGCATTCATAACCAATGAAGAATTTCCCTTGTCGGTGGGTAAAACTGCAATGTCTACTCTTTCCCTCAATCAACGCAAGGCATATCCAGGGTGGCCACAAACCGGGAAAACTGGGAATTATCAGGGAATTTCATTTAACCGGGAAATTTCATGGAAATATCAGGGTATTCAGGTAATTTCGAAAATAATCAGGGAATTTCTTTGCGACTACTCGGAATTTAGATATTTTTAAGGTCGTCTTGAATTTATTTTAATAATGAAATTTCTCATTAGATATTTAGACTTATATACATTTAACATAAAATAGCCAACGATAGTGTAAACAGCTCGCTAGAAATCGCCACTAGTACTTTCGACCAGCGCCAAAAAGTGCCACCGATGTTGCGTCACTCGCGAGCAACCAGGCGAGAAGACTGGCGTGCGTACCACGTGCTCCTGCATTGTTATCTCGACTCGCGAAAGTGGCATTAGAATCCTCGAACTATATGCTGTGTAGTTATAGATAGTCCTCTGGTCAGTTCAGTTTGCTAGCTAAGCGACAATCGCTTCATTTGTCATAAAATTTCGTCTGCTGTTTACAAACACGCAAACGCATATCGTGTGATCATATCTAATTTAAAAGTGAAAGTATTTTCTAAATATCGTTATTTTAGTTTATTATCAAATGGTAAGTTTTTCTTAATTTTTATGATTATGTGGAAGGAAGATTGTTATTTTTTAAGTTATTAATTTATTTTAATCGTGAAATTTCTCATCAAACATTTCAGCTTATATATTTTCAACCTGAAATAGCCGATAAAAGGGTATAAATAATTTATTTTACTGATCATTAACTCTTGGTATTTTTTTCTCGCAATGTTAATTACCGTTATCTGTGTTGGATCGTCAAAGTTTTTTCGAATGTTTATTCGATGTGACAGTTTAAACCATGGTTTAAACATGGAGGAATTCCTACCTCCATGGGTTTAAACAGTTTATTAGCGCTTGCAACGAGTGTCTTTGACTCGCACCAAACACCCGCCACAGAAGCGAACGGCACTCGCGAGCAATACGCGAGAAGACCAATGCGAGCGTACCGTGTGTTCAAGCAGTGCTATCACGATTCGAATAAGCTCGCGCGAAAGTGTAAATGAGGCATAAGAATAACCCGAGACACATCTCGTGTGGTCACATATAATTTTAAAGTGGAAATGTTTTCTAAATATCGTTGGTTTTAGTTCATTATCAAATGGAAGTTTTTTTTAATGTTTATGATTATGTCAAATTTTTCTACTGCTATTTTTTAAATTAATAATTATTTTTGAACATTCATTGGGAAGATGACAATTGCATTTTGGATGTTATTACTATTTTTGATTATTTATGTATTTAATTTCATTATAAAAATATCAATTTTTAAAATATTCAGACTAATGAATTCAGCATGATAACACGCTTTCAAAATGATTGGTTGATTAATCCAGATTTTAATATTTAGTTAGGGCTAAAAGACGTTAAAAATGATTTTAAAAGTGCAAAATGCAGACTTTGCAATGCTACATTTTCTTTAATTAATATGGATAAAACAACTATCAAATAAAACATACTAACAAACTTAAGAATTACAAAACTGTCTATCCTTTTCAAAGTCTTTTAAGTTAGTCACCACAAATTAGTAATGAGATAACTAAACATGGTTTGTCTGAAACATTTACTGTTTTTAATCCTATTACGACTCAGGAAAAAGAACAAATTCCGGCTCCTTTCTTCTCAAAGAAGAAGTAAGCTGTGCAGTAATACTTTGATGTATTCAGATACTGATGACTCACAAGTCAATGTGCACAGTGGGAAGTGATGTATTTAAAAAATGTTAAACGATACGGGTAGTCAAATAGCCAGAGGAATGGAATTGCAGCGAACTAAAATTACCTACTCAGTTCTTCAAGGGCTTGCTCCTTATTATAAAAGTAGACTGATGGAATCTATAACTTTTTGTAATCATTTTGCTATAGGATTTGATGAGTCACTCAACAAAGTTTTTCAAGAAACTCAAATGGATTTGGAGTACTGTAAAGAATGAAGTTTGAACATGATACTTAACATCTGCTTTTCTTTGTCACACAAGAGCTTCAGATCTTCTTCTGTCCTTCAAGGAAATGCTTCAACTCCTTATAAGCCTTAAAAGTTTAAAAATCTCAATAGATGGACCAAATGTTATTAATCACAAATGTTTCGAGAATTGGAAGCTGAGCTACAGAAAACTAGATAAATAAAAGATACTTTGGTACTTGACATGGACAGCTGTGGTCTTCATAACATGCATGGAGGATTTAAATGTGGAATTGAGGTCACTAAATGCAATATTGTTCAGTTTTTATGGTCAATTTATTATCTGTTTAAAGACGTATTGACAAGCCATGCTCAGTTAACAGAGTATTCAGGATCAACTCTTTATCCTAAAAAATTTTGTGCAGCCCGTTAGATAGAAAATTACAGTTGGCTGCTTGTGCTATCGAAATTATTCCTAATCTTAAAAACACGGTTGAGGGATTTACAGCATGATAAAAAAGAACTAACTAGCACCAGTTAAAAAATTGTTACTGAGACTCTTTCAGATCCTTTGCTGCCAGCAAAACTAGAATTTTTTCGGTCATTACCAGCTGAATCACAACCATTCCTACAAGAATATCAAACGAATGCTCCTATAGCACCATTTCTTCACAGCTCTTTAGTGACAGTTCTCCATAGGATAATGCAAAGATTTATCAAAGCAGATGTACTGAAGTCTGTTGACTCATTATCAAGTATAGACTTAACTGATCAAAACAATTTGATTTTGTACAGTCAAATTGACATGGAATTTGGTACTAAAAAAGATATTAATTAAAAAAAAATATCACTGATCTCATGATTTTACAATTGCAGAAAGATGCCGCATCTGCTTTGAAAGCTTTTACAGGAAAATTGTCACCCTTACTTTAATAAACTTAACAAAGCAGTCTGATCCTAGTCTTGCACATTTTTTCGAAGTCAGAAGTAGGAGACTAAAAGCCTACTCACTATTTTGTATTAAAATAATCGGATCAGTGGTAATGAGGCTGATGAAATTAATCAACATTTCAACAATTTATGTTCTCAATGTTTGGCATTGCAAGTTCTTAAAAATTATTCATGAACAAGTAAACGCCTAGATCATTTTTGGGATTAATTAATTCTTGGACATGCTAATCCAGTCAACAGTAAAACTTTTAAAGATAGTAATGGTTTTATCTCGTGGCAATGCTAATATTGAGAGAGGTTTTTCAGTAAATTCTGATGGTTTAGTTTAGAATATGAAATATGAAACTTTAATTGCTCAGTGATTAATGTATGACTGTCTTAAGTGAAACAAATGGGGATGTTGCAACTCTTGATGTTCCAAAATCTTTAGTTCATTCTTACCATAACTCACATTCAAATTTATCTCAAGAAATTGAACGCCGAAAAAAGAAAGATAAAATAACTGAATCAGAAGATATGAAAAGGAAACATGTAGCTAATGAAAAAAAATAAAAACATAAAAAATTTGGCATCAAATAAAAAGTTAAACTTCTAGCTGAGGTTCAAGTTATTGATGAGCAATTTAAAAATCTTAAATGACTTTTATATAGCAAATACTAACAGTTTAATTTGTGCTAATTTATCATTAGCTTGTTTCGGTTTTACTCATTTTAAATTACTTTTCATAAGATTATTAAATTAGTTATAAAATACCATTAAAAATTAATTAAATAAATTATGATATTCAAATAAACATAATTAGAAATGTCTTTTTAATTTTTGTGAGTTTTGTAACAGTTTTTCCAATTAAAATGTAATCAAATCTTAAAAAATTATAATTATGTGAATAAAATTTCTAATTCAGGGAAATGTATGACAAACTTTACTGAAAACCTGGAAATATCAGGGAATTTTTAAATCATTTCTTTGTGGCCACCCTGGTATCGTTCCCCCCGAGTGAGGTTCAGCGGAGGTGGTTTGGAAATTGAAAAAATCTTCGCAGTTTCTCTGTGGATCTCGTGAGCATCATCTGTTGAAAGAGAAGAAATGGAAGATTCCACCGCAGCGATGACTTCATCCACTGGTATTGGCTGGTGTAATAGCAAAATTGAGTCCTTTTGCAAGAACTAAGTTGGTCTCAGCGTCTTTCGTCTGGTAGTACAACATTCGGCCGACAGTGGGCACACAATTTTATTTAGTGACACTAGTGTACTGGTTCATGAAAGCAGATGGTGGTCCAGGCGTATCAGAGAAGCACTGGATATTAAAAAGAGACCAGATAATATGAATGTGGACGGCGGGCTACAACTTGACCAAATATGGTCATGCTTGCTTAGGAAAATGCAGGACGCAAGCCCCCTTTTGACAGGCCACGCTGGCGGCAGTAACTTGAGTGACGTTACTCTAACCGGTTAGCGCACTTTCCAGCAGCTACATATAGGCGACAATGATTCCAGCCTTGACAGTCCTCTGAAGAAGGCCGCAAAATGATGTCAGAAACGTTAGGTTTTCATAAACTGACACAGTTCAACCCGGACAACCAAGATAACATAGACAACAATCGCGGAAGTCTGCACACCCACTTGATAAATCTCTATAGGGAGAATGTCTTCAAATTTACCAGGCAATTTAGATCGCTCCGACAGAAGAGAAATTACAGGCTGTGTCATCTAGCTTTCCTGTGCCATTGCTGATATAAAGACATCATTCCAGGCTTTCTCAACATCAGGCACCATTTCCTGATGGCTACCGCCCGCTGAATTTTGAAGAGAAGCAGCAAGGCACTTCTTCGTGAACACATTCAATACACACGGAGTGAACTGGCAGCGATAGAAGTAAGAATTCTTGGTTCCACTTGTTCCTTCGTAAAACATTAAACGTCGATGACTGGGACTTGCACCACAAATTATCGTGGAATCAGGGCCATAACGAATTTTAAAAAACTAAGAATACACAAGTGGGCAAAATCTCCAAACTAGAGGAAAAGCAACACCCAAAATTAGAGGAGAATCTGTTAAAAAGATGTGTGGTCAACTTCCCAAATGAGACGATAGATGCTGAGACGAACTCAGTTCTTGCCATAGGTCTCAAGTTTGCTATTACACCAGCTAATTTACCAGTGGATGAAGTCATCGCTGTGATGGAATCTTCCATTTCTTCTCTCTCACCAGATGATGCTCAAGAGATCCACAGAGAAACGGCGAGGATCTTATCAATTTCCAAACCACTTCCGCCGAACCTCACTCAGGGGAACGATATGCCTTATGTCGATTGAGGGAAAGAGAAGACATTGTGTTGTTACCCGCCGACAAGGGAAATTCTTCAGTGGTTATGTGTGCGGAAGAATATCACCGAAAGGTAGAGCCGTTGTTGCAAGATGGAACATATACAAAGCTGCCATCAAACCCTCTCCAGAAAATTTGTGTAACATTGCAACAAAAATACGGGAAGCAACCTCAATCGAACAGGAGGTCAAAAGAAAATTAATTACGTCAAATCATCTGAAGCCTCGACTGTATTGCCTTCCCAAGATACACAAGGATGGGGTGCCATTACGGCCGATTGTCAGAGTATTTCAGTCTCTGATACATCCGCTGGCAAGCCATCTGGTGGATAAGTTAAAGATTGTGACTAACTCTACTTTTACAATTCAGAATTCTTCTGATTTTAAAAGTAGGATCAAGGACAGGCGTCTGGAATACGATGACATACTAGCAAGCTTTGACGTCCTGTCACTGTTTACAAACGTGCCAATTGATGAAACCATCAGCATCATCAGGAACGACTAGAAAATCTCAGCCTGCTGGCGAATTCTGGTTATGACTACTTTCTTTCAATACAAGAATGACATCTACCAGCAGAATGAAGGAGCAGCCATGGGTTGCCCACTGTCTCTTATTTTGGCCGACGTGTTTATGGAGGCTTTTGAGGCTGAAGTGGTCAGAAATCACAATCTAAAACCTTCTTTATGGCTGCATTACATGGATGACACATTTGTTATCTGGCCTCACGGGCGAGAATTCCTCCAGGCCTCGTTCCAACACTTAAAGAGTACCCACGACAAAATTAAGTTGACCATGGATGTTGAGGTGGACAAACAACTTCCCTTTATTGACGTGATCATGAGGCGGAAGGAAGATGGCTCCCTGGGCCACGGAGTTTATTGCAAGCCCACGTGCACGAATCGCTATTCGCATTCAGCCTCTAACCACCATCCAACAGTGAAACGTGGAATTTTAAAAACTCTAAGTGTTCGTGTTTCCATAGCAAGTGAGGTTGCGAGCATAGCCGTGGAAAAAGAAATGTCTAATGACATTTCTGGCCAACAGTTACAACCTTAATGTTATTAATAAGGCCATTGTGAGGCTTGAACCTCAAGCACTACCTTGTGCTCCAGCACCGGAAGTTGAAGCCAGAAGACAAACAGAAGGACCCATGGCAGTATTACCATATGTTCAGGGGTGACAGATAAAATTGGCCATCGTATAAAGAAGAAAATTATCCATCTAATATACAGAGTGCCTAGGACGATCTCTGATGTGCTCATAAAGGTTAAAGACAGGAGGGAGAAACTGTAGGCAGTGGGCGTGTACCAAATACCCTGTAGCTGTGGCCAAGTGTTTATCGGTGAGACAGGACAGACGGTCAAGGAACACATAAGACATCTTAAAAATAACGATGTCAGCAAATCAGCTGTAGCACAACATTCGGCCGACAGTGGGCACACAGTTTTGTTGACACTAGTGAATTGGTTCATGAAAGCAGATGGTGGCCAAGGCGTATCAGTGAAGCACTGGAAATTAAAAAGAGACCAGATAATGTGAATCTCCAGCTCTGGCAGGAACTGAATCTCCAGTCTTATATAATATGAACGCTGATTGCGGGCTACAACTTTACCAAATATGGTCATGCTTGCTTAGGAAAATACGGGGCACAAGCCTCCATTGGACAGGCCACGCTGGCGGCGGTAACTTGAGTGACGTCACTCCAAACGGTTAGCGTGCTTTCCTGGAGCTATATATAGGCAACAGCGAACCCAGCTTTGACAGTCCTCTGAAGAAGGCCACAAAATGATGGCCGAAATGTTAGGTTTTCATAAATTGAGGCGGTTCAACCTGGACAACCAAGATAACACATCCAGGGTTTGCCATAAAGCTCAAGCAAACCTACAAATCCCACATTTGTCTGATGTGTGTTCTCGGAAATGTGAGCAATGTCTTCCTCAATTGAATAATTGAGTTCCTTATCAAGACTATTTCCTGGTCCCCTCACAATTACAATACAAACTTCCTCTGAGAAATGTTTCCTTATGCCGTCCACATTTGCTACTACACTTCCAAGATCTGCATTAGGTTTGAAAATACTGCAGACTTCATAATCTGGACCCAGATCATTCAGTCCATCCTGACGGTCCTAGATCCTCCAGTGGCCAAAACACATTTGATGTCTCCAGCTAGAAACCATCAGATTGGCAGCATCTCCTACCTCTCCTGCCAGAGCTGACTTCTTTCCACTCACTGTTCTGCCTAAGCCTAATAACAGAGCTTTAAAACCCTCTTTCAGATGCCACACCTGACTGGAGCTTCTGAATCCACTACTCCTTATCATCAGGAGTGACAGTTCCAGGTAATACTGACACAAGAGTCATTAGTAGCAACATCACTGCACCCCCAGAGAAATCAGTGCCTGCAGTTCCAGCACGTCACTCCTTCTCTTACTAAAGTCATCAGTTGATATGGAATGTTGCACACTTCAAGGATTTTTGTCAGTCAAAGTTTTTAATTGACTGTACCAGTGAGAAAATGGTGTCTGGCTCATTGTTTCATCCCCAAAGGCTTTTCAAAGCATTTGGAATGTTTCTATACCACGTGAAACCAAATGTAATGCACACATATTGCTCCTCCAACTCTTTCATTTCCAATAAGGCAAAAATTGTACCATAGGCCACTGCAGGCTCTGACAATTATTGCCATTGCCCAACAACGAATCTTGCAGCAACGCAGAGCTAAAGGATGCCACAATTTCACTCATTTAATTTGTCAAGTAGTTTGTGTTTTTTTTAACAGACCTTGTATATTTGTATTTAGTTTATTTGTCATCACAGACCTCCTGCCTCCCAAATCTTGTAAATGATTTAACTTTTTCTTAATATTGCCTTGTCGCAATTTTTCTTATTGATTAATTAGTAACAAACCATTTTTGGTACGCATTGTAAAAAATGTTGACAGACTGATCTTACCACCACAAGTTGTCAAATTCTTGAGGAATCCATACACTCTTTTTTTCTTCTTCTTCAGGATTTACACCCCATCTACATAAAGGTCATTAGAGGTAGGTAAAAGGGGAGGAGGGAGGAAACAGGAAGGAATTTAGCCATGACTTATTGAAGGAACCATCCTGGCATTCACCAGCAGAGATTTCTCGAAGCCTTGGAATATCAAAATCTGAATGACCACATGGGGAAACCCATGTCCTTCCAAATGCCAGGCCTGAGCAATAGCACTCATCTATGCCACATCATGCTCATGCACATGACTGACATCATTGGTCACTAAAGTCCTTGTATTCTGCATGCTATCCTCTAATCAGCTACCCAACATTGCTTCCATATACACCACAGACTTATTGTATTACTTTATTTACATACAAGCTTCAACGATTTTTGTGTACCCAATAAACAGTTTGCCAGGTATTGTATTGTCACTGTAATTCTGATTTTTATCCATCATTTCTGTTGTTTGTCTATAGATTTGACAATCAGGCAGAAGACAATAAATATTAAAATGATATGGATCTCATAGTCAAAAATTTTCACAGTATATGTTTTCAGTTCCTTCTTCTTACTTTGTAAATGGTGTATTAAAAATTCATAAAATAAAGTTTTGAATATTAGTTTCTCTTTTTATAGGTTTATATACATATTTAGATAATCATAGATACAAGTTAAGTACATACAATTCTCAAATAATATCTTAAAATTCTGGTCTCTTAATCACTACAGAAGATGGAAAAGTTGGGTCTCATTTTGCAAATAATATTAAATTGGGGAACAAATCCTTGGTGTTCAGATAACAACCTTCTGAGAGAGAAAAAAGAATGAATTAACCAAGAAACTGTCAAATCACACTGATTTCATATCACTACGTAAACTATACCGGTAGATATTTATGTCTACAGAACCTGTACTGCATACTGACCAACAGGTTTTGTAGACAGAAAGCTATATCATTAAGTCTTGTCTGTCAGTTTATGGCAACATAAACTGATTTCTATAGAACAGGTAGAAGATACTATAAAAATGCTGGATTTACTGATCATTTTTACCTTTGGACTCAATTTACTATTGTTATATTTGTTAACAGTTGGTGGAGTCCATGGTTCAGATTCTACTTATGGTAAATTTGATGTCTTTATCCAGTGGCAAGTCAATATTAAGCACATCAAAACTCCAACATTTAATAAAAATTTTCAATGTATTGTTAAGAACCATTTAGTAACAGTGAATTGGCAATCAAACCAAAAAGAAAATGTTTCCACATTTCACTGCTACTGAACAATATTGGTGATAACTATACCCACAGCACATAAGATGCATGCTTCACCCAAAAAACTTTATTTCACTATTACTTTTAATTAGATCTAAATTGTTTAGCAGTTTAAGAGGTTTTTGACAATAGCTGGTGAATAGGGAACGATTTTTACAGCTATTTAACTAAGAATGAAGTTTTAACAGCACCTCTTGCAAAGATGCGTCCTTTTGTGACATCGAATGGTGATTTGTCACCTTTCTTTTTTTGACAGTTAGTTTTGCTGCAGCTATGGCACAATTTAATTTGTATTTGTCATCTGCAATAAAAAATTAGTGACGAGAGTGAAATCTTGTTATGTATGAGCTAATAGTTTTTTATATAAGCAGCAGCTAAGGGATTAGAAATAATGCACTTAGCAGCAATGGAGTGGAAAAAATGTTGTGAGATGATATTAATATGGAAAGAATAGATAAATTATACTCACCACTCACCCTAATTGAAAGGAGGAGGGCGGCAGCATAGCCCGAAATATTATGTTTCTTACATAATATTTCGGGCTATGCCTTTCTTCAAGAATATAAAAATATGTGACTGAGCTCATGCTGGTACCTGCAGTCAACGCAGCCTCATCAGTGACAGGGTGTAAAGATACCAGTTTGATTTGCAGCAAATATAACTGTTTGTTGGGTTGACATGCAAGTCTATGCAGAACAAAATATAAAATAATTTTATTTTTTAGGGGGCCTCATTGCAGTTATTATCCAAATCTAGACTGTGTCCCTTTTTGATAAAGTATAGCTGTCTCATTACTTGGCATCCATGTGTGGTTTTTACACTATCGATATGCAGCATTACTTCACAATATTCAAAGGTAAATATATGCTTGGTAACAAAATTGCATTGAGTATAAAGAAAGAAGGTATTATGCACAGTTTCAGATAATAACAGCAAATATGGCCACATTAAGGCATTTGTTATGATAACAGTTGTTGGTTTTGGCAATTTCTATCATGTTAAGAACATTTTATTTTTATTTTCTAGAACAATTTTACTTCCTGTTTTAAGAACTTTTGCTTTTTTTAATGTCAGAACAATTATCAGTACATATTAAATGTAAGAAATCTTCCTCAACAAATCTTACACATCCAGAATTAAAGTAAGGCTCTTGAAAAGAAAACCATCTTGAAATGTCAAAATCTTGGAAAAGTATAGAAATTTCCCGGAATGCAGCTTCTGGAGAATCTGAAATACAAATATATTAACTTAATTTTTTTTAAAAAGATTAACTGTCATCATAGGAGGGAAGAAATGGATGTGTAAAACAATGTTATTGTTGAAAGGTTCAAGTTCGTAATCGGAAGTAATAGTTTTATTTTTTCTTACACAATCAATATAAAACAGGGATTATTTTTACGTCTGAGAAAAATATTTTTAAACCAAAAGTTTTTACTTTCCATATGAGCTCTGCTTCTTAGTTTATTTCATTGTGCCATTCTAATTATCTCATACTGGCTAAATGTAGTAACAATGGTATAAAAATGTTCTTCTTTTAATGGGAGGTGTAAATGGAGAAACTTCAAAAACCAGTAGTTATTACCTTTGACATTCCTCTTGTTTACACCATTCACTGTTGTGTTATTTACCAGTCCCCACAAATTAAGCTACAAAAGCTATTTCCATTGAGATTTCAAAATGGCATACATACAAAATATCCAGACAATAAAATTTAAAAAATCATGTGCAAAATGTAGGTAAGTAAGTAACAACCTGATCCATGAGCAGCATTTCGGGTATCTGATAACCCATGGTGACCTCGAATTGTCTTTGGATGTGTAAATTGAGCCTGATAAACTTTTGTGGGTCCCATTAAATCTCTCCATTCTTTTATGGCATTCCTTTTTGCCAAAATATGTATGTCACATGGACCACTGTAATAAATAATAAGATGACTGAAAACATATTTAACTTAATTTTTTGACTGCTACATTTCTGAAACAAATTACTATTGGTTTTATACAAACATTATTCATTTCTTCTAAAAATTGGGAGGAGGAAGTACCACATACTTCAACAAGATATTTAATAATTAGTAGCATCACTTTACTAGGAAAGACAGGTTTTGTTACAATAATATTTTAGTGAATATAAAACTGAACAAACCTCTGCATGTACGTAATTAGGCGCTGGTAAAAAAACTTTCCTTTATGCTCATTATAAAATTCCTCAACTTCCTTTTTACTGAGAAGTGCCCTTCTGGTTTTGACAACATAAAATCCATTGATTAATATTCTTTCACGTATGTCCTGTAACCAGTGTGAAAAACTGTTAAAACTTGAATAACATGTATTGCAAATTGCTATTAACTGCTTTTGGTGATGTGTACTTAGCAGATACAAGCTTTGATAATAATAATAATTTTAAAAAACCTCAAGATTTTGTTAATATTTATTTTTTCATTATTTGTTTCTTCTACACTGCAGTAAGTAGACTGAATACTTCAGACATGTAATGCCATAAATCTGATTTATTTGAAAATTTTGCCCATAGTTTCAAATCTTGGGGAAGGCAATTAATTTAAAGTATGTTCACAAGAAGAGCAGTCGCACGTTCTACCTGAAACTCGCTATTTGATTTCTGACCTCATTTAAGGGTTATTGACAAAGTTTTTGAAGTGCTGAATCTCTATGCTTATAAATGATATCAACAGAGGGAATTAACAGCCAGATATGAATAGAAAATATATGATTTACCTATTATAGGTGTATGAGAAATAAGTGCTGGGTCTACTGGAAGGATTTTGAGGGTAGGCCAGGGCAATGCCTGATATCGTGGAACCATGGAAGTGTTGGTAAGCTAGTTTCCATCTACAGACTACAGAAAAGGGGGGGGGGGAGGGAAGGGGAAGAGCCAGTTGTTGCAGAGTAGCTCCAAATGGCTCTCAGTATAAAACAGTTGTTTAAGTTGGAAATGGGTTGCTGGTGTAAATTGTGCCTGTGTCCATTCATTCTGATAGAAAGTTAGTTAGTATTGAGGTCTATGTATGAAATGGAACTGTGGAGGAATTTGAGTTGATATATGGGTGTGTTGTGATACATGTGGCTAGTTTCCCATGTGACCAGATTGGAGTAGGTAGGTGGTGGTCAGGTGCATGCTGAAAGTTTTATTGTTGAGTCTATTGTATGGAAGGGAATCATGTGGCAGTTAGGAATAGTTACAAGGTGAGTATTTGTGGACCAATATGTTCTTTTAATAATACATTGCAACTCTATTACTTCATCAGTTTTATTCAAAATCATCAAGGGAAGCTTTGTATCTTTTAAGGTAGATAAGAAAAGAGAAACCATACATATCATTACCTAAATATTGTGTGACTGCATGTAACTCTTTTTTTTATCTCTCTCTTGTGCCACTCTCCCCCTCCGCTTTTTTTTTGTGGTCTGAATAACACACCAAATAGTTGTTAGATTTTGTTAATATCTTGTCTATTGTTTGTCTATTTCTATATTGTCTACACATGATACTAAGGAAAAAAGAAGTGGCTTTTAGGAGATATAAATAACAAAAGGATAGGGAAAAATGACCATCACTTAACAAAAGTTGAAGGCTGCAATGAATGAATAACACATAAGACAGGCACAAAAATAAAATGTTCATGCACTAGAGAAAGAGCCATTTGATTCTGGAGGTGTGCACACATAAAAGGTTACCCCATGACTGGCTAGGCAGTGGAATATAGGTTGGGGGAGCAGGTGTTGGAGGTGAATTGTTTAAAAATGAACTATTAATATGTCGGGAATGACTGAGGTAGTATATATATATATCACAGATTGTGGTGAAATGATATATGTAACAAAAGGAACTTTTATTGATGCAAAAAAGAAATTTTTAACAAATTACCTGTTAATATATATAATTAAATGATTTTTTATACATTTAAAATAATAAGTGATTGGTTAAGTGGAGGATTTTATCAATGATGGAGGCCAGGGGTTGTCTAGTGTCCAGGATATTCTGGTATGCAAGTTTTCATCTCCAGCGTTCTGATGCTGTGGTGGTGTCAGGGAAAAGTGATTGCTCTTACAGTAAAGCAATCATTGGGGTTGTTGGAATCATGGCCACTGGCATGTTATGGTACCGGCAGGTATAAGTTGTGGGCATAGTTAATCAAAAAGTTAACTTCGTTAATTGTTAATCCGCTACCTAGAAAATTAACTTCGATAATCGTTAAAGTGTTACATTTTTTTTTCAAATTTAACGCAAGTTAAAGTTAACCATCCAAAAGTGAGACTGATGTTTATGTATTGCAATAGGTATTACTGCAAGAAATATCAAGATGCTATGTACCGTGATGTGGGCTCAATAATACGTCTACCCAATGTCCTTCTGGAAATTGAGTTTTTATTGGGGCTCAACATTTTAACCAGCTTCTCAAAAGTATAGAATTCTTCAACATCTAGTGGAATCACGTTGGCAATGAAAAGGTTTTCAATACATCGGTCCACACCGCTTGGAATACAACGGTGCCTGTGGCTACGATGCCAAATTTTTTATTAACATAAAATTTTATTAACAGATGGAGATGAAAACAAATCAACTCTGCTGCTATCTTCATCAGAAGAAGCCACAGCACTTGAAGAAGGCTTTGCATTATTTTTCTTTTTTCCCAAAAGATGGCCCTGATTTTACTTTTTCTTCACTGTTTCTATTTTGATGTATGCATCCTCTTCATATGTTATTTAAGATTATCAAGGCTAGACTCGTGAGTCTTGCTTGTGGAAAGTTTTGGCAAACACAGTTTGCATTCACAAACCTACTGATCTTCCAGTCTTGACTTAAAGGCAAAAGTCTTAAATGTGGCCAAGGATTTTTAAAATTCTCATTACTATTGTTAGCACTGCTGCTTTCGCTAATGGGTTAAGGATCTTCAGTTTTCATGACGAAATCATTTAACGAATATCAGTTTCATTTATTTCACTAACAAACACCAAACCAATACCAACTAAAAAGTAACATTTGCCGGGCAGTAAAAAAAGTTATATAATAAAAATATCAAAATCAATCATTGCTCGAATTAGAAATGAATAGTGAGCGCCAAGTTGCAAACTTAAAATAGAAATGCTTCCTGTTCACACCCACGCCATGCCTAGCATAACAGTTGTATATGCATCAAACTTGAACTTCGTATTACCTAATTCGTTCGCCATCCAACACCCCAAATGGTCAAGCATGGCATGGCGTGCAATTCAAACAAACCAAATACGTCATCTACCAATGTAACAGGTAGCTCAATGTAATGGAAAATAAGAAGACCATTAATGACTTTTTAGGTTAACTTAAAAGTTAAATTTTTGCAATTTTGTTAACTTCGTTAATTAACAGTTTTCTTCCCAGCTGTGGTTGTGGGTGTGAATAGTTTGTCTGTGGCCATTCATTCTGATTGAGAGTTGCATGGCTAAGCCTATGTACGAACTCGTGCAGTGGTGGCAGGTAAGTTGGAACATTACATGAATTGTTGAATATGTGATGTGTCCAAGGATGGGGAAGGTTTCCCCTGTAGTAGGGTTAGAATGTGTAGTAGTGGATGGAAGCTTGCAGTGAGGTCTATTGCATAGAAAAGATCTATATGCTGTTTTTGGAGAGTCTGACGGAGGGTATTTGTGGACCAAGGTGTTCATAAGATTGGGTGGTCTGCTAAAACATGTAAGGGGACCTTGGGTAGAATTTTGGATAGAAGGGTGCACATTTCTGGAAAGGAGTGAAGGAATTCATACCCCTGTTGCAAGATTTAATTTATGGACTTGAGGCAAGGAGAGAACTGTGTGACAAAGGCAGGGATACAGGTTTTGTAGGTGCCAAGTGAGAGTGATTATGTGGAGGGTTGGTGATCGTACGGAGAGATCTGTTTAGGTACAATATACATGGGGTAACAATGTGAAATAAAGGCTAAAGATGTAAGAACAGTGACTTTCTCGGCATATGCTTGAAATGAAGTCTTCGCGGGTGTCTCGACACCTGATGAAGATGACAGAGCTAATCGTCGAAATATCGTGTTTTTGAAACACTATCCGGCGGCACACCCGTGAAGACTTCATTTCAAACGCTAAAGAGCTTTTCAAAGTTTTCCCTGCTGTGCGAGCACTGCAAAATAGCAACACATCTGTCCCCTTCATTCTGTTTGTTGTGCTAACTGCTGCTCACTATTGTGTCTGGCACAAGGGCCACACTGAGCATAGTGGTGAGTGGTAACAGTCTGGTCTCACAATCAGAAGGACATGGGTGCAAATCTCCACTGGTCATCCAGAGTTCCACACATTCTCAAAATCACTTCAGGCAACTGCTGGGATGGTTCCTTCAAAAGCCCATGACCAAACACTTTCCCATTCCTGCCCCCAGTATTTTTCACCTCTAATGGCTTCTATGAGGTGTAAAGTCACAAGCAAAAGAAAAAAGTCAAGCCACAGCACACAACATGTGGTTTACTATCACAACTCCTACAGGCACCTCTCTGCAGCATCTCACCTGTCTGCTGTGTGGCTTCATATTCCGTCCAATGGAAGTTACTGTTGGGATTTATTTTCTAGCAGCACCTCACCACCCCACTCCCCATTTGCTACTTTGCTATCTTAGAACTGACAGTGCCAATTTCCAGATGTCACCGAGACATAGTTATATGTGTCATTATTCATTTGTACATCTATGGTTTCCTTGATGACTGATTCTCAGTAGAATGATCTATAGGTCAACACCTTCACATTCCCAAAGTTTATTTGATGGTCATTGTCAATGGTATATTCAGATGTGATAGTGAGCCACAGTCACTAACATTCAAGATTCTTTGTTTTAATCCAGTGATGTGAAATTATACAGTATTGGGTGGGATTTGTGTAAAGTTGTTACTTTCTTCAAATTATATTATCTATTTCACTGCCTGTATCAGTTTCATAACTATACTTAAATTCAACAAGGTACTGTTGTATTTTTTAGGTATTTAATGTTGTGTAAGATAGTCAACTCAGAAATGTTTGGCTTGACAGAAGTTACTAATATTTTACAAGAAATTAAATCATTTGTGGAGATCAATGTTATTTTGATTCAGAGAATACTGCACTGAATAGTTTCAATGAAGTCAGGAAACAATATGAAATTATCGATGTTCTTCATGGTCACCTTGTAGAGACAGAAAGGGAAGATGATAAATAAGCAGAGCAGAAAGACATTTGCAAGTTAGTAACAGGTCACAAAACAAATATGATAAACAGAATGAAGCTGTCACACACTTAATGAATTGTGGTGTGAAACAGGTTTAACCTGCAAGAACTAGATAAGGTAAAGTAGGCAATTAGGAGTGTAAAAGATAAGAAAAGAAAGGTTTTGCTACTAGGTAGTAGCCATGAACATCTTCAGTATCAGTTAGGTACAGGGTGTCATATAAACTTATTTTTTCAGATAGCTCTTCAAAAATAGTTAAAAGAACCTTAAATCATACCAGATTAATAAATAGCCACTTTTAGAAGCATTTCTGAGTAACAAAGCACTTTAGAGTTATTTAAATAATTTATCATTTTTAGAAGTGATTTTGTTGCATTCATTTTCAGAGGTATATAATAAAATAACGATATGACACTAGGCGGGAAAATTTAATAACTAACACAACACGTGCAGCGAGAGAGAGAGATATAGATACTGGACTTAGTTTTATAGATATTGAAGATTCATACCTCATTTTAGTCAGAATAAAAAGATGCCTCAATAGCAAAACAAGAAATAGGTTGTTTTTTTTTTAGATAAAAACAGATACTGACCGGTTTCATCATTTTCTTAAGTAACAAAAATATAGGCTGGAAAGTGTATTCATATCAGAGATAAAGATTTACCTGATTACAAATATTATTATTAATTTCATTGCAATGGAGCTAACACTCCACTGGCAATTCCCTTTGTTTGACAATTCTGATAAGATTTAAGTGTTAAATTTAAGATTCTGGCAATATGGCGTTGGTCGCAATATTATACCGAACAATAATAACAAAGTGACATTAGAACTAACAAAGAAATATCTAGGAAGGAAACACTTTAGGAACTAAATTAAATTACTAGGGGATATGAGAATTTTTGTGAAAAAAAATGATGTTTATTTCAGCTCACTCAGAGCAGTAGTTACAGAGAAATATTGAAGTCTCATAAGAATTGTTTCATGTCATGAAAGTATTTAATTTGACCTTAAATATGATAAGTACAGTAGAGTAAAATATACCAAAACTTGGGGGTTTGGCACTAAAATCTGCTCAGGGAATTAGGAATTTTAGGAGTAATTGAAAATTTCACAATTTTTTAACTTCAGGAGTTAATATCTCATAAACTATAGTGTTTCTGGCAAACTTTACCATAAGATGAAATGACAGGGAAATTCAGTACTATAAATTTCAGAATGATTGAAGTAAAAATAATAAATATCTTTGACAGTTCAAAGGTCATTATGACATCATAAGGAACAAATTCTATTTAAGAGGACCCACGGGTCATTTTGGTTAGGTATTTTTTGGCTGAACGTCGACTGGAGCAGACAAGTGTAGAGAGTGATGCAATGTAGGGCAGGCAAAAAAATATTAAGTAGCTGTGGAATGCCCATGTCAGCTAAATATTTCTTCAGTACGAACTTCATCCTAGCTGGAAGGCTAGGATGGAAGCTTGCCATGAGTGTGTCTACCTGCAGTCTTAATATCTTGGATCTGATTGTTTGATGCTTTGTTCAAAATTCTGGTACTGAAAGTGTATGAGAACTTCCTTTGGAAAATATAAACTTTAAATTGGCAAGAAGTGTAATTTTTGTTTATTTTACATACCTTTAACTATTAGGGTAAAAAAAACCAATAGTTTTGCAGCTGTTTAAAAAACCTTGTATCTTCAGTAACAGGTACAGTCAGGAAGAATGGTGTTTGAAGCATAACCCCCCCCCCACACACACACACACACACAAACACACACACACACACACACCCTCCCAAATCAATAATTTCTTTCTGACAAGGACTACTGTGCCACAAGTATATTTAAATTTAGTACTATATTTGGTCAGGTGATGGAGGACATAGGATCCCCGTGTACAAATTTTACAGAGGAGGATAATAATAAACAGTGCAAGACATAATATTGATGCAGGAATATAGCATAGAAAGCAACCTGAGGAAGGTGGTGAAAGAGGTACAGCATACCTACTTGTAACTGACATATCCTTATTTCCATGATCAGGCACAGTTAAACCAGCTATGAAATGGGTACCTCGAAGCAGGCACACTACTTTGGGTATGTGATGGTACTTGACCCATTAACACAGTTGGCAGTTGTGATTATACTACAGTAAGCACCAGAAAACAAAAGTGTATACTTTCAGAATTGCAAGCTAAAGCTGCAAGGAAACCCACTTCCAACTATGATGAATTAGGACGCTGTCTTTCTTTAGTTTAGAGGCTGCTGATGAGGGTATATTATATCTGACCAATGGGACACTGATTACATTGACAGGAAGGAAGAAATCATTAATACCAAATATGTGACGTTGATTCAACAGTAAAAGGATTGCAGGAAGGAAGGTGAAGATTGATGATAAGAACATACCATAACCATGCAAGGGTTGAAATTTTCATGCCCATAATCTATTGAATACCCTCACACTTGAAGATGGGATCAGTTTCAGAAATTTTGCGAGGATGACTACTACCAATTTTTAATGTCTTTTGAGACTAGCTTCAGTCAACCTATTTAATTATAAAGGGTTTCACAGTATACTGGTGATTGCAGTAACCAATGCTAACTATAATTTCTTGCATTTAGATGTAAGCAGCCAAGGCTATATTTCATATGGCGGAGTTTTCTTTCATTCAGATCTGCATGCCAAGTTGCAAGATGGGAGACGTAACTTGTCTTTTCCTGTTGTTGCTAGATGGAAACAACCTCACTCTTAATGGATTTGTCAGTGATAATCCGTTTCTACAAATTTGATAAAGCCCTTTCCCAGCTAAGCTTGGGTGACCGCATCCGTGACAGATTTTTAATTACAGATTGAGCAGGCCACCAAGGATTGTTGAAAATGCATTTCGGATTTGGCTATCAAAATTTAGATTTCTCTACCCTTATAAAGTCGAGAGATTGATCTAGCTTGTGCTTATTTGCATAATTTTCTTCCGAGTAATGCTACATCAAGCCTGTCAGGCTCTTTCGATACGGAGGATCCTGATGAAAATTTCATTCCTGGGAATGGATGTCTGTCATCAGTCTACAAAACACACCAACAACACCTAATAGAGCATACAAAATTATGACTGAATTTTGTGATTACTTCATATCAAGTGCTGGTTCAGTGCTTTGGAGAAATGATAGAATATAAAATTTAAAGACAACAATTAGTTGCAAAGTGTCAATTTCTAGCTGTGTTTGTTGTTTTAAGGCTTAATTGTAATGAAGCATGAATAGTTTTTGTTTTAAACTATGATTTTGTAACAGCACTTGAGAAAATGTCATTAAATGTATGTAGCTCGATCTTGTACATACTGTGGACATATTTAGATCATATTATTTTAAGGAATCCTTATTCCAAATTTAAGAAATGAAATATCTGTTGCAGTATGGATGAGTTAAGGACAGCCTAAATGAATATATCACTCATAAAATACCTGCTATTAAACTTAATGAAGACAAAACTATAAACACAGAAGAGCACAATAGCAAATGCAAATAAGACATGTATAAATGCTCACCTCAGCATTTTTCGATGTGTTTGTATCAATGGTTTTGCTGGCTTGTGATTCAGTTACAGGCATCACGTACAGCAAAGGTTTAACCAGATTAGTGTTCCCTTTGTAACTGCCCCATTAATGTACGAATTTTTATTTTCTATTTCGGACACTGCAACTTTAAATTTTTCAACTAGCTCCTTCAAACATTCTGCTTTTCTATTTCCTTTTTTTATACTCAGACAATGAAACACCCAAGTGGCCTATAAATTTTCTATTAGTTGATGAGTGATTCTCATAACAATGGTGAAATTTTAATGAATTAAATTTTCGATGAGCAAAACAACACATGAATTAATTACAAACAACCTACATCTCTTCTCATGCCCACAATTTGAAAGATCGGAATGATAGTTAGAATCACGTCCTTGCTGCACGTGTTTCACAAAATTGTGTCCAAGATTCCAGCTTCAGTGAGACTCAAATATTCTGCTCTGCGACACCTGAGATTCAATGTCGTACACACAGCTGAAATATGATTCTTTGTCATGACACTGTTGCAGATTCTCCTGGAATTCAGAACTAGGTCAGTGAATGACAACAAAGAATTCCAGTGTGAACTAGACTTTAAGAACTATTATGCAGGAATAGTTTCAAAAATATCAGAGAGGCAACATGTAAGTACAAATGAGCACACTAATTAATTAAAAACAGAATCTGAGATTTGTTGATTTGAATTGAATTAAATTGCGATACAGGGCACACTCCAGTAGCAATTTCCCCAGTCATATAATTACAATTTCCTTAATATTTTTTATTATTATTATTACAATCTTATTTACTTTCCATGTTAAATTCCTTGCCTATCTACTTTTGTGATTTACTAATTTTAAATTCGTCCAGCATTTTTGGTAAATTGTTCATCACTGCCCTCAGTAACTTATTCCAATCCCTGACACCCTTACCCACAAAAGGAAATTTTCCCACTTCCTTTCGCATAAATCACTTCCTGTCCATGAACTGCTTCTAATTCTTTGACACACATTCTTCCAAGCTCCATCACCAACGTATGACCTGTGCACGCCAAGTACTCTTTTAACCCTCCTCCTGTCTTCCAATGACTCCCAATACAGTTCCTTAATCATTTTAGTTACTGAGTGGGACTTGCAGTAATTTCCACAAACAAATCAAGCTGCTCTCCTTTCCACACCCTCCAACTCCTGTATTTGATACAAAAAATGTGGGTCCCATACTATACTACCATATTCATGCAATTGTCTGACCAAAGTTTTGTAACCCAATTCCTTAACATCTATGGTACATCCTCTCATCATTCTCACCATTAAAATGAAGGATTTTGTAATCTTTGCCTACCAGCTGCCCAAGATGTCTTGCCCAGTTGAGTTTATTATCAAACAAACATTGAGGAAAGATATTTACATTCAAAAACAATGTCTGTCCCCACCCTATAATCATAAACAACATTTAGTTTTTATCTGTGTACCTAATAAGCTGACTCTTCTTGGCATTTATCTTTATTCTCTGTATTCCTACCCAGTTAAATATTTTATCTGGGTCACCCTGCAGCTGCTGACAATCTTCTTCCATTTAGATCCTATTATATACCATTATGTTATTTGCAAATATTTAACCTGCAATATGGACTTAGGAGGGATTATTCAAGTAAATCTCAGTCAATGGGCTGTGTGCAAGGGACAAGAGAGGTCAGTTTGGTAGAGCAAATCTGTATCTCTTTTGACAGAGGTATAGAATGATGATGATTAAGGTTAAGCCATTTGGGATAAATCAGAATATGTCATGCTGGATAAAAAAATTCATAAGAGGTAAAAGGCAAAAAACAGCTTAAGAAATGGGGTATTAAAAGAGATAGAAGAGAGGACAGGATTGTCATAGTCTAGTGTATAGAGATCATTGCTGTCCAATGTTCAGGTGGATAATAATGTTTTAGGCTCCACAAAAGAATTTATAAAAAGCATACAGTACAAGGTGTTATCATATGAGCACTAGTAGGCATGCCATTACCTGTACCTAGTGTGCCAGTTCAACCACAATTTGAGACTATAGCTTTAATTCTTAAAGGGCAGCATGCAACCAAATATAATCATAACAAACAAAATACATGCATCAAAAACAGTATTTGTTCTCTTAAGACATTTCCTTATTTTATTGTGATTTCTTACACACTGAAAATTTCCCCAAATCAAATGACTGGTGCAGTATTACTAATCTTATGTCAGCAACAAATGTGACCAGTTAGTGTATATATTTAGTTCATGGAAAAAACCTAGACATTCCTTAGAAACAATTAAATTTATATGTGGTTAGAGTAACAAAAGTGAATCGGATATACTGTAATTTTAGCTAAGAGTATACCGAGGAAAACTTACTTTCAGCTTAAATTTAAGAAAACGAACTGCCTATTCTAGATTAAAAGCTCGCTAAAATATTGGTGATTTTATGCATGGATTTTTAATCTACGAATTTTATTTACTAGGAAATTCTGTGCATTGACAATTTTCTCTTCATTGCCCAAAAAGTGCAAAAAATGAAGTTCTTTTTGCATAAAATTTTACCAAACATGAAAGCCGTAGTCCGTCGGATGAAGTTTAACGTATTCCAATTACCTCAAAATTACTGATGCACTTTGGTAATGAGTAAATGATGCTTCTACTATATTCCCTACGGCACCAAAGATCTCAGCAGAAAGATCTCTTGAACAGATGGTCGAAGAGCCAACGCGGTGCGACAAAGATTCCTTGTCCATTCTGGATCTTTTTCTAATTAGCAATCCTGATATTGTAGATAAAGTTTGTATAGAAGACGGTATAAGTGATCACAAGGCGGTTGTAGTAACGTTAAACTCTAGTCTGAGTCTGAAGCATGACAAAGAGAAACTCGTGTTTTGCTTCAATAAGGCAAACGATGCGGGTATGGTTGATCACTTTGTGAAGAATTTTGAAACGTACATGCTAAATACAAATGTTGAGGAACTTTGGTTTAATTTAAAAGAACTAATATGGACCGGTTTAAACCAGTTTGTTCCTAAGAAGTGTATTTAGGTCAGTAATAACTTCCCTTGGTTGAATAAGGAAGTGAAACGTTAGCTCAGGAGGCAAAGGCGTTTACATGCCGCGGTGAAAAAATCGGGGGCTCATCTAATCGTGCTAAATTAGTCCAGTTGCGTGCGGAAGTGCGTAAGGCAATGCGCGATGCGTTTAAAGAATTCCAAGCCAGGAATTTATCCGAAGATCTCATTACTAATCCAAAAAAGTTCTGGTCGTATATCAAAGTAATAAGAGGCTCTCATAAGGTTATGCTGTCGCTGATTAAAGAAAATGGTGAATTATCAGAAACAAGCGTAGAGAAAGCAGAAATTTTGAATGATATATTTAAAAAGGCTTTCACGATAGAAAACTCAGAGGACATACCGATATTTAACAATCGTACCAACAAAATTATGAATGATCTCGCTCTTGATGTCGAGGGAATAACTAAACTGCTTATGAATGTAAAAACCAATAAGGCTCCCGGACCAGACGGTATTCCTACAAGATTCTACTCAAGATACTTAAAGGAAATTGCACCGTATTTGATGAAATTGTATACTGTCTCTCTGGATCAAGGAAAAATACCAGCCGAATGGAAGACCGCTATCGTAACTCCAGTGTTTAAAAATGGGAATATTAATGATCCTCAGAATTATAGGTCGATCTCGTTAACTTCAATATTTTGCAGGATTTTAGAACATATCATCTATTCAAATGTCATGCGGTTCTTGGATGAAGGTGAACTTTTAAATCCAAATCAACATGGATTCAGAAAAGGCCGATGCTGCGAGACACAACTTGCACTTCTAATTCACGACTTGTGCCGAATTATAGATGAGCAATCCCAGGTTGATTTGGTTTTATTAGACTTTAAAAAAGCTTTCAACACTGTGGCTCACACTAGGTTACTTAGGAAACTTCGTGGTTACGGCATATCTAGACAAATATGCGATTGGGTTGCAGACTTTCTGAAGGGCAGAACACAGTGTGTAGTTCTCGACGGTGAGCGTTCATCACTTACTGAAGTGGGGTCTGGAGTTCCCCAGGGAAGCGTGTTAGGGCCACTGTTGTTTCTCATATACATTAATGATCTATGCAACATAATAGGGGGGATGAAAAGATTATTTACCAATGATGCTATAATTTATCACGAAATCAAAACCCAGGACGACTGCGCTTTGTTACAAGACGATATTATGAAAATAATTGCATGGTGTAAAGATTGGCAGTTGGAGTTAAACGCTAAAAAGTGCCAAGTCATGCGTGTAAGTAAAAAGGTGACACCATTTAACTATATACAATTAATGGCACTGTCCTCAGAACGGTAGATTCCGCTAAATACCTAGGGGTAACAATTCGTAATAATTTGTTGTGGAATGAGCATATCGAGAATGTAATGCGAAAAGCAAATCGTATGCTCCGATTTCTAGGTCGTAATTTAAATCAATGCACTCAGGAAGTTAAATCGATTGTATACAAGTCACTAGTATGTCCTCACTTAGAGTATTGTTGTTCTGTATGGGGTCCCCATCAAAAGGGGTTAATGGAGGCTTTAGAGAAGGTCCAAAGAAGAGCTGCCCGATTCGTGACAGGTATATATAGTTGGAGGGAAAGCGTAAGTGCGATGTTGAAGGAGTTAGGTTGGGAAGACCTGGAACACTGAAGGCGTTGCTCTCGACGGAAGCTAATTGAAAAATTCACGACAGATGTATTTCGGAATGACAGTCAGCAAATATTGCTACCAGCAACATTCATATCTCGAAATGACCGTGAAAATAAGATAAGAGAAATCAGGGCCAGAACCGATTCATTTCTGTACTCATTTTTCCCACGAGCGATTAGGGAATGGAATAGAAAGGATTTACCGGGCGAGTAAACTTAAAATCCGACAGGAGTAGCTTTCGATAAAGCACTCAGCCATCCTGATCTGGGTTTTCCATGGTTTTCCCAGATCACTCCACGCGAATGCGGGGATGGTTCCTCACAATAGCCCATGGGCGCCTCCTGCCATATCCCTTATAACCCTTCCAAACCATAACCCTTTTCGATAGGTGCAATGCACCCTCCGCCACACACTTTTAGTGAATCGCGGAGTAATAATAATTATACAGTATAATACAGAAGCTTAAATGCCATGAGCTTCATATCAATTTATTCATTAAATTCTGTGTATAGTTAGGTTGAAATTTGGATCAGAATGACAATTAATATTCCATGATGCAACATAAGGCACAAGAATTTTATTTTTGAGATACATAGATTTCAACAGTACCATGTTTAATTTGGATGAAATTAGAAGATTTTAATTTGTATTATTACAGTCACTACCCACCAGTTTGGTTGTGTACATCAAAGTGGCTCTACAATGGATCATAGCAATACAACGGTTCAAATCTGGGGCCCGGCATACCAGTCCTCCTGATTGCAATTTTAATCTAGACGAATGCTGGACGGTCCCCAAACTCTACCTTATAAGCTACACGTTTTAACAAATTGGGGGGGGGGAGGAGGGGGAAGCACTAATAACACAAAATGTAAGTTACACATGTCTTGAACAGGTGGCAACACATCTGCTACCCCTCAAAACTACATTAGGATGGAACCTTGCTTTCAAATAAGTGCAGCCTCAGAAAGAGGATGTGCCAGACAACCCACAGAAAAGAGTTAGAAACACTGAATGATGATTATAATAATAGTTATTATTATTATAAACTATTATATACTAATAACTAGGCTACTTAGAATATCAGTTGGGAATTAGAGGACAGATTTAGTATTTGCAACTTAAATTCAAAAGATCAACGTAATTATCTTTAGAGGAATTAAAAACTTATTTTAACGGCTAAGCAGTCAGCCTGGAATTTTTTTTTTTTTTATGTTCTGAACTGGTTGCATATTAAGGTGCATCCACACCAAAGGAACAAAGAGGAACATTGCTAAACTGTTGCTGTCTGTTTCTAAAAATGGAATCGTCTACACCAGAATACCTCATTTAGGAACATTTTACTTGTGTTTACATTTGTGATACATCTAAACCAAACAGAGTGTGATGGGTGAGCGGTAACATTCTGACCTCGCATTTGGGAGGAGGCGTGTTAGAATCCCCATCCAGATTTGGGTTTCCCCAAATCACTCCAGGCGAATGCTGGGATGGTTCTTTCAAAAGGTCATGGCCGAATTCCTTTCCATTCCTTTCCCCCAGTTCTTTCCAACCTCTAATGACCTCACTGTCAACAAGGTGTAAACTCATAAGAAAAAAATAAGGTCTAAACAAAGAGTAAAAACATTTTGTCATAATTATAATTTTTTTACTATGCGATGTTGTGTGATAATGTCATTTTGTCAGCAGCAGAAGCGATTTGTATTATTTTGAGTATAAAGAAAAAAAAACATAAATGCTGAATGGGACCATCTTTTGGAGAGCAATCAACATGTAGTCGAGCGCCTCACGAATTCTTTAAAAAATAAACTAGCTTAGTCCACAACCTGCAGATTGGTAGGATGCTATCAAGAGGTAGTGATTTCCTGTGAGACCATCAGGTTAAAATGCAACATCCTGGCATAGCTCATATGATCAAACACTTAAAAATTCCTGGCTTCATTGGGATTTGAACCCAGGACTGTGCCTCAGAATTTTAAAACCAAGCACCTTATGTGTGGAATTACCAGACTGCTCTTCATTTTATTTCTTCATTTAAAAAAAAAAATAATAATAATAATAAAAAGGAGACTCTATTATCAGGATAAGGATGGACACATCAAGAACCTTATTCGAATGAGTATCACTGATTTAGAATTGTTACTTTGCAAAACTGGACCATTTATTCAAAAACTAAACTCAAACCACAGGGCCACAATATCTGCAATGAAACATTTATTGAGGACTTAAGAGTTATAGCTATTGGAGATATATTTCTTTCAAGCACCTATTTCGAATCTCAAAGCAATCAGTGTGCCAGAAGTTTGTGATGCTACTACATCAATTCTCCATAGATCAAAACCAGGTAAATTCAGTTGAAATGGTTAATAACTTATTCAAACTCACAAATTATTTGTAATTTAAATTATATTTTCTTTCTAAAAATCAATTAAATTTTTATCAAATTTCACTCGTCCACTTAAACATTTTTGTAGCAATATATAAACAACTGAGGGAGCAGCACTAATGAATAAGCTGTCTACACCAAACTAATATTTTTAAAACATGACCAATTTATCAATGTTCCTATATTTCCTTTCATCTTTACTGCTACTTTTAGAAACAGTCAACTTCAAGGAACATTTGTTTCTATTAACGTAAAACAATGAGCCAAACTGACAAACATTGGGAACATGAAGGATATTAAGGAACAAATAACATCAACAAGATATTCCTCCATGTTCCTTTTGGTGTTGATGTGCCTTCAGCATTTCATAACCATACAGAGTTCTTAATTAGCTGAGAGGGATAAATAATATATTTAACTTCAATAAGATAAGGTAATTTTTTAAGTTTTAGAATGATATTCAACAAACAGCAAAATTATGATAAACTAACTGGTGCCCATGACCTCGTACATGTTTGTCAAAAATTTTGAACATTTTTTTATGTATTTGGAACAAACCGTAGATATTTCCAGGATAAAAACTAGCCTGTTACTTCCTACCCAATGAGCAACCTGCCAGTGTAAGTCTCATCAAAATCAGTTAACATATTAAATATGTCACATATAAATTATAAAATCTGAAAAATGTGTTGTATTCTAGAACATTGTTCAAAAACATTTTAATTCATTCAAGAACATTCTAGAAAATTCCATGGATTTTTTTTAGAACACTTTGGTTTAAATGCGCAAGGTCAACCACTACATCTCCCATGTCCGTACTGCCACCAACATGCAACCACCATAGAGCACGATTGGAGACTCGAGCCTAATATCACACACAAACACCAGTGATCTGTGCAGGGTATTTATGGCTGCAAAGTGAAATATAGAGACTCACTTCTTTGGTCGAAATATGAAAAGCCCTCTGTCGACTACTTTCAACCTTCCTATCTCCCACATCCCCACAGCTATGGACATGCAACCTTGATAGTGTATGATGGGAGACTCGAGGCTACTAGAACACACAAACAACACTGATCTGTGCTATATTGTTCTGTTTGCAAAGTGAAATATAAGGACACACACATATTTGGTCAAAATAACCAAATACCCTCGGTCCTCCACTTTAAACCACTATATCTCCCACACCCCCATAGCTACCCTTTACCGAGTGTGGTGGGGGAACGGTTAATGTTCTGGCCTTGCATTCTGGAGGACACGGGTTCGAATCCTCATCCGGGCATCCAGAATTGGGTTTTCCATGGTTTCCCCAAATAACTCCAGGCGAATGCCAAGATGCTTCCTTCAAAAAGGCCATGGCCGAATTCCTTCCCGTTCCTTGTCCCCAGACCTATCCCACCTCTAATGACCTTAGCTGTTGACGAGGTGTAAAGCCATAATTAAAAAAAAACACACACACACACACAGCTACCGACATTCAACCACCATAGCGCACGATGGGAAATTTGAGGCTACTACCACACACAAAGACCAGTGTTCTGCAATAGGTAATTGTGGCTTTCATCAAAATATGAAAATGCCCTTCATCAACCATTTTCAACCACCATATCTCTCATGCCCCCATAGCTACCAACACGCAACTATCATAGTGCATGATGGGAGACGTGAGGCTACTAGTACATACAAACACCAGTAGAGTGTGGTAGGTAGTTTTGGCTCCAAAATGATATATAGGGACACACATATCTATTTTTATACCAGGTCGACCACTTTCAAGCACCATATCTACAACACCCCCACAGCTACCAATATGCAATCACCATAGTGCACGATGGAAGTCTCCATGCTATTAACACACACAACACCTGTGGTCTGCTCTTGGTAATTCTGGCTGCAAGGTGAAATATAGGGACACACAAGTCTTTGGTAGAAATAGGAAAATGCCCTAGGTCAACCACAATAGCTCCCACACCCCCATAGCTAGCAATATGTAACCACCATAGAACATGATGGAAGACTTGAGGCTACTACCACATATAAATGCCAGTGGTCTGCACTATGTAGTTGTGGCAGCAAAGTAAAATAACGGATACATCTTTCTTTGGTTGAAATATGAATTTCTACCAGATTGACCATTTTCAACCACAATTCCAAAGCTACTGATTTTTGCCCAATATTGTGCATGATGGGTGAATTGATGTTACTACCAATTATTATTATTATTTGTCATCAGTCTCTTGACTGGTTTGATGCAATCCTCCAAACCATCCTATCTTGCACAATCGTCTTCATCTCAACATACACCTTACACCCCCACGTCCTCGATTATCTGCTTCATATATTGTAATCTCTGTATTCCTCTGCAGTACTTACCTTCAATTGTTCCCTCCACTCAAAAATTAACCAATCCTGCATGTCTCAAAATATGACCTACCTTCCTGTCTCTTCTTTCTGTAAGACTCTTCCACAAACTTCTTTCCTCCTCCATCATTTCCAAAACTCGTTCGTTTCGTACTTTATCTGTCCACTTAATTCTTAGCATCCTTCTGTAGCACCACATTTCAAGTGCTTCAGTTTTACTTCTTTCTGGCGTTCCTGAAGTCCATGCTTTGCTGCTCACATAGAGTTGTAAAAAGTTCTTCCTGAGTCCTAGATGAATATTTGAAACTAAAAGATGTCTCTTTTTCATGTAGGCTCTTTTTTCTATTGCTATTCTGCTTTTAACATTGTTCCTGCTTCGGCCATCAGTTGTAATTTTACTTCCTAGGTAATAAAATTCATTAACTTCTGCTATCGCATCTGACCCTACTTTTATATTAATCTACTACTGTTGGTATCATTTCTGCTACATTTCATCACTTTCGTCTTGTTTTGATTTATATTTAGTCGGAAATCTTCCTTCAGTATTGTTCATGATACTCAATAACTTCTCAATATCCCCAATCTGTTCTGCTAACAAGACTATGTCATCAGCAAATAGTAGCACTCTGATTTTTTCTACTTGAACATTTATGCCATTTTCAAATCTTTCTTTCACTTCCTATATTGCTTCTTCTACACACTACCACACACAAACACCAGTGGTCTGCCCTAGGTAGTGGAGGCTGCAGAGTGAATTATAGACACACACACACGTCTATATATATATATATATATATATATATATATATATATATATATAGGATAGCAAAATGAACCACCACTTAACTTAGATGATGGTTAAGGTAAGTGGTGGTTCATTTCGCTACCTTTTATATATATATATATATATATATATATATATATATATAGTAACAATGAAATCAAGACGCGAAGTAGCAGAAAGGAATCGAATTAAGATAGGGAAATGAGCCACCACTTACCTTTAGATGATGGATGTGGGGTGCGAACACACAGAAAAGACACAAAGAAATTACAATTCAAGTCAAGGTATGACAATGATTAAATAATGGTACAGTAATAGAACATGTATTATAAATCCTACATTATAAACTTGGTAATTCACCAACTTAGGCGTCAAAGAGAATTCTCCCCATGGTGATAAACTGTTTGGGAGAATGACACAACAGTTCAATTCCAGACTGTGATAAGTGACTGTATCATTACACTTTTATTATTAATTTAATTTTTATGGAGCTAACTACACTTTTTCTGGGTGTTACTTCATTTCGAGAAGCAATATTAACGAAGGTTGTGGTTACATTGTGCTAAAATGATAACTGATATTTCACAGTATATGATAAGGCACCTAGACCTTTGTTTTTTATTTTTAATGAATGTTGATTCTATGAGCATCATCTTCCTGACTGAATTACTTCTTTGGGACAGAAATAGTTCCACATGTAATGTGATTTATGGAGTCTTTGCTTAAATAATAACTGATATTCTTCCATACGACAGGATTTTAATTTTAAATTACTCTGCTTTCATGAGCAGCAAATTACTAACACTCTTACTTCAAACCGAGCATGGTGATGTAACGGTTAGCATTCTGGCCTCGCATTCGGGAGGACACCGGTTCGAATCCCCGTCCGGACATCCAGATTTGGGTTTTCCATGGTTTCCCAAATCACTCCAGGCAAATGCCGGGATGCTGCCTTCAAAAGGCCATGGCCAAATTCCTTCCCATTCCTTGCCCCCATCCTTTCCCATCTCTAATGACCTTGCTGTTAAGAGACGTTAAGAAGTTTAAAAAAAATCTTACTTCAAATGCACAGATTGTAGCCATCTGTAATTGAAGGAACCCTATGCAATGAGATAACGAATTCAATTTTCCCTCTCTCTGTACGATTACAGAGAACTTCAAAGGGAAAAGAAACTGATCCCTGCAGAACTGAACCATTATCCTCAAACGTTCATAGTATTTTTTTTTTATGGGTCTCTCAAGTGGTTTGATGCAATCTTCCAAACCTTTCTATCTTACACTAACCTCTTCATCTCAGCATACTACTTGAAACCTATATCTTCAGTTATCTGCTTCATATATTCTAATCTTTGTTTACCTCTACAGTTCTTTCCTTTGACTGTTCTCTTCACTAACATGTCTTAAAATGACTCGCCAAGTTGGTCTCTTCTTTCTGTAAGACTCTTCCACAAGTTTCTCACCAACCTTTTCCAAAACATGTTCATTTCATACTTCATCCATCACTTAATTTTCAGCATCCATTTATAGCAGCACATTCCAAATGCTTCAATTTTCCTAAAGTCCATGCTTCTCTACCATAAAGTGCTGTGCTCCACACATAGAGTTATAAAAAGTTCTTTCTAAGTCTTACATCAATATTTGAAACTAAAAGATTTCTCTTTTTCATGAAAACTCTATTCACTAGTGCTATTCTGCTTTTAATATCATTCCTGCTTCAGCCATCGGCTTTAATTTTACTTCCTATTTTTATATTTTATCCACTAATACTGCTACTATTTGTACCACATTTCATCACTTTTGTCTTACTTTGGTTTGTATTTGGTCTAAAATCTTCCTTCACTGTTTTATTCATGACATTCCATAACTTCTCAATATCGTCAGTCTGTTCTGCGAACAGGACAATGTCATCAGAAAGACTGATTTTTTTCTACTTTAAGGCTTAGGCCAATTTTTTTTTTTTTTTACTTCTTTATATCACATCCTTTTTAACAGATACACGATTCTCTACTTCTATTATAGCCACTTGGTTCTTATATAGATTGTAAAGTACTCTTCTATCTCTATATTTTACTGCTGACTTCTTTAATGTTTAGAACATCTTGTACCACTTAACATTACCAAAAGATTTTTCTAAATCAACAAATGCTGTGAAAGTTTTTTGTTGTTCTTGATCTTTCTTTCAACTATTAATCTCAAAGCCAGAATTGCTTCTCTTGTATCGTATGTTTTTTCCTAAACCCAAACAGATCTTCACCTACTATCCCTTCTACTTTCTGTACAGTATCCTGGTCAGTAATTTTGAAGCATGTGATTTTAGACCTATGGTGCAATAATTATCACATTTGTCAGTCTGTACTTTCAAGTGTGAAAATGATACTTTTATTAATATCTGTTCGAACCACTCCTGTTTCATAACGTTTTGATGTCAGTTTGAATATTCTTTGGATTCCTTCTTGTCTTAGGGATTTCAGAAGTTCTGCAGTAATCTCACCAATTCCAACTGTCTTATTTGATTTAAGCTTTGTCAAATTCTGTTCTTAAAATGGGATCTTCTAAGTCATTACATCTTCTTTTTCAGTACACTATTGTTTAAATTACCCCCATCATACAATTTTTCTATGTATTTCTTCCATCTGTTAGATCTATCTTCTGAGTTTAAAAGAGGTTTTCCCATCAGCAGCTACGTATTACATTATCTGAAAAACTATAAGGAACAGATAGAGAAATGACTGAGAAGAATCTTTTTCATATTATGAAAATTAGAATACTGTGAAATTACAAATACATAATTGGATATTATGAGAGAGCTGTGCAGTTTTAAAAAAAGTGCCTGGTGCAGACAATATTACCACAAATGTGTTAAAGGTAGGTGGCAAAGACATTGTACAATATCTGGAAGTATTATTTAGTTTGAGCCTGGAAATTTGATACAATCCAGAAGACTGGAAACTACAGTCCCATTAGTTTGACTTTCGTGGGGGACACATTGATGGAGTAAAATTACACTTTTTTTAGGTTTAGCACTGTGTGTATCTTGCTGCTGATGCCAATGTCTCAGGCCCAACTGGAACCTTCCTTGGTCCTGCTTGAAGTATCTACTTTGTTTCATCACCAAAAAGAACCATACAGCTCTAAACCCAAAAAGTAAAATTTTACAAAAAAGGTGAAATTTTATATTCAGTTGATGGAATGTTGAACAACCAGCTATGGTAGGAAAATCTGTGAGGAACAAATTGGTTTGTAAACAAGCAATATGGATTTATAAAAGGCTATTCATGTGAATTTCAGTTAGCAGGTTATGTCCAAGATATTTCAAATGAAATGGATGAGGAAGGTTAAGTATATAGTGTGGCATTGGATCTGTCCAAGGAATCAGACAGAGTTAATCATAATTGTGATGAATACAGTTACAACAACTGGAATGATCCAAGATGTACCTTTCTGGATTCTTAAGAGGTAGGAAGTAAAGAATCAAAGTGGGTAATGCAATATCAAGGGAGAAAGAAGTGTGAATATGTATGCAACAGATTAATGAACTGGGACATTACTATTCATTATTCTAACAAATGATTCTGTTGCTGATCTACAGTCAGAGGTTGGGCTGTTTGCAGTTGATATCATGCTGTATAACAGGGTTACATCGAAAGAGGCTTGTGAGCAAATGCATAGAGATCTAGCCAGAGTATCTAACTGGACGGAAATGCATGAAATAAAGATAAATTCCAAGAAGAGTTAGTTTATTGCGTACAGATAATAAAATAAAGGTTTTGTATGATATTTAGTGGAACAGATATTGCTTTCTGAAGGAATAAAGTGTGAAATTGCAAGGAATATCAGTCAACAAAAAACTAAACTGGGCAGGGCACATTAGGGAGGTTGTAAGGAAAGAGTTCAAAGTATTGCATCTGAGATTCAGATACATATTGGGGAAAGATTTAAAAGCAACATACAGGAGATAATAGATAATCACAATTATAAATTTTGACTTCAGGCATAAAGCAGCCGGAACGTATACATTTGTAGGTAAGGAAGTAATGGCTGAAATTGGTTACCTTAGGAGACAATGAACAATATTGTGAAGCATTTTAATACAAAAATATGTATGAATCATAAGTAGGTATGTAGATAAGTAGTCATCAGGGCAAGAGCTTTACTGCAATTAATTATCTGATGATAAAATATTTTTGGGAGTAGTT